>ML795530.1:199693-220598 GCA_009831015.1 Picea engelmannii
GCTCTGACTCTGTGTTTACATAGCAAATCGCTTCCATATTATTGTTTGGATTTTTTTGAAGAGATAAACCTTATCTCGATTGCAAATTCCATGGAGTAAAGTCAACTGACTTTGTTCCTGGACGAAATCTACAATCAAGTGCTAGAAAAGATCGAAAAGTGATCCATCAACTTACTGAGGCTCCCAGACCATGTTTGGCTTACATAAAACCATGTTTTGTTTACATAGTATAGCAGTGTTCACCTTCTGATCATTGTTGGATTTTTCTATGTTTTGTTTACATAGCATAGCAGTGTTCACCTTCTGATCATTGTTGGATTTTTCTTTTTCTAAGTAGTATGAGTATGTTTTTTATTGTAAATGTTGGATTTTTCTTTTTCTGGCTGCAATGGTGGTAGTATGAGGATGTTTTTATTATTGTAAATGTTGGATTTATTTTTTTCTCACAATGGTAGTATGAGTATGTTTTTATTGTAAATGAGGTGGGAAATCTTTATCTAGATAGCAGATTCAGTCTATTCAATGGGCATGGAGCAAAGTCTTTGCTCCATGTCAGTTTCAATGGGTATGGAGTAAAGTCAATAGTTGAGTATGTTTTTATTGTAAATGAGGTGGACAATTTTTATTTAGATTGCAGATTCAGTCTATTCAATGGGTATGGAGCAAAGTCTTGATTGCAGATTCAATCTATTCAATGGGTATGGAGCAAAGTCTTTGCTCTATGTCAGTTTCAATGGGCATGGAGTAAAGTCAATGGTTGAGTATGTTTTTAATGTCAATGAGGTGGACAATCTTTATCTAGATTGCAGACTCAGTCTATTCAATGGGCATGGAAGAAAGTCTTTGCTCCATGTCAATTTCAATTGGCATGGACTAAAGTCAACCGTTAACTTTACTCCATATCGTGGATGAACAAAATCTGCTTGACTTTGCTCCATATCTACTGGATGGACAGAATCTACAATCAAGTTAAGCTTGAATAATGTGAGAATCTACAATCAAATTAAGCTTGAGTAATGTGAGTGATTATTCAAAATAGTATTTTTTTTAATCACCTTTACTTTTTTACATTATTTGGAAAAAATAATACTATGCTCTTATTTGGCTGCATTATCTTTATTGGGCTGTTTTGTTTTGCTATTAACATTTACTTTTCTGATAGTATGTGGACTAATGCCGAGTTCTTTAACATTACCTTTTCTGATAATAATTTGGAGTAATGACTAGTTCTTTTATATTTTATCTTGTAATTTACCTTCACTAAAACCAACGTTTTCTTCTAAAGTTTGAGAGCCTGTCTTTTTTTTGAAAAATATCTCCCTATGAACTTCAAATTTGACAACTTCGAAGTGCATATCATATGATCCTGCCTGTGTTTAAATGAACATGTGGTACTGGTAATGTAATCTGAATAGAATGGTGGTTTCTGCAGGCTGCTTCCTTAACATTATTTTTCTTGCAGGGAGGAGGAGCATAGTTGGGAGTTTCATCGGCAGCATGGAGGAAACGCAAGAAACTCTGGATTTCTGTGCAGAGAAGAAGGTTTCATCGATGGTTGAGGTTGTGAGCCTGGACTACATCAATACAGCCATCGAAAGGCTGGTGAACAACGATGTCCGTTACAGATTTGTGGTGGATGTGGCTGGAAGCAATCTGGATAAATAATCATTAATCAATTAAATCAATGCCTGCGTGCAAGAATCAGTAATCGGATGTTGGTTTTTGAGATAAATATTTCGTAATAATAAATAATAATCTAATCGCAAGTCCATGCCAATTATTTTATATTCATATTTAGTATATGATGTTTACCAGGAGTTTATAAAATTGCGCTGCGGAAGTTCTATACGAAATTAATCTATATTCATGTTTATATTACGATGTTTACCATGGGTTTACTAAATTACTGTGTCAAAGTTTTATACTAAAAATTCTGTGTGACAGGCATGGATTTGCTGATTATGAATCCTGGGCCATGTGACAGTTATTGATAAGAATTTAAGCAACAAAAAGATATTGATTGATTTATAGTGGTATACTCCTAATGGGAATCTGAAATGAAAAATATGGGTGGCCACCTATCTTGACCAACCAAACGGCAAACTGGCGCTGCCGGTCTATGGAGTTGGTAGTATCATCAATGCGCATGCATATTTTTATATAAAATCTTCTGTCAGCTTGAAATGTGACATCTTTTTATATAAAATCTTTTGTCTGTCCGAAGGGCGAAAAAATACCAATAAAATCTTCGATTTATGATTCAGTGGACGAAAATATTAATAAAGTATGTGAGTTGTGATGGAGTGGATTGTTCAGTATGAAATTTATAAATCATGGAACGAAAATATTCTGTGGGTTTGAAATATTTGAGGTATTGGGAAGTGGATTGCGTCTTTATGGCATTATAATATATAATAAGTTTGCATTATAATATATACACAATGGAATAAGTTAGTAGGTTGGGTTTTTGATGATGATAATTAATTTTTATGGAGAACAATTGGTTTATTGGACTTTGAGAAGGTAAGTCATTATTTGATTTCTTTAAAATTGTATTTTTATGTCTAAAAAGCATTTCAAGAGTATTGTAGTTTTGATGATTTAGGAGGTTACTGAAATTTATATTGTGGCAAATATTTTTAAATTGAGATTTAATTTGAGAATAGGTAAGACAGGAAATGAGTGAAGTTGATCCAAGATCTAAGGTGAATATTATCTTCTCAAACAGTGAAAATCAAACATCCTTTAGTTCAAGAAAATAGGATTTCAAATCAAACTGTTGTTATGCAAAATTACCTTTTATATTTCTCTTTTCTTCTTCTGTAGATATATTCTTCATTTACTGGAACTAAACTTTTTGAAGCATTTCACAATTATGATTTACAAGCAGCGAGTAAGGTTGATCCAAGATTTTATATTTCTCTTTTCTTCTTCTGTAGATATATTCTTCATTTACTGGAACTAAACTTTTTGAAGCATTTCACAATTATGATTTACAAGCAGCGAGTAAGGTTGATCCAAGATTTGAGGTGAGTAATATCTTCTCAAACACTGAAAATCAGGCATCCTTTAGTTTGAGAACATAAGACTTCAACTCAAACTATTGTTATGGAACATCACCTTTTATTCTTCTCTTTCTTCTCCTATGAATATATTATTCATTTATTGGAACTAGACTTTTTGAAGTATTTCAGTGTTATGATTTACAGGTAGCGAGTGAAGTTGATCCTATATATATATATATATATATATATATATATATATATGGGGAAACTGAGAAAATGAAACCAAGAACATTCAAAAGAGCTACTTGCAATTGATACCTTAGTAACTGAGCACTGGATAGGTGACACACCAATAGATCTTTTGAGAACATTTGTTTTACCATAGAAAAAAAACGATGTATCAGTAAAATCCAAAATGAATCATATATCATTTGATTAAAACATCAAAATAAAAAATGGGCCTTCAGCGTATGTAGGCACGGATTTATCACACCTGTGACAATTATTTACGACATTCCAAATATTATTTATGACATGACAATGCCTAGAGTTGTTTGATGATATACTAGTGATGATTATATACAAAACTTAGAAAAAATATGTCTTTAATGCATTGACATAGGAAGATTACAACAGAGCTATTTGTCTCATTGTTCGAGCTTCGAGTTGGAATATTAAGATTACATCAAAGCTATTTGTCTCATCATAAAAACTGATTATAAAAAATAAATCTCTAATTCCCGGTGGATAAATGGGTACACATGAAATCACAACATTTTTGTTTGCAGAGGAAGACATGTGCCTAACTTTAAAATAGCTATATGAAGTCGAATTTTGGTTTTGAAGTTATTTGCATGCACTACCCATAACAGAAAAAAACTATGCAAGTGTGCCACTATGAAGAACAAGCACATGCCATAAGTCAAATCACAAGTGTGCAGTGTGCACTGTGTTGTGCAAGACCCAGGTGCTTCATACCTCGAGTCAAATCAAAATTATCTGGTGTGCTCACTGCTATCTCTTGATGTGATTTTACGGAGGCTGCAACTTTCACTGTAGAAGCATCGATTTTAACAAGAATTGTATGAGCGGAAGCACCAGTTTCACGCGAGAAATACTAGGTTACATAATCCAAGCCATTCAAATCAACATCCAAATGCAAGACGCCACTGATTACCGTAAATTACAGAATAGAGGCTTTAGAGTAGCACGCACCTCTCCAGATCATGCGAAACAGCCAAGTCCAAGACCATATTGTTCCTCTCAGGCATGAAATGGTCCAACTGCCTTTGCTTTTGATGTTCAAGAAGACCTATACCACCAATAACATAGGTCGGCTAGACAGATCATAGTAATAAGCAGCTCCCAGATTGAACTTGAAATCAAGCCAAACTAAGGGTTTACACTGATACAAACAATGCCCTAGTATATTATATTATGGTTTCAATTTTTTTAGGCTTACACCCATAACTGTACAACATGAGGAGAATATTACACCCTAGGTTTCCTTCAAGATGTGAATTACATTCTAGAGGGGAAGTTTGCTTCATCTGGGTATGATAATAACCGACATGGTGGGCATGGACTGCGGCTAGGTTTGGGTCTGTTAATAACCTGTATCCTGGGCATGGACTCGTGCTGGTAAAAATTTCTGGTGCAATCCAATGCTTATAGCTCATAGAATTTAATAATCGTTCTCTCCAATGCTATAGTGTCTATTGCCATGACTATGCATGCATGTAGCCAATTATCACCAAATTAGCTTACTAGATTAAATGGATATGTGAAAGACAATTAGATGTGGGAAGTTAAAGTTAAAAAGTGTCTTTTTACGGTATTAAGAACCGTCAAAGGAAGTTGTGGGGAGTTAAAGTTAACAAGTGTCAGGTATCAAGGGCAGCTGAAGGGTACACGTAGCATGACGAGTATGTGGTTTCCATCCCAACTGTCCAATGCGTCATAACATTTGGACTCTCATTGTGAACTATGCATAAAAGAGATTTGGTAGTAATGCATGTATTGCATTTTTCCTGGAGTTAATGAGATGGTTGAAGATATATATGTTTGTTTCTCTAAACCTGATAAAGCATGCAATCGAGAATTGTTCCCAGCTACTATGCACAACACACAGATATGACAAGCTATGACCATTCTTAAAGAATAGGAGGTCTTGGTCCGAGCCTGAAACGTTACAAGGTAGTATCCATTACAAGAACCTTGCTTCTCCATATGCATTGAAGCGCAGGTTATTTTAGGTCGAACATACATCATTTGTATATATACAATGCATGACATGAATTTCAATTTTGAGTTGGAGTCTCTATGCCCCCTTATTTTGGTTTTCACTTAGAATGGTTAGGATGGATGCCAACTCGTCATTGAAGAAGGAAGTACGCTTTGGCCATAGATTAACCATGTGGAGAAAAATGGATTTCTTATCCTCAGTTTATTAATATGGTGAATTATGTTCATACATTTAGTCCCAATGTAGGGAGATGCAATCCCTCTAGCCATCTTTTGAATCTATATATCTCTTTTCTTCCTTCTAGTGAGAATGGAGATCTTTGTTTTGTGGAATTTCATAGAATCCATGGAAATCCTCAAGGGTCGGTAGCCCTTTTGGTCAAAATACATTGACGTCATGGGATTGAAAAGGGGCTGGTCAAGAAAAGGCTAATTTGACACACGATAGAGGGCATAAATATGAATAAGAGTTTATTGGTTCTGTCTTGTTCTCGATTATGTGGTGTCGAGATCCATCAATTTAGATCTAAAAGAAGATCCTTAGAGGTAGAGGAGGGTCATGGTCATGGTCATGGTGGAGGTAGAGGAGGGTCAGGGTCATGGTCATGGTTGAGAAAATGAAGGGTTTGTAAAATGAGCTCATCATGTGAAGAAAGGAGAAGAATTCAACTTTGGCGATGCTTGGGAAGACAAGGATGGAACTTCGAGTAAGATAGAGGAGAAACAACTGAGCATAGAGAAGATCTTTGAAAACAAGAAGGTGCCTCCCTAGCTATAACATATCACATTCAAAGCAATGATTGTGAGCATACTGTTGGGTATTATGTTTTATATAATTGTCATGAAATTGAATCTCACCATCGGAATTATTCCTTCTCTCAATGTTTTTTCTAGATTGTTGGGATTCTTTTTCATCAAAACATGGATCGAATTCCTCTAGAAGTTAGGGTTACTGAAGAATCTTTTCACCAGACAAGAGAATACAGTGATTCAAACATGTGTGGTGGCTTGTTATGGTATTGCATTTAATGGTATGTATGAATCAATATAAAACTTTTTATTATGAATTAATATGCAATTTTGGTTTTCTGAATTGGGTATAATGGCAGGGGGATTTGGCTCATACTTGTTGAGTATGAGAAGAAATATCTATGAACAAGAAGGCACATATATTTTTGGGAACACTACATACAATATCAAAGATCCAAGTCTTAGTTGGATTATTGGTTTTCTTTTCATCGTGAGTTTTCTAGAACTATTAGTTGTGGTGCCTCTTCAGAAGGTAAGGAAATTTGGAATCGTGAGAACTAGTGTAGTTTTGATATTGGCGATTTACGAATTTATTTAATTTTCAACTTATTTTTTAGATAATGAATTTTTCTTGGATGATTTTCAAATAATGGTGATAGACTACAAGCTCACCTATCCAAGTGAAACAACAACAACAGTTCTCATAAATGGATTCCACAATCCTCAGGGAGACCAACTAGCTAGGTAATGCTAATGTAATGGAAAAATATTTAACTAGGGAAGTTTTACATATGTATGAAATTGATGAATTGATATATTTCATCGTCTAGTTTACTCCACCTTTACATATCAATAATTTTCTTATTTTATAGTACATTTCTATTAATATTGGATTGCCCCTAAATATTGCAAGAAAGAAGTTAGATCTCTTCGAAAATATTTTCCATTTAGTTTTCTCTGGTATTTTTTCCAGTGGTTTTTCACAACTCGCGATGATTGTGGCTTTGTGTGGTTTCCTACTTTTGGATTAAAAGCTTGGGATCAAAGGTATCTGTTTGGGTTGTATGTCTTTTTTAATTGTATATTTACATTGAAAGATTTAATATGAGAGATGACTCAGATATGGGGAAACTGAACAAAAGGTCCAGAATATTAACAACTATTATAACTAGGTTTTAATGAGTGGATAATAAAAACTTAACCTAAATATGTATATTTTATATTTTATTTCAAATTCATCATGGAATATGTAGGATTTGGGATGATCTATCCACACTTGGTGAATTTTCCCATTTTATTCGGAGCAGTCATCTCTTGGGGTCTCATGTGGCTTCTTATACATAACCGCAAAGGAGACGGGTACATGTATGTAGGGCCTCCAAGGTTACAAGGTCTTTGCGTCTATTGCTCTCTTATTGGGCGATGGACTATACGATTTCGTAAAAATAGTGTACATCACTATGAACACTATGTATAATCAATGGAAGAAAAAGATGACTCTAAATGGTCTTCCAATGCATGCTAACCAGTGATGGAAATGAGCCACCAACGGATGCAACAATTCCCTATGATGATCAGCGACAGAACGAGATGTTTATGAAGGACAATACCTATATGGGTGGGTGGTCGGAGCTGGGTATGTGGCCCTTGCTGATATATCCATGGGGGTTATCCTACTGATTTTTCATCCTTTGAAATGGTACTTTGTATTGGTGGTCTACTTTGTATTACAAAAACAATGAAACTAAAACATATATTATTATCATAGGCTCTAACAAATTGTTCCTTGTGTAAATTTTGTTGGTATATGCTAAAGTGACATGTAAATTTTGCAGGTATATGTTAAAGTGACCTATGTAAATTTTATTTTGCAGGTATATACTGAAGTGACTTGTAATATATGCTAAATTGACTTGTAATGGGAAAAAAGAGCAAGAGATGAATGAATTCATACCTCAAATAAAATTATCCACTATCCAACAAGGGCATGTGTTGTGAGAAACATAGCTTGTAGTTGTTTCTCTTTCACCGAGAGAGTTAGAAAGGTCATTATCCACCAAATAACATTATCCACTATCTAGTAGGGGCATGTGTGCTTTCTCTTTGAGAAGCATATCCGATAGCTCACCCAACTAGTTAGGAAGGTCATGCACAACTCAGGGACAGAAGCATATAGGAGAATTACAACAAAAATCCTTCAACAAAATTAACAAGATAAAAGCATCAACAAAATTAACGGGACAAAAGCATCTAGGAGAGTTACAACAAAAAAACTTCAACAAACTTCAAAAGAAAATGTGTGGCAATGAGGGAAGTGTTATGCGGTGCCTTCAAAGAAGGCGTTGTAGTCAGTGTAGGTGATAGGATGCATTCATGAAGAAGAGGCGGTGGGTTTCATAAATGAAGAAGAGGCAGTGATCTTGAGAGCCAATGTCCATGTTCGTGGCAACATGACAATTCACATTTATCCAATCAATACACGTGAATTTAATGAACTGCAAAATTGATATAATGCATTGTCGTCCTTTTCACAAAGACCTTCAATAAAATTAGGTTATGTAAAGGTTATCTAAGATTGTAAAACATGCATTTATGTCAGAGCCTATTCCTCATAAAGAGATTTAATGAAGTTATAATAGACTCAAAACATAGGCAATCTAGGCAATAGCTTGTTTGATAAAATACAATTTAAATATTATAAAAATTAACTATTTAATTATTCCTATATACAACTTTGAAAAATAATTATATATTTGTGGTCAAAGGGTAAAGTAATTCATGGCCAACGATGAATCGATTGCTAGAGTACCCGATTTCCTTCGATAAGGACTAATAATTATATGCATAATATACAAAGTATGGAATGATCTTACAAAAGTAAGGATCTCTATTGCTAGAATACCTGATTACTTTTGACGAAGACTAATAATTATATGCACAATATACAAAGTATGGAATGAGCTTACAAAAGTAGGAACTAGGATCCCTTTAGTTGCAACTTCTTCTAAAGTTATACCACATAATAAATGATAATAAGATTACAACATAATAAATGATAATAAGATTACAATAATTAATTAGAAAAACAAAAAGAACGTTGATATAAACAATGAAAAATAAAATAATCCAAATACAATAACAATTATAAATGGTGTCCTCGTACTTTTTAATGGAAAAACATTGATGATCCAAATACAATAACAATTGTAAATGGTGTCCTTGTACTTTTTAATGGAAAAACATTGATGATCCAAATAAAATAACAATTATAAAAATGGAACATTGATGATCAAATACAATAACAATTATATTATAAAATGGTGTCCATGTACTTTTTAATGAAAAACATTGGTAAAGCATCATATTAATGACAAAATGTTGTCATTCTTCTCCTTTCCTTAGTTTAAAATAATTTTTTCAACTTGGATCCGTCCTTCCTATTAGTAAAAGGAAAAGTCAAGGTAGCTACTAATAGAAAGGACTTATCTCTTTAATGTGGAAGTAACCTCCCCTTTCCACTCAATCTAGAGATGCAAAAAAATAAGTAAAGAAGTTATGTGGAAAAGACAAGTAATGAATTTGTATTATTAGTGATGGAAAATTTTCAAATAAAATGAATGAAAATGTTTTAATACTACTTATTTGTGATATTAGAGTTATAAAAACCTTTTGATATTATTGATTTATGCTGTAATGTCCCTATTTTGGGACATCATTACATTACAGAGGGTTATGATGATCAGAGTAGCCAGATGGAGGTTATAGCGAGTACAAAGATTATTGAGAGGTATTTTGGGGTTCGACTTGCATCGCTCATCCTATTTCATCATTATGATCCATTCCACATAGGTTGGCTTTGGTTCCGTTGCATTTCAACGATTTCCATGATTTTGAGTATTTTGAGCTATAAGTTAATTAAATTCACTGAAGAGGTCATTTTGGGCACAATACTTGGAGGAACCTCTCAGTGTAATAGTTCATTGGAATCAGGAGGAACACGACTACATGATAGGATGATGAGAAGTGACTTTCAGTGGCTAGGGAAGCCACTAGGAGAGATAAAACGCTTTTCAGAGGTAAAAAGGTTAATTAATTAATTAAAGTGATTTAATTAATTAATTAATAATTAAAAAAAGAAAAGTCACTTTGGAGAGACAAGGGGATGCAGGAAGTATAAATAAGAGGCAAGGGCCTCTATTCTCGGATTCATGTATGATTATCATTTTGATATCTGGCTTCTATCTAAAGAGACCATACCTTGGGGGTTTTGAGGGTTTTGACTTAACAAACCCTAGAGGACGATTCGATGGTGAAGATTCCACCTAGCTTGTCCCAAGCTTGGTCTCGGGGATACAATACTCACCCACACCATTCTAGTTCTGATCTACATCAGTGCATGAGGGTTCTACACTAGCCACATGCACATGAAGAGAAGGAGGGTGCACCATTGGGGGTTTCCAACAAGGGGAGCACACCATCCATCGAGGGAAGTTCATTGTAGGTGATTGGCAGGGCTTCTGGAGATTCTAGCACCTGGGTTTTCATTGCAGGGTTTTGGTCATTAGATCTAGTGCATTTGGGTGGAGTTTTATGTGTCATTTGATTTATTGGATGCATGGGACGAATTGGAGGAGAGGAGCACACTTCAAAAAGTGATTTCAGCCATTTGGTAGATCAGATATTCATAATTTCGCTTGGGACTTCACCAGGGAGGTAACCAAGCCTCAATCTATCATTCTAATGGTTTTGTGGAGAATTTGTAGGCCTCTAGGAGGAAGGCCAAATTATCTAGGGTTTCAGGCATCCAGGGGGGCACACCATTCTTTGGAGGGTGGCTAGATCCAAGGGTCTAGCAGGTCTTTCATCGATTTGAGTACCTGGGTTGTTCTTGCTATTACCCGATCTATTGTTTAGCATCTTCATCGGATCATTTGGACATCTTTGGCAGCATGGTCGAATTGTTGAGGTTATTCAGTGTTCCAACAGGGTGTGGCATCTTCCAGCTTGGGGGTTGACACTTCGTACGACCCAGATCTTTCTTGTATTGGTATTCATGGTATATTCAGCCTTTGGAGGCTTATAGTATCTTCTTGGAGCATTTTGTAGCAACTCCTATTCTGTTATTGGATCCATCTGTTGATCATTCCAGATCGACATCTTCATTGTATCATGTTCTTCTATTTATGAATAAAATCATATCTGAGGTGTTTTGTCTTGTCTATCATATTGTTGATCTTGCGTATGGTTGAGGTATGTTCCATTACAATATCTTCTTGTTTATTGCTGCAACACACATTAAATTCATCAACATAAACCCTAAGGCCAAAATCAAGAGGTCAACCTACAAGTAAACACACACAAACAAGTAAATCAACAAAGTGTTTGACAAAATGCCACAACCAGTAAAAGTTTAAAAAGACACCCAAAACCGTGATGTTCCTGGCATATTGGCTTGGGAACATTACAGTGGTATCAGAGCTTAGATTCCTGCGAGCCAGTGGGAATTAGTGCATGCATGCAGAGCCATAGAGGGGTCTTACATTAGAAGAGATGGATATTAATGATTTTTCTAGAGAGACTGTACGTTGTAGATGGGAATATTACTACGACCTTAGTGAGAGAAATAGGGCTCAAGTAACATTCCAACAATATTTATCCATGAAAAATCCTAGGTGGAGCACATATGAGATTACATTATGGGTTAATCAAGCAATGGAATACATGGCCACAACAACTAGATGGAAGGAAGCACAGAGTAACCCCACACCCATTAGGAGCACGCATCTTTTCTACAGTTGCAAGGTTCCTTGGGAACCAGATCATAGGTGTAGGGGTAAGGGTCAGAAGCATATTATTGAGGTACGCCATGATAGTGATGACGAGGCATGTGAGGATGGATCGATAGATGCATATCGAGAGCAATATGATGATGATAGTGACTCTTGCACAGAGGCTAGTGATAGTGATTCTTGCACAAAGGCTGGTGATTCTGGCATGCTTGAGGAGGATAGTGACCCTTGAACATTGGAGGAGCAGTGGGATGGACAGGATGATAGCACTTATGCTTCAACAGTCATATCACATACTGTTGATGACCTTACACCTCAATAGAGTGGTGACACTAGTGAGGAATCACATGTGTTAGCACTTACATATGACCAGCTTCCCTTGTTGACCATGACACATCTGTCATCTTTCCAGACACCCATGACAGCGACATCACATGAGGATAGCAGTAGCATAGAGGAGTTGTACATGAGGGAGGCACACCATAGGCATATAGGTCCACAGATCCAGGAGGGGATATATGACGTGCAAACAGTTGATCCTACACTCACATATCAACATGAGGAGTTTGAGTCACAGTTTTTGGAGACTCCCTTAGTTGAGCAGATTGTGGAGACTGATAGGTTGATGGAGCATTTACTTCTCGGATTGACTTGCAGTGATGATGATGCACTCCTTATTGGTCGGGATGACCACAACACCCATCTAGACACACCTGTATGGGATCCAGGCACATATGATAGTAGCAGGGTGAGTGCACAGGAGGATACGACTACTCATACAAGATACAAGGTGATTTAGAGGGAGATAACATCTAATGATGGGGTGTAGTGGCATACAAGAGGACCCAACAACACAATAGATAGTGGGTAGTTCATCATGTTATCTTATGTAGAGAGTGTTTTTGGGGATTCCAGAGTTGACACTAGTAGTGAGGGATATGAGGTGGCACCTCAGCATGATTGTGATCAGGAGTCACACCACTTAGCAACACAGTTGAGAGTCAGTGAGGATATGATCATGGCAGCCACCAGGAGCAATGATGACATGCATGCATTGATGGCAGATTACTGCTGGAGAGCATTAGTGTCACATGGTAGTTCATATGAGAGATTTGCCATGGATGATTTTCATACTCTCAGGGAGAGAGTATCTGTGATGAGGACCGACTATTAGCAGTTGTTGATTGAAAGGGATTACCTATTGCGGATTGGTGAGATGTATCACGAGGCTCTGAGGGAGCAGGAGTTAGAGGTGGACAGACTTACTCAGGAGTTGGAGAGCACTCAAGGATTCTTGAGAGGCACACAAACAACCCTCCAAGAATTAGAGTCCAGGTAAGATGAGCTTCTTGAGGAGATCCGTCAGAGATCCACTTCATATGTCCTAGTGTATAATCAGATATGTCCTTCGGTCACATGGATAGAGGATGGTGGTGGTCTATCATAGGAGCACCAGTTGATGGAGGACACTCCCATTTGTGTCTAGAGAGTGGTTGATCTTCATGTAGATATTGATCCAGTAGTATGCCCAAGATCTATGATGAAACAGGAGTATACAAGAGATGACATGAGTATGCAGGGGCATACAGTGAGGAGTGATAGTTCACAGAGACATGCCGAGATATGCAGTTAGATTCAGACGAATGTATTGGATTGCAGGGAGGAGACATACTTAGGGGAGCATGTAGATTTCACTCCTTTGCAACAACACATAGTTATGAAAGAACACCTTCACCATATCAGTAGTTGCATGGGAGATGAGGGATGGAGCTTGGTTGACCCGCCATTTGAGGAGTTACTTTCGGTTTTACTGGATGATTGGGGCCCAGTGATGACTATAGACAAGCATTTATCATGAGGTCCGGTAGACGAGCTTTTGGTCGAATCCTTGGGATTGACCAAAGCATGTGGTATTTTTCAGCCTTACAGTCAGCTATAGATGTTTTTGTTAGCCTGCCCTGACACTTTTATCATAGACACCAGCTGGTATAAATAGTGGCAGAGGGCATGGAGAGTGAGTAGGCCGAGACCACCTGATAGAAATACTTTTACAGCATACAATAGGTCAGAGGTGGACCGTGTTAGGTAGACAATTGAGACTTGGTGCATGATAGTGAGCATTGTAGGCCAAGTGACCACAGATGAGCACAGAGGGCTTCCGACAGTGATCATCCGACATAGGACCAGCTAGTGGAGACTGGAAGTGATAAACTTCCAAGTTGGCCATGGGATCTAGGAGTTCATTTTGTTAGCATGATATTTTACGTCATGTTGACCTAGGTTGCGCCAGAGAGCCACACACTCCACCTTGGGTTGGTTTGGAGTGGGCCTGCAGGTACTTGTCCTATAGAGCGAGACATTTTCTCCCTCTTGATCATCATGATTGGGCATGGAGATGGTTGGGCAGGTACTACTTCCCCAGAGATATTATTACAGATGCAGCTTCTGGACAACAGTTCCAAGTGCCACTGGTACTTCAGCTTGAGGATCCAGGAGTGGAGCATCTGGTATATATAAAGGGAGCAGTTAGGCATGGTCAACATAGTGCAGTGTCAACATGGTGATCTTCAACAGAGGCTAGCATGGGACCTAGGGATTGCAGTATTGAGCATT
This sequence comes from Picea engelmannii, assembly GCA_009831015.1. NCBI lineage: Eukaryota > Viridiplantae > Streptophyta > Pinopsida > Pinales > Pinaceae > Picea > Picea engelmannii. Next base: position 214,095 of record ML795530.1, read on the forward strand.
TCATTGACTGGCAGGGGCGAGTGGACCTTTGCAGGGGAAAGTTGTTTTGACTTTCCATTGAGCTTCAGTTTTGAGGAGAGCACATCACTTGAGGGTGTCTCACGGAGGTCTGGCAGTACCTCATTCTGGCATCATCATGGGCAGTTGATAGAGGCTGTGTTGATATTGGTAGTATCTTGGAGGATGGACTTAGTCAGGGATGAGGCCATGAGTCATGAGCAAGAGTTTCACGGTGTTGATACATTTCAGGATTATGCTTCCCAAGGGATTGCAGTTCATGTCTTGATATGGGACCCAGGGGGCAAAGTGCGTGTTAGTTCATCTTTGGATGGGGTCTACTTTGTGTCCCACAGGTGGACATGGGATCCTAGTATTATATTTGAGGGGATTTGGTTATTGCTTGAGGACAAGCAATTTTCTAGCAGGGATGACTATAATATCCCCACTTTGGGACATCATTACATTACAGAGGGTTATGATGACCAGAGTATCCAGATGGAGGTTATAACGAGTACAAAGATTATTGAGAGGTATTTTGGGGTCCGTCTTGCATCGCTCATCCCATTTCATCATTATGATCCATTCCTCATAGGTTGGCTTTGGTTCAATTGCATTCCAACGATTTCCATGATTTTGAGTATTTTGAGTTATAAGTTAATTAAATTCATTGAAGAGGTCATTTTGGGCACAATACTTGGAGGAACCTCTGAGTGCAATAGCTCATTGGAATCGGGAGGAACATGACTATAGGATAGGATGATGAGAAGTGACTTTCAGTGGCCAGGGAAGCCACTAGGAGAGATAAGGCGCTTTTCAAAGGTAAAAAGGTTAATTAATTAATTAAAGTGATTTAATTAATTAATTAATAATTAAAAAAAGAAAAGTCACTTTGGAGAGACAAGGGGATGCAGAAAGTATAAATAAGAGGCAAGGGCCTCTATTCTCAGATTCATGTATGATTATCATTTTGATATCTGGCTTCTAGCTAGAGAGCCCATACCTTGGGGGTTTTGAGGGTTTTGACTTAACAAACCCTAGAGGATGATTCAGTGGTGAAAGATTCCACCTAGCTTGTCCCAAGCTTGGTCTCAGGGATGCAATACTCCCCCACACTATTCTAGTTCCAATCTACATCAGTGCAGGAGGGTTCTACACCAGCCACAGGCACAGGAAGAGAAGGAGGGTGCACCATCCATTGAGGGATGTTCATTGCAAGTGATTGGCAGGGATTCTGGAGATTCTAGCACCTAGGTTTTCATTGCAGGGTCTTGGTCATTAGATCTAGTGAATTCCGGTGGAGTTTTATGTGTCATTTGATTTATTGGATGAATGGGATGAATTGGAGGAGATGAGCACACTTCATAAAGTGATTTCAGCCATTTGGTAGATCATATCTTCATCATTTCACTTGGGAATTCACCAGGGAGGTAACCAAGCCCTGATCTATCATTATAGTGGTTTTGTGGAGCATTTGGAGGCCTCTAGGAGGAAGGCCAAATTATCTAGGGTTTTAGGCATCCAGGGGGGCGCACCATTCTTTGGAGGGTGGCTAGATCCAAGGGTCTAGCAGGTCTTTCACCGATTTGAGCACTTGGGTTGTTCTTGCCATTACCTGATCTATTGTTTGGCATATTCATCAGAGCATTTGGACATCTTTGGCAGCAGGGCCGAATTGTTGAGTTTATTCAATGATCCAATAGGGCGTTGCATCTTCCAGCTTGGGGGTTGACACTTCATACGACCCAGATATTTCTTGTATTGGTATTCATGGTATATTCAACCTTTGGAGGCTTATAGTATCTTCTTGGAGCATTTTGTAGCAGCTCCTATTCTGTTATTGGATCCATCTATTGAGCATTCCAGATCGACATCTTCATTGTATCAGGTTCTTCTATTTATGAATAAAATCAGATCTGAGGTGTTTTGGATTGTCTATCATATTGTTGATCTTGCATATGGTTGAGGTATGTTCCATTACGATATCTTCTTGTTTATTGTTGCAACACATTAAATTCATCAACATAAACCCTAAGGCCGAAATCAAGAGGTCAACCTGCAAGTAAACACACACAAACAAGTAAATCAACAAAGTGTTTGACGAAATGCCACAACGAGTAAAAGTTTAAAAAGACACCCAAAACTGTGATGTTCCTGGCATAATGGCTTGGGAACACTACACATGCATTATTAGTAATTATGGAAATAATACACCTTATTAGCTGATTCCAAGTGTCTCCATTTGATAAGGTGATTCTAAATTATAAATGATGAATAACAATGAAATTTATACGAGTAGTATGACTACCATCTAAGAGTATTATAGATTAGGTCCTCTATGTTCCTAATTTTCTTTAGATCCATAGTCATTTCATTAAGAGTCAATTGTAGAACATTTGAATACACAATTGGTGCAATTATTTGGGGAAAAATATCAACTCACTAGATGAAAATGTTTGTATAAAAATGATATCAACTCCTAATGAGAACATGTAAAATTAACCATGAAAACAAAGAAAATATAGTATACTTCATTTCCTTGGTGTGTTGGTCACTAAAATTCTGACAACAAAATTTCTCATTAGGTCTATAGAAAAAGAGCAAAAAGTCACTATTTTTTACATATTGACTTGGACCATTAATTTGCGAAAAAATTCTCCATTAGAAACACCCTTTTCATCAAATCCTTTAAAATTTCAAATAATGTCCACCTAGAGAGAATGCGAACTCCCACCTCACAACCTCTTTCCATGACAATGATTACAAACTTAAGCATATTTGGAAATCATTTTACACAACATATTGTACTTACCTTTCCCTCCAGAGTCCCACTAACACTTATTCAACTTAGACACATCGGTCACCCTTCCTTTTTTTAAAGGCATCACCAACTAAATTTCCATGACGCTAATGAAAAATACAACTATTATTTCCTCTAAGTCCCTTGGGAAACTCCTCAATGTTAGAAAACATTCTTTGTTGGATTCCTATTTATTGTACACATGAGCTAGATGGATCTCGGTGGCCATCCATCTCTTCCACTAAATCACCATTTTGAGCGAGTGGTTTTGATAAACCATGACATTCACCCTTTTGATGAGGAATGGAATGTAATGTTATCTTCATTTGTTAATTACATACATCATGTAATGGTTTTATGTACATGACTACAAAATAGCGTTAATGCATCAGATCATATTAGAACTCCATAGTTAAGCGAGCTCGGGCTAGAGTAGTACTAGGATGGGTGACTATTTAGGAAGCCCTGGTATTTTACATGCATATGGAATTTTATAAACTTAGTCCAATTTATCCCACATGCATCATGGGAATTGTTCTCCTCTCACTCTCTCATATATAATTGAGGTGAAGGAGTCCCTTTAAGAATGCAATGGAGTGTGATGTAAATATTCTTGTGAATGAAGCGTAGCCAACATCTCTTTCTTTTCAAAGATAAGCTACCCCATTTTTCCAGTTTGTGTTCTACAGTGTTTTTCTATCTTATTCAGTAATAGAAGTTGGGTTTCACTGTATTTCTGTGTTCTCTTCTATATTTTTGTGTATTTCATTATTATATCTCGGTTGGTATCAAAGTAGTCTGCTCCTTGTCATTTCTCAGAGCAGGTCCCCGATGAGGTCAGGGTATAGAGATTTGGGTCTCGAGCTAGCCCAAGCGACCTCCCATGGCGTAAGAAAAGAGAGATGATAGAGCAAGAGATCCTTTCAAGACGTTGCTCGAGGAAGCCCTCGCGTGACAAAGGAATGAGATGATGAACAACTTCGCGTAGATCCTTCGAAGACTACCGATGGTAGCAGTCGAGACATCTACAACAAGAAACCATTTTGCAAGTGTGACACTGTCACATACCCACTACAACAAACTAAAATTTTTGCCTCTTTTCTTCGAGGGACAGAATCCTCGAATTCCTACGGGGGCCTAGCACAGGCTAGCTTTCCCCTTATCCACCTCCATGTGATCGTTGGTTACGACCATGGGCCAAGACAAGAGGCGCCTTTCACATTTCGCGACTCAACGATGCAGGAGAGTCAAGTCTTTCGACTCTTCAAACCCCGAAACCCGAAATCTTACCGTTGCTGAGATCGACGACTGCGAATCTTCCCATGATCCGACGGTCCTGGCCGTATCGGGATTTCGGCAACCGGGACTTTGAAATGCAAGAGAGTCAAGTCTTTCGACTCTTCAAACCCCGAAACCTGATACGCGAGTCCTTGTATGAGATCCAACAACTCACAGGATTTCAGAGCTTTCCCCGAACTCTGACCGCTCACCACGCGTCTCCTCCGATGGATGGTCCAGATCCTTTCAGGACTCCTCCTTTCTACCACAGAGTGCGTCGGGGTTCCGGGTACCGGGATTTCGCGACTTGCGAAGACGAGAGGTCTCGCCCTTTGGTTTCCCGGGTGCCGAAATGCCGAAACGCTGATCGACAACCACATGTCCCTCCGATGGACAGCTGTGACCTTTAGCCACGATCAATCGTTGTGATCTTTTCAGGATGATCAACGATCGCGATCAAATCCCGGCTTTCTCAAACTTATTCACACTAAACCGATTCGGGGTTTCGTATTCCGAGATTTCGTGACTTGCAAAGACAAGGGGTCTTGCCCTTTGGTTTCCTGGGTGCCGAAACACCGATCGACAACCACGTGTCCCTTCGATGGACAGTCCAGGTAACTCCCATGGATCTTGGGATCTACGGTTCTGATTCCTTTGCTACTTGCGAAGGCTGAAAGGGGTCGAGGCATTAACGCCTACGTTCCTTCCTCCAATCTAATGGTCGTGATAGACCTCATATCCTCCGAAAGGATCTCGTCCATGCATCTAGAAAACAAAAGGGTACTCTCTTTCGGTATTTGAAACTCGCTATCCTTCCTGAGCTTCGTTAGCTATGAAGGACTGGGGAGATTTGCGCTCTTTCTCCTGGACTTGACTCTTAGAAGAGTCTTCAACACAACTATTGTGCTCCTTCATCAAGGGGTTCTGGGTTAGGTTTGCCTTGCAAAGAGCCTGTGCATATCTGCACTACCTCTCCTGATCTTAACAGGCTTCGTCCTCCAAGGGACTCAAAAGGATTAGGAAGGTTTACATGTGTACATGAAACTGTGTCCACGGTCGATGAAAGCATAGTTCGTGACTCGGGCTTATGCCACCATAGGACACAAGTATTTACGGGTATAAAACCTATCCTAACCATATGCTTTCTTACTGGCCTAATTATACAATCAAGCAGAAATAAAGGGGATATAGTATATCCATTAAGAAATATGCCCGATTCCTGCAACATACACAGTATAGCCAATTCAGACACAGTTAGAGATAAATTACACAGGGTAAGAAATCACTTATCTATTACAGGTTGCCGCCAACCAACCGACTGTGGGTGTTCATCCTTCCACCCGACCATAGGCTCAGAGGCATTCAATCTTAGCACTCTGGCCACCCCCGTGCCAAGCCATGATATCACCAGGGAATTCTCACAGTTCTCGAGGGTTCTCTCTTTGTTTTTGCTTTTGCTTGGATCATGTTCTCTGTAACTCAGAGCTTTCTCTCTCGGTGATGGCCTCGGTGAGGTTTCTCAGATGCCCCTTGGCATCAAGCTCACGATCTTCATCTCGTGACTTGCTGGAGAGCTCTGCGCATCTCCCCTGCGAGATTACACTCTTCTTATCCCCATCTCTTCCCGTGTCTCCTCTCCCGTTTGTGTGTCCCTCTTACCTTGGGAGGTTTTTTAGACCTATCCTATTCCTTCTGTCAGAAGGAAGCTCAGGTCTGCAGGTCCCTGTGGTACTTCGAACTAACAACCCATGTTTCCATTCATGGGGGTGGTTGGTGATTCAACCACCGACCCTTTCTTCATTGACTGATTTTCTTTCCTTGGGATTTGAAGGAGGTTTGTCATCCTTATCAAGGGAGATTTGGGGTTATTTGATATATGAATCCTCTCTTATAGTTTTCACATTCTTCCTCTAGTGATATCATGGCTAGTACTTTCAAGGCTTCGCCCCCCCACAGTCAGTTATTGGCAACTCAAAAAATAATGCATTTACATTTTCCTCATTCATTAGCATGGAAATTCCTATTTTATGATTAATTACAAATTGGGGGAAATAGGGTGTTACAATTCCCTCCCCCTTAAAGGAACACCGTCCTCGGTGTTCTTTCTCAAAAACACCTGTCATGCCTTTCTCATTGAGCCACTTCAGAAGTCTTGACCTTCATCCTCGGTCAGGTCCTTTTTCAGAATCTTAGTCTTCATCATCTGCCTTCAATAATTCTTGGACACAAGCACATTAATCACAATTTTGTGCGAAAACATCTTACTGTTGTTCAAAATTCAAAAGAAAAATTTCATAATCTTAGCACAATACTTATCTGTGCAGTTTGTGGATCTGTATCCACATGGTAGTTTTGTTATCCATGCTCATCGCTTTCCTTGACGTACCCATTGGGTGCATGATTCCAATTCAATAGTTCACAAGAGCTAT
>ML795530.1:220648-240065 GCA_009831015.1 Picea engelmannii
TTTCCAAGGTTTTTTTTTTTTTCGCACGGGAAACTACCCACTGTGTGCATGATCCCAATAGTTTACAAGAATTATTAAGGTCTCTTCTTCCTTGTGGTCACTCATCCTCCAGGCCTAGGCTCAGGTATCCCCTTCACTGTTATACAGTCCTTCAGGCGATCCTTCTTGCCCTGCCAAGGTTTTCTCGCACAGGAAAATTTTAGAGACTCTATCGAGTCTTACAGTCGAGGCGTCCCTCAGACTTGCTCTGCCGAGGCGTCCCTCCGGCTTGTGTTACCTCAACATAATTTATTTTGGGCAATCATGACTCATCACAGGGTTCTCATGGCTTAACAGTAGCCCTTTTTCATCATCTTCAACTTTGATAGCCTTCATCTGTTCCTTTCTGGACATGTCTTTTCTTCTCACATGTATCACAGGTATATAAAATTCACGAGACACCATTATAAATTTTAACTTTCAGAATGTTATTGCAAATTTGTCACCCACAGATTTTCTAATCTCATGATTTGTTTTCATATTTGTTCCGCACAGGAACCAGATTCATAATTATGGGACTTTCCTTCCTATAACGGTTTGGCTCAGCAGGAAATTGGCCTTCCTTATGGGCTTACAATGCTGCCATATCTAAGACCCCTTTGCTTCTTGCACTTTCAACTTCAATCGGCCAAACAAATTGTTAGCTTTTCCATGCATATACATTTTATTGCACCTTTACAACATCGTCACAACAATTTCAAAATTGTGCATACTTAACAATTAAATTACTTTCTCGAAAGGGAAATACCATTCCTTGCAGTTTGGCTCAGCAGGCAATCGGTCTTTCTTATGGACTTACAACACTGCCATATCCAAGACTCTTTGCTTCCTGCAATTCATTCTTGTGCCACACAGGCGCAAATATCTTTATACCGGTTCTTCGCTGCTAGCACCCTCTTTCTTATTTTTACCTCATCACCAGTGCTTTATTGGGGCTTTTACAGCCCTGTCAACAATCTTTCACTCTCAGCCTTCTCCTAGTCATTCTCTGTTTGAGGTTGCCCATCATTGGCAATTGTCTTCCTCAATAACTCCAATTTATTTCTATACACAACATGCATCATCATAGACACAATTACATTAGTCATAATATTAAACCTAATGCATGTATCATAACATTCGAATTCATAAACATCCTTAAATGTTTCCATAAGTGCAACACAACAGTTCTCAATCGTTTTCACAGTATCACAACCATCATTACTATGGTGTCAAAACATTTTCGTTCATCAATGTACTAGCTTTCTCATCCCATAGAAAACATAATGCACAGCAAGGAAAGAATTGAGGGCTCTCCTCTTCTTCAAATTCTTTCTATATCGCCTGGGGCTTTTCAGCCCATTCGAGTTATCTCTAACGTCTCACTGCCTTTTCTTACTCATAGCTTCAACCAAGCCGGATCAGTTAAACGTACTCATTTATTCATTTAACCATACTCAGGGGGTTTACTTGCCTCTCACAAACTATACCAGTTTCCACAACTGCTCTTTTTCTGAGCAGCCTTGGTTAGGCCTCACCCTAACCCTTTTTGGGATACTGCAACATTATTTAATAACAACTCTTTTCTCATAATGAATCATGAACATGTGCATCCTACACACTCCCATTCAGTTACCAGAATGGTCAATATTCAGTTGTTAGTCTTCTATTAATTACATGATTCTTTCAAAATGTAATCCAGGATTCTTATATATGGACAGGCCTTGCAGCCCATTGTCCAATCTTCAAGAATTATTAGGGTTGTGACTCTGTTCTTTTGACAAAGTCCTTACACAGTTCCTCCACCGGGAACTCCTTCGGCATGCAACTTCCTTGTTGCATATCCATCACTATTTGTGATGGCCTCAACCTTGAGTTAACTTTATCTTTTTACTAAATATTCCCCTTAAGGAATATAAGCATGCATCTTTACTGTTAAGATCAGTCAATTCAGATTCATTCACAATCCTTCTCATATGATGCTCAAAGGTGTAATCATTTGTCTCTTGTTATGACAAGAGAGCATCTTTGCTCATTTACCCTTTCATTTAATTATATTGGTACTTCCTGAGGAAATGGAATACATTCCCCTCAAGCTATTATTTGGAACAAAACTTTCATGACTCCCCAGAATGGAGTCAGCTATGCCTCCATAGTATTCATTTAATCTGGACAAGAGCAATACTTGCTTCACGTTTCACTCATCAGGGCAGTCATATTGGGCCTCTAGTATACTTATATTCTTACATCATACATGTGCATTACTTGCACGTTTCATATCATTCATACCTTACCGGTATTAACATCAGGCTTCCTATAATGAAGCTTCACATTGCATTCAACTCATGCGTATTCATCATACTAGCTCACGCCTTCTCCTCACGCGACCACCGACGGTGACCACAATCCGAACAAAAAGGCGTTTCGCGTTTCACGATTTCGGGATTCATGTTGCAAGGAACTCTGGTTCTTCGATCCCCGAAATACAAAAACTCGAAAGACCGAATCTAAGGTTTTCTCAGCTCTTTTATTCACATGACCCTTCGCTCGGAACCTAGGGTCAATTCCCAGACACGCGTCGGGATCCCGTGTTTTGGCGAATCCACGGACAATGCTCCACCGTTTCCCAAAACTTATGATCCACGAGGGTCCGACAACTTGGATCCCATGGTCTAAATCTCTCTGGCAATCAACGATCCTGATCAAATCTTGGTTTTCCACCTTTTGGGGTTCTGGCGGAGTCTTCACCCCTTAACTCCCGATTTCGAATCCCCAAAATGTGTATGCGTCAGATCAATGATCCACCGCCTGTCTTGATCCAATGGCTCAGGTTGGATGTCGGGATTTCGTGACATGTGAGTCCTTAAAACTCTACCCGTTGACTTCTAAACCTCTGAATCTCGAAGATCGAATTACATCGGATCTACAGTTCAGGTCATCCGCTAACAAACGACCTTGATTGAATTGGTAATTTACCTGGTGCGACTTTGGAAAGTCTACACTTCTATTTTCCTAATAGACGAAACCTCGAAGCTCTAGATCAACAACTCTCGTTGATTCCAATCTAACAGATACTATTCCTCCTGAGCTTGTGAGTGATGAGAGGTTATCAGCCTTATCTTCTCTACTGATAAACTAGATCTAACGGTTCACAGAATTTCGGTATTCCTCCCTCTGAGAATTCCACCGTTCGTTCAGACTCTTGATACCCGAAATGTTGAAATTTCAGATCAGATCAACGGTCACCAACGGCTCTCCAACCAACGGTTGTGATTATGTCGTGATTTCACATTTCGCGACTTCGGGACTTCTGTTATGAAGAACCTCGAATCCTTCAATCCCCGAAATTGTGAAGTTTCGGAGTTCTCAATCCGATGGTCCCGATTCTTCGATGATCTGACAGCTCAGATCTCGTCGGGGTTTCGCGTATCGGGATTTCACGATTTCACATGTCATAAAGTTGAAAGACCTTTCACCTCCGTTCTCCCGATCCCTGAAATTGTGAAATTCTCTCTGGACGATCAATGGTCCAGATCGCTCCTTGATCAACGACTATGATCTTTTCGCGAATTTCTCATTGCTTCTTTCAAGCCCTTTGGTTTTGCGAAATTCCGGTATCTCCTCGCAACTAACCAGTGTGCTACTTCTCCGAGATCGAACAACTCGAAACATTTCGGTTCTTTCTGAATGGATCTTGACTCTCAATCCTATCCAATCTTCAAAATTATTTTCTGAAGGATTTCTCCCGCTCAATCCTCCATACTTGTTCTTTCTTCAAACTTCAGTTTTCTACGCTTCACCTTTGAACGCTTCAACTCTTCGAAACTTAGAAAATTTTTCTAAGTGTTTCCTCTCAAGACTTAAAACCACTACTCCTCCTAGTATACTCTACGCTCAACCTCTAGAGTTTTCAAAATTTAACACAAGCTGGATTCTATACGCATGTTCGGCACACCAAATTTCCCCGTTATCTCTTCTGAGCTTTTAAGTTACTTACATGATTAATCTCTTAGTCATAACTCATACGGACGTTACCCTCTCTTTATGGGAACAACCAACAAGGGTCACTCTTGGGAATTAGCAACAGTCCCAAAGGACTCCTCTTAATCTTGCTTAAACAGATTATCCTTGTTGTCGTTTCTAACCATTATAGGTAAGGTAATATGACCCTACATATTTTCATCAGTCCTCTCAATCATGAGGAGTTATATGCTCAGGATTTAGTCTTTTAATAATGCAATAATTATAAATTTCTAAGGATCCTACCAGTTCTTACTAGATTTCCCAAATCATGAAGGAGTTCTTCATTTGGATCTTAATTCTTACCTAACCAGCCATCTCAATTGCAAGAGACTCTACCTGCTTTAGTAGGTAGCCATCGTCACACTTGTAACAAAACAACTCAGTTCATGTCCCTTTTCTGGCTCGTGCAGCTCCATAACACAATTTATTCCACCTCTGTTATTCACTCTCAGGTCTTATCAGTAATATTGATCAGTGCATCCCTACTCCTATAAGAGTAGTTATCATTTTGACAAAGGAACAATATAGTTCCTTTGCTGGAATTCAACAAGAAATCCCAAAATCACAGGTTCATTCGGTATCCCTTCTCCTCAAGGAGTAAATGCAGATAACAACATCTCCTTACATGACTTGTACATGAGCCTAAGTAGGCTAAGTTTTGTAACCATGTTCTGATACCAATTTGTCACATACCCACTACACAAACTAAAATTTTCACCTCTTTTCTTCGAGGGACAGAATCCCCGAATTCCTATGGGGGCCTAGCGCAGGATAACTTTCCCCTTATCCACCTCCATGTGATGTTTGGTTACGACCACGGGCCAAGCCAAGAGGCACCTTTCACATTTTGCGAGTCAGCGATGCAGGAGAGTCAAGTCTTTTGACTCTTCAAACCCCGAAATCCGAAATCTTACCTTTGCTGAGATCAACAGTTGCGAATCTTCCCCTGATCCAACGGTCCTGGCTGTATCGGGATTTCGGCAACCGGGAGTTCGAAATGCAAGAGAGTCAAGTCTTTCAACTCTTCCAACCCCGAAACCCGATACGCGAGTCCTTGTACGAGATCCAAAGACTCACGAGATTTCAGAGCTTTCCCCGAACTTTGACCGCTCACCACGCATCTCCTCCAATGGATGGTCCAGATCCTTTCGGGACTCCTCCTTTCTACCACAGAGCGCGTCGGGGTTCCGGGTACCGAGATTTCATGACTTGCGAAGACGAGAGGTAATGCCCTTTGGTTTCCTGAGTGCCGAAATGCCGAAACGCCGACCGACAACCACGTGTCCCTCCAATGGACGGCTATGACCTTTAGCCACGATCAACCATTGTGATCTTTTCAGGATGATCAATGGTCGCGATCAAACTCTGGCTTTCTCAAACTTGTTCACACTAAATCGATTTGGGGTTTTGTATACTGAGATTTTGTGACTTGCGAAGACAAGGGGTCTGCCCTTTGGTTTCCCGGGTGCTGAAACGATGACCGACAACCACGTGTCCCTCCGATGAACGGTCCAGGTAACTCCCATGGATCTTGGGATCTATGGTTCCGATTCCTTCGCTACTTGCGAAGGATGAAAGGGTTCGAGGCATTAACGCCTACGTTCCTTCCTCCAATCTAATGGTCGTGACAGACCTCAGATCCTCCGAAAGGATCTCGTCTGTGCATCTAGAAAACGAAAGGGTACTCTCTTTCAGTATTTGAAACTCGTTATCCTTCCCGAGCTTCGTCAACTATGAAGGACTTGAGAGATTTGCGCTCTTTCTCCTGGACTTGACTCTTAGAAGAGTCTTCAACACAACTATTGCGCTCCTTAATCAAGCGGTTCTGGGTTCGGTTTGCCTTGTAGAGAGCCAGTGCATATCTGCACTACCTCTCCTAAGCTTAACAAGCTTCGTCCTCCAAGGGACTCAAAAGGATTAGGAAGGTTTACATGCGTACATGAAACTGTGTCCACGGTCGACGAATGCACAGTTCGTGACTCGGGCTTATGCCACCATAGGACACAAGTATTTATGGGTATAAAACCTATCCTAACCATATGCTTTCTTACTGGCCTAATTATACAATCAAGAAGAAATAAGGGGGATACAGTATATCCATTAAGAAATATGCCCGATTCCTGCAACATACACAGTATAGCCAATTCATACACAGTTACAGATAAATTACACAGGGTAAGAAATTAGTTATCTATTACAGGTTGCCGCCAACCAACTGACTGTGGGTGTTCATCCTTCCACCCGACCATAGGCTCAGAGGCATTCAATCTTAGCACTCTGGCCACCCCCGTGCCAAGTCATGATATCACCAGGGAATTTTCACAGCTCTCGAGGGTTCTCTCTCTGTTTTTGCTTCTGCTTGGATCATGTTCTCTGTAACTCAGAGATTTCTCTCTTGGTGATGGCCTCAACGAGGTTTGTCAGATGCCCCTCGGCATCAAGCTCACGACCTTCATCTCGCGACTTGCTAGAGAGCTCTGCGCATCTCCCCTGCGAGCTTACGCTTCTCCCCGTCTCTTCCCATGTCTCCTCTCCGTTGTGTGTGTCCCTCTTACCTTGGGAGGTTTTGCTGACCTATCCTGTTCCTTCTGTCAGAAGGAAGCTCAGGTCTGCAGGTTCCTGTGGTACTTCGAACTGACAACCCATGTTTCCATTCATGGGGGTGGTTGGTGATTCAACCACCGGTCCTTTCTTCATTGACTGATTTTCTTTCCTTGGTATTCGAAGGATGTTTGTCATCCTTATCAAGGGAGATTTGGGGTTATTTGATATATGAACCCTCTCTTATAGTTTTCACAATATTCCTCTAGTGATATCATGGCTAGTACTTTCAAGGCTTCACCCCCCCACAGTCAATTATTGGCAACTCAAACAATAATACATTACATTTTCCTCATGCATTAGCATGGAAATTCCTATTTTATGATTAATTACAAATTGGGGGAAACAAGGTGTTACAGACACCCTTCAAGGTACAAGTCAATTTTGATATCCCCTTATTTGAAGGCCAGATAGATGCAAATGATCTAGAAAAATGGTTGAATCTGCTAGAAGGTTATTACTCTGTCCAAAAAAAATTCGACAGTGAAAAGATCACCTTTGCGCTCCTTAAAGCCCTTGCCCATGTCAGAGCTTGGTGGGAAGGTTACAGGGAGAGGTACACCGTGGATGAATCTACACTATTTGGAGAGAACCCACTTGGGCGGTCTTTGTAGATGCCCTAAAGGAGGAGTTCTACCCTGTTGGAAACTATGATGACCAATACATGAGATGGACAACTCTTCGTCAGAAAAGAGACCAGACGATGCCAAAGTACACCAACATCTTTCATACCTTGCGCTCAAAGATGGGTATCAAAGACTCTGAGTGACACCTGGTTTTGAAGTACTGCAGTGGTCTACAAAGGTAAATCCAAACATAGATGTATTTCTTGGACATCTCCTCAATGGGATTTGCTTATCGATATGCAGTCAAAATTGAGCATAAATTCAAGCATCAGAGTAAGTTGGAGAAGCATGGACAGAGCAAGGAAGGCCAACTTCAAGAGAGCCAATCCTAGATGCAGGCAAAGAAGGGTAAGGGGAATTCTAAGAAAGACACTGGAAAGTGGTGTGAGTTCCACAACAACCCTTGGCACAACACTGATGAATGTCGCTCAATACAGTCATTGGGAGTTGAGCTCAAAGACAAAGAGTCGAACCTCGACTTGGACCTTGATTTAGAAAATAATAAAAAGAGACATATCATTGATGCAGAATCGACTACTACTATCGCAACTACAACAATCCAACCAGAAGAGGATCCTGAGGAGGGGGAGCGACTCTTCCATTCATAGATATGGGTGAAGGGGACCCAACTGCATTTTATTGTTGATAACGGAAGCCAAAAGAACATCATCTCAACAGAGGTTGTCAAGCAGTTGGATTTTCCAGCAACACCACACCCATAACCATACAACATCGGGTGGCTTCTCCAGGGTCAAGATCTTCGTGTTAACCAACAATGTTGCTTGTCCTATGGCATCAATCCCTTCAAGGATGAGGTATTATGTGATGTTGCCCCATTGGAAGTATGTGATGTTACTAGGACAACCATATATGTGGAGGTGTCATGCTATTTATGAGTATCGATCCCATAGCGTCATTATTACTCTGGGGGGTCAACTATACAGGATACCAGAGGTAGTTTCAACTATTGTCCCACCAAAACAATGCCACAAAGTAATCTCTCACACTGCAAAGTTTAGCCTCTTCACAATCTGATCAGAAGGTGAACAGAAGGACATTGCAACCACTGCAACCTTAGCCCAAGACCTTTCTATCCAGGAGAAGCAGATCGACAGGATTGTGGAAGAGTACCAAGATGTTCTTATTGCACCTACGGGGATTCCTCCACATTGCCCAATCAAGCAAAGTTATAATAGAACCCTTCATACTCTTTATGTTGCATCTTCACCGACAGAGTCCTCCCACACTCAGGTAGATCATGCAACTAGATTGGTTGAATGGATTCAACCCCTCTAGCAATAGGTTCATGACAACCTTCAACAAGCTAAGTAGGACATCTTCTTCAACAAGGATAGCAACGCACCAAGCTTCAGATTTAGTAGAAGTCTCCCTGTCTCCCAAGGGAACTTGATGCAATGGGGACCATTGCTTCCTAAGGGGGGAGGAATGATCCAGATGGATCTCGGTGGCCATCCACGTCTTCCACTGAATCACCATTTTGAGCCTGTGGTTTTGATAAACCATGACATTCACCCTTTTGATGAGGAATGGAATGTAATGTCATCTTCATTTGTTAATTACAGACATCATGTAATGGTCTTATGTACATTCCTACAACATAGCGTTAATGCATCGGATTCCATTATAACTTCGCAGTTAAGTGTGTCTGGGCTAGAGTAGTACTGGGATGGGTGACCGCTTATTTGAAATAGAGTAACATTTTCAATATCATTTACATATTTACAAACTATGTTTATGTTTATATATATAAATAAAGGTGTAAAGTTTTTTTTTAATAAACATATAGAATGATTATTGTTATTTAATAAATTATTTATTTTGATTTAATTTAAGTGTTCTAAGTTTTTTATTTTTTTATAATTATATAATTATAAGTAAAATTATAATTTTACATTGTTTAGTAAATAGTATTTTTGAATATATAAATTGAGTTCACACTCTCAAAAACCCCAAAACACATAAAATATATAATTTCAACCAATCTACAATTTTAATTATCATTCTAAATTTTTAATTTGATTTTAAATAAAACTAATATAAAAATTAAATGAAAAAAACAAACATAAAACATTTAATAATTTATTATTATCGTATAAAAATAAATCTTTAAAAACAATAACAACTTCAAATTTAAACTTTGATAGAACTACCTTAATAATTAACTCTTCATGTGCCAATTACGATATTACTAAATACATTCTGTCATTCTTCTTTTAATATTATTAAAGGTCATTCTTTGTTTGTAGCGAGCATACAATAAATTATAAAGGCCACATAACCTTTTTTAACTCTCATTTTGGATTTTGATTGAGAATGGTAAGTAAAACTAGTATGCTTGTGGCATTGCATGGACTTTAAAATTAGTGATGGAAAAATATTAATAAAACTCTGCATCATCTTAGTTTTAATTGACAAAATTATTAGCTATTTAAGAAGAGAATTATATAGTTAGTGAAATTGGGCATTGCACAATTCCCAAAATACCATGGGAAGAAAGAATAAATTATGTTTGTGATACTACGTGAAGGTTAAAGACCAAAAACATTGTTTTGGAGTTCCCTATTTATGTCCAAATTAAATCACAATTACAAAATATTTGCCACGATATTAATCTTCTTAACCTTCTAAGTCATTAAAATTATGGTGATTTTGGATTGCTTCTCTTAATGTTGCACTTAACTTTTTTTTAAAATTCAAATAATCTCTCACCTTTCTTAAAAATCCAAATAATCTCTCACCTTTCTTAAGGTCCATTAAATCATCATCATCATCATTTTATGAGCTATTAAATATCCACTACATAATCAATATTCCCACACACTAATACTCAAGCAATAATAATAATAATAATAATAATAATCTATTTTTAAGGTCACGGCCAAGCCAGCACACCAAATTGGTATATGAGACCCCCTTGTTTGTGGGACAAGGGACCCCCCTCCACCCAACAATTTGACTGGTAAAGTCTACAAAGGTATACATACCCTACCCTTTAAATTTTGGATTTATACCTAATTCATTAAATACACATAGTTTAATTTTCTTCCACTTTCCAAAACAAATATTTAAATCTATTAAAGTAATTGTAGAACTATTTAATGAGAAAAGATATTATATTTTTTTCTTGTAATTTTATTTATGCCAAGAGAACCAAATAACATTATATAGGTGCATAAAGAAAGAAAAAAGCAACCACTAGATAATAAATCTTAACTAGACTGGGAAAAACCCAGACTAAAAATCCTGTAACACTAAATATACAATCTCAAAGATCGAAAAAACTAGATCAAAGAAATATGAAATCCTCTAATCAACCAACCAATCTCAAAGATGGAGGAGAGGAAACATTGATAGCCGACGACATTGATAATATTTTTTTATTTAAACAACGCGTCCTTTGAGAGAACGCTAGAGGATTTCCCTTGGAATATAAAAGCAGCGGGTGTGATTGAAAATATCACTGCAATCGTAAGACGAAGCCTTAGAACTCTGAGTGCAAAGAGGGCCTATTCGAAATCAGAAGCAATCGATTGAAGAAAAGTTTAACATGGAGAGGAGCAACGCGAACAGGAATCGTGCAGGTGGAGAGAATAGGAGGAGGAGGATGAGTATTGACGAAATTTATGAGAGAGCTCCGTCTGAGCGACAACGCGCATGGCAGCAAAGACAGAGAGTAGAAAGGTCGGTGACAATGGATATAGCACGAAGAATTGGGGTCTCTGAAAACTGGTTGGCTGATCAGACACAGAAATGCCAYGAATTTAACGTACGCGTTTCAAGCAGAGAGGCTGCTTTTGAAGAGTGGGCTTCTTTCGTKGACGAGTTATACCTTAAATTTAACAGATTTATAGGGCTTCGGTATAATCCGACCATGCTGCGTCAAGTGGAGAATCTGATAATTTTGGGGAGGTTGAGTTATGGCGAGGAGCTCATTAGGCCTGTTCTCAGTCAGCTCGGAATCTTCGTGAAGATCTACTTGGATGAAAATGGTGTACATAATATTATGCAATTGAACACCCAGTTGTTTGAAGGACCATTGCCTGTAAATGACCCTGTATTCCATTTTCTACCCTATCGTCATGGTAGCTTGGAAGACATTACACAAAGAGTAGGATCGATGCCATCGATTCCAATTGAGATTGCGTCAACAATGGACGATCGGCGGTGCCCTATCTGCTACGATGAGTTTGTTCCTGAAGGCGCCTCTTCCTCTGATTCTTCACTACCGATGAGATTGCCATGCAGCCATGTTTTCCATTCCGCCTGCATAATCCCGTGGCTGACTTGTAACCCTACTTGTCCTCTTTGTCGTCGAAGTACATTTTCTGACCTTATCAACCCCGACGAATAGCATTTTCGGAGATTTAATGATAATTAAGTTCATAGTTACTTATGTTGAAATGGTAAGAATTAATGGGTTTTTAATGATAGATGACCTTTTAATTGCCATGATTTCATATGTTTTTAATATTTTTTGTGGTCACAATAAATCAAAGGAATCAAAGGTTGAGTACAAGTTAAGATAGTTTCTCATGGTAATATAAATTTGGAAAAATAACATTTTAATGATGGTCTTTCATGGCAATGCAAACTTGGAAAAATAACAATAGAGAATATGTGTCTTGTATCTTTTGGAAATTTATATGACTTACAATTTCTTTTGTTCATGCAAGCTAAGGGGGTCTTAACATGATAAAAAAAACAACATTTTTTAGATAGTAGATATTCGGTAGGAATCTATATTACTACAAAATAGATTATGGTACAATAAAGGGGGGCCTCCTGGCCTACCTAGTAGGAAACCAAACTAGGGGTTCTCGAGTTGCGCTTACTGATATATACAAGGGGTGGGACTAATATGCCACCTGAGGAAACCATGCTAGTCCCACCATAACCAGTTTGATCAAGAAAAATAACATAGACATAAAAAAAAACAGACTCAGAGATTGCGCACTAGGCCCGGGAGGCTAGTGGTCGTACTAACCAGACAACTAACCATTCACTTGTCTAGGATGATGATGTGTTTCTTACCGTCATCCACCTGGTTCTTGTTCTCCTCCTTCTGGGAGACTCTGCGAGTTTTCTTGATGTGGGTTGGCGCATCGTGTCCATCGGTTGGTGTGATGTCCATGTCGTGGACATAATGCACATAGAGGTGCAATTGAGCAGCCAACCACTCCATCTTGTATTTTTTATCCTTCTTGACCTCAACTAACAATTTGGTAATCGTTTCCAGGATACCGAGGCGACTCAGGATTTTTTCCATCATTTTCTTGTGATCTGAGTTATCCTCTCATCTTGCTTCTTCCATTTTCGAACTCACCTTGTTGATCATCATCTTTGTCAGCCACGGCATCTCCATTGTTTTATGGTAGAGGGTTTCCCTGGGATGCGTGGCCCTCAGATCAGTTACCCAGTTTGCTTCATGTTCCAGTGCATCCCAATCTTTTCCTTTGCACTTTTCTTTGATTTCCTTTTTCCAGCGGGTGATGGCTGCTTTTCCTTTTAGCGCAACCTGAGTTTGGAAGGTCCCCTCTGCATATTTTGTCGCCTGCTCCATTATTGACACCCGTTGTGGACTATTTGGTACTTCCTTTCCAAGGGGATTCCTCTTCTTGTGCGTGTGCTTCATTTTCACCACCCTATTTGGTCTGTCACAACTCTTTTGCTGGTTACTCAGCCTGTACCACACTTCACAGGGATTATTCCTTTCCCTGCCCTTGTGTCTGTGGTAGCCCTTACAATTGTGCTTCCTATGTTTGCGATTCTTCTTGTCGTCTTTCCTCTTATTGATCTTCTCCAACTGCGACCTTGTCCTTCCAATCATTGTTTGTCCATAGTGGTGATCCCTCCCACCCTTTTTCCCGGTGGCGGCTCGTATGATCATGATGAATCATCCTTTATCCCCGTGCAGATCCCTGGCCCTGCTCGCTTGAGGTCCTACTGTGCTGCTCTTCGTACCTTTACTCGATCCCAGAGGATCGATTATGAACCATGTCTCTCCCTCATGCCTTACGTCACTTGTTTCATGCGGTTTTTTGTCTGTACTTTCCCCACAATTCTTTTTGTTGCAAGGATCTTGCTGCCATACCCCCACCATCTATTTATGCTCGTCCTGCATGGTGATTGGTGATTGAGAGTTCGACCATCATTTTTTTCCTAGGTCCTACTTGCCTCCCTCCAGGCCTTGTAATTCCCTTCTCAATGCGACCTTCCTTGCTTAACCTGCCTTCACGGTCTTTTGTTGCTAAGTGGATGTAGTTTGTTCTAAGTTGGTCATTCGAGAGGTTGCTCTAGGTAGTGTCTAGTTCCGAACCTTCCTTGTCAACCCCCTCATTGGCTAGTTTGTCCGCCAGGACATTCCCTGACCTGCAGACCTAGCGCAACTCCACTGTGTTCAGATTTTTTAGATGCTTCTGGATTTTCTGTAGGGAGAGAGCCAGGCACCATTGTCTATGAACCTTGCCCACTCTATAACTCTCATTCCAATTGTTGATGGTTGCGTTGATGTTGCCTCATATTCTATTGGACTGGCAGTAGATGCCTGTTGCCCAATCCCATAGCTCTGTTGTGTAACTGCACTCATTGAGGAGGTGATTGGTTGTTTCCTCCTTATCTTGATAGAGGTGGCACTGAGAAGGGCCTATGTAACCCCTTTTCCTGAGGTTTTCCCAGGTTAGAATTCGGTTGTGGAGAACTAACCACTTGAACATTTTGATTTTTGGCCATTGGGGGCTGCTCCAGATCTTCCCCCACTTTTGCGTCGGGTCCTCTGAAAACTGGTCTGCGAAGTAAAATCATGCTTCTTTTAAGTTGAATTCCCCCTCATTGAAGAAAAAAATAGATTAGAAATAGTAAACAATATTAATTTTTTTAAAAATAAATATTTGGAAAAATAGTGAACAAATTAATTTAAAAATAAATAAATATTTGGAATTTGCATAGCCGGCTCTATTTATGTCCTATAGAATAAATAGAGAGGTATAGAACTGAATTGTTTATCCTATAGAATAACGTCAAACATAAATATATAGAGAGGTATTCACAAAAATGTAAATTTTTATCAATTTGCAGACCGAACCACTAGGTTTGTCATCCCGAACCTAAATCCGAGGGAACCAAGTCAACATACACATTGTTAATCCCACCCCCAAAAAATTGAATTCAAAATAACGCGCACACGTTCTTAAGAATGCACGCATGCTCTTAAGAGCGCGCACATGTTCTTAAGAGCATGCATGTGCTCTAGGAATGTGCATTTGTTCCAAATAGTGTGCACATGCTATAGGAACACACAATGCATTCTTAAGAGAGAACATGTGCTCTTATAAGTTATTTATTATTTTTCATTCCCTTGTCCCTCCCTCTCTCTCTCCTACATCTACCCCCCTTGTCTGTCTCCCTCTCTCTCCCTCACACTCCTACATGGTAAAACCTAGACATGACAAGACTTAGACATCAAAAAGCATGGAAAAACCTAGACGTAGACCTTTCCTTCACATGCCTTAGTGTAATATACTTAGGGAGGTAATATGGGAGGTACCCAATGAGAATGGAAGTTAGATACTATTAGTGGAGTCTATTTAAGGTAAGGTGGATTAGGTCCATCATGGTATTAAATACGTCCCACAATGGTAGTTACATATACTAAATGGGTAGTTAGAAATAATAAATGAGCTTTCTAGAAGATACCTTCTCTAGAATGTTCCTGGGAGATAGAGATTGCTTTATCATGGAGTGTAAGCAATGTAATTGACATGGTGAAGGTTATTGTTGATACACAAGCAAGTGTTGTTTGAGGAGTGTTATCCTTCCGTAAATATATGGTGTTACTCTACCTTAAGGGTTTTCTACATTCTTGTGTTAAATCTTTGATGAATGGTTTTGGTATCTATTCTAGTTATTTTCTGAAGTATATTTGTAGATCTAGTAGAGGTATATAATATTTGGTATCATATCTCTTTCCTCGGGCAAGAATGGAAGAAATTTTGATTATTTTTGTAGATATGTTTAAAAAAAAAAGGGGTGACGCACTTCAGGATAATATTTGAGACTTTTTACTCAAAATTTTCAAAATGTAATTAGATATTTGGATTTATCTTGGAATAATACCCAATTTCAAAAAAACAATCATCTGAAATGGAGTTCAGGAAGTAAATTTATAAGCATTTTAAATTCGACGGTTTTTCGGGGTTTTTTTTTCTGAAAAAAACCCTGATTTTTCGCAGTGAGTTATTTGTTTAAACTCTAGTTTTGTTGCATATTTCTTCCAACAAAGATGTACTTTACTAGAAATGATGGTGGTCCTAGTATTGAATAATTCATAAAGGCCCTCAAGTCAGAATGGAAAGAAAAGTGGAGATTTTATATATTCTCTTATCTTCGAGATGATGTTCTCATATGGTGGCAATCCTTGGACTAGATTAGGATGCTACAAATTTCTGTCGAATAATTTGAACAAGTGATTTTGGACAAGTGGTTTTATATGAAGTGTAAGGACAAGGACATCACCAAGGGTTTATCTTCATGTGGCAAATCTATATTACAGGTTCATGGTTGTATTAAAAAAGAAAATGTAATTGTTTCTATTAACCCTAGTTGCCAACAAAATTTTGTCAATGTTGAGTTGGTTAATAGATTGCAAATTCCTGCAAAGAATATCCAAAGCACACACATTGAGGGTGAAAATGTTCAAATTTTTAAATATTTGAAGCTCAGTATGAATAAATATGTGTTGCATTCAGATTTTTATGTTATATATATGGATAAGGTGGATATTTTTTTGGGATACCCTTTGATCCAAAAATGATCCAGAGGAGACTAAGCAGAAGCAACTCAAGAAGCTCAGAATGGCCTCAACAGATAGAGAAAGGGAAAAAATTCAAAGTCCTGAAAACTTAGTGAAATTGGCATCATCGTGAAGAACACGTTGCAATCTTTCCAACAATGTAAACGACTCGTCAAACAGAATTACAGATCAAAAGATATTTGCGGTCAAAGTTTTGGTCAACCTAGCCCAGTCAGTAGGGATGAGTCATCATCCATACTGCTGACGTCAACACCAGTATGGATGATGTCATCATCCATACAGTATATGTGGCACACATAGAGGGTGACACGTGCCATGTTGATGTCATCATGATGTCAGCATGGTGACGTGGCATCACTAGAGGTTGCCACGTGTCACTCATTTTTGGACTTTTTGGGAAAATCTATGGACCAATGAAAAGGTGCCACATGGCAGTCCGTACAACCATGTGGTAGACCATACAACCACTTGTCAAGTGACGTGGCAAGCTGACAGAGCAGGATGACATGGCTGTGACTTTGTAAGAAGTGGTGACGTGGGCCAATGAAAGACCACCACGTGGCCCAGTCATGGGCTGCCACATGGAAGCAAGAAAATGCATAAGGATGCCAAACATCTGAATTTCCAAAAATTGGCGGGGTTGGCTGGCGCCAACCCCTAATCTGCCAAATTTGATAGGATTCTGCCAAATATGGTCGGATATAACCACACCACCAGACTTAACTGTATCTGCCAAAGGCTCCGCCAACTTAACTGCATCCACCAAAGGCTTCACCAACTTAAATTTATCTACGAAAGTCTCTGCCAAAGCCATCAACCATATATAAATATATATAACGTTGTAACCATATGAAAAAAATGGGAGTCCCGCGGGTTCGACCCTAAGATCTCCCCTATCACCTCTGCCTTTGCAATGCCCGCCAACCGTTTAGGCTGGGGTGTGACTTGGTAAACTCCGCCCCATTTATTAATTAAATGTTTCTTTTCGCGAGCATATGGGGGTCAGAAAAGGGTGTGGCCGTATGTACAGGGCACGATTTTTCGAGACATATTCCCATGAATTAATTGCAGGTGTAGGAACGAAAACCGAGGTGAATTTCCACAGAGGCCTGGAAGTGCTAGACTCAGATCGAGGCATGGAGACTATCTTTTTTGTGTAATTCAAGGCCACAAATTTAGTGGTGTTGTTTGTTTTCTGATCTGAGCAAAGCTTCTGCAACTTAACTCTAGAATGAGGTATACTTATGTATTTTTCCAAATTCTTTTGTTGAGTTAATAAAAAGGCCTACCCATTTGAGAGCAGGACCCGGAGACGTAGTCCACCAGAGATGAACTCCGTTATCAATTTTTTGTGTTCATATTTGATGCTTATGTCTCTTCATTATTGATTTTTTCCTTTTTTATGGTACACTTTAATTTATGCTCATTTAATACAATTCTTTATAAGCCACATCAATGAAAAGATCCCGGATCATGTTGGTATCAAAGCAGCCATCTTTTTGAATTGTTGAGTGTGAATTCTTACTAGGGACAAGCATAAGCAGGGTGAAGGAAATCTTAATAATTTCAATCCCAAATTTGGTCGTGCATCCCGAAGGAAGAAAATGGACGAAGAGGACAAGTGTGATGAACATGGGAAAAAATTCCATATGGTATTTTATCGCATGTCAGAAATGGTCGAGCGAATGTATGGAGACTAGGAGAAGAGGATGAAGAAGAAAGGGAAGAAAAATGAAGCACAAGAAGATGATAATGTTTTAGTGAATCAAGGGGTTGGAGGAGACCCTCCCGAGCCTCAATATTCACCATCAAGTTCTATTTCTTCTTCCTCTGAGCATTCTCATCATTCTCATAATTCTAGCCATAAAATTTCTTTTAAGAAACCATTATTAAAGCTTGATGTATAATTTGCCTTATCTATGTTTGATGGAGATGCTAATCTTGAAAAGCTAGATAATTGGATCCGACAGGTTGAAGTGTATCTTTGTGTTAAACATATTGATGAAGAGGAAGTTAAAGTGCAATTGGCCTCTCTTCAGTTGGAAGACACTGCTTTCGTATGGTCGAAGAGAAAACTTCAGGACATAAGTAAGTGTGGTAATCTTCTTTTCTCATGGTCAAAATTTAAATCAGCGATAAGGAAGCAATTTTATCCATTGGGTTATTTACATAAAGCAATGATGGAATGAAAAAATTTAAGACAAAGTAAGGGTCAAACTGTACAAAGTTTCACAGAAGAATTTAGGAAAAAATCTCTTGCATTAAATATTCCTTTGGATTCTTATGAAACTTTAATGAAGTATATTGGCGCACTTCATAGTTATATTTGTCATACTTTTCTATTGTTTAACCCCACCATTCTTGAAAAAGTTTGTGTGCAAGCCACTCACCTTGAGAATAGGGGAAATCATGTTCAAGAAGATCACACAAAGAAACCTTCCAATCTCCCACATAAGAAATTTAAGAATTTTAAAAGGAAGGGCAAAAATACTGCCACTATAAAGAGAGAAGAAGGAAAGTAATCTTGCACTCATTGCAAGAAGAGTGGTCACGATGATGAACACTGTTGGAAACTACATCCAGAGAAGAGACCGAAACAGTTCGGTGGAAAGGGGAAGACAAAGACCGTTTCTACAGTGCAACAAAATCTTGGTTCTGATTCAGGAGATGAAGGAAAGATCACAACGGTTGGAGTACAAGGTAAAGATTCCCTTCATGCTAGCTCAAATTCCAATAATGAATATCATGATGATGAAATAAAGAGGAATAAATGATTTCATATAAGATTTGTATCTAAACACACTAAGATAGATGCATTATTTGATCTAGGTTCTCAAATAAAATTGATATATGAAGCACTTGTAAAAAATATGGGTCTTTAAACTAAACCGCATCCAAAGCCTTATCCTCTTGGTTGGGTATGTGATAAAGAAAAAAATAATGTCACCAAGCAATGTAGGGTCGGATTTGCTATTTCTTAAAAGGTTATTGATGAAGTGGATTTGGATGTTGTATCACTTGATATATGTGGCATAATGTTGGGGAGTCCGTATCTTTATGATAGAAAAACAATCTTCATTCGTCATGAGAAAAAATATCACCTTACTAAAGGGGGAGTGGAATATATTGTTAGAGCCCACAACATAAGGGTAAACACAACACTTGTTAGTGTAGAAGAAATGAAGAGACTCAAAAACACTAATAAGATATATGTGTTAGTTGTGGAGCCTGATTATCTTCCTGATTCAGAGGTATTTTACTTTCAGTCATGTTTATACCCCATGAAGTATTTACACCACAAAAGTATGTACGCTCTTCC
>ML795530.1:244038-261779 GCA_009831015.1 Picea engelmannii
GCACAAGACCAGATATTGCACATGCAGTGGGAGTTGTGAGCAGATATATGAACAATCTAGGTAAAGAACATTGGGAGGCAGTAAAGTGGATTCTCAGATACTTGAGAGGTACTGCTAATCATGCATTATGTTTTGGAGGTTCATAAACTGTTTTACAAGGATATGTTGATTCAAATATGACAGGTGATAAAGATAGCAGGAGGAGTACCATAGGGTATGTGTTTACTATAGGTGGAACAACAATAAGTTGGATTTCAAAACTGCAAAAGGTTGTTGCACTTTCAACAACAGAGGCAAAGTATGTTGTTGCTACAGAGGCTAGTAAAGAGATGATTTGGTTACAAAGGTTTATGGAGGAATTGGGAAAGAAGCAAGAGAATAGCAGGTTGTACTGTGACAGTGAGAGTGCCATTCATCTTGCAAATAACTCAACCTTCCATTCGATGACTAAGCATATACAGTTGAGGTACCACTTCATACGATCCGCCTTGGAAGATGGAAATTTGAAGTTGGAAAAGATACACACTAGCCAGAATCCCGCAGACATGTTAACAAAGGGAGTAACCAGGGAGAAACTGATTTCCTGCTCAGTTTCAGTTGGTATTCAAGAATGAAGATGAAGATGAGATATTTGCTAGGTCCAAGAAGGTTCAGAGTCCAGCATATACAACATAGGTGGAGTTGTTGAGATCAGTCTCCAAGTGGGATATTGTTGGTTGTGGAGCCTGATTATCTTCATGATTCATAGGTCTTTTACTTTCAACCATGTTTATACCCCATGAAGTATTTACACCCTAGAAGTATGTACACTCTTCCACGCGGGGGAGTGTAGAGGGGGGGTACCCCCTCTGCGGGGTTCGGGGGAGATATCCCCCCGGATGGGGGGTCTGGGGGCAAGAAAAGGTTCAGGGGCGAAGCCCCCAAAGGAAAAATTGCCTTGTAAATGTATATTGTAATTTCATTGTAAATCTGGACTGTTCATTACAAGGTCCTAGATCTAACGATAGAGATTATGTTAGGGTTTTTTCCTTAGAAGGCAACCCTCTTTTATGAGGGAAATGTATTGCGGCTATGGTTGATGGAGAATATTGTATTATGAGATAGGAGACTGTGAGAGAAAGAAGAGGAAGTTACAACAGGTTTGCTGTAGGTTGTATCCCTTAATATGCTGGATAATAATAAAGGAAGGACCTGGCAATTTCTCTAGTGGACGTAGCCCACACTGGGTGAACCATGTAAATCCGTGTCTCTATTGTATTGTGTATCTTCTGTTTTTTGTTTCCGCATTTGTTTTATTTTATTGCTCCATGGTCCTATTTTTATAACAATATGTACTCATGGTCTTAAGGAAAAAGGATGTCGGAACATCCGACGCTTTTAAAGGATGTGATCCTTCTCATAAGAAATAATTAATTGATATTGTTTCTAAGTTGATGATATTTTCCAGGAACCAGATGGATTACCTCCTAAGAGGGAAATCCAACATGAAATACATCTTCAACATGATTCTCCTCTTCCTAATGTGGGCATGTACAGGATGTCAGTTGTAGAGATGACAGAGATCAAAAAGCAGGTACAAGGCTTATTGGATATAGGGGTCATCAGGCCCAACTCATCTCCTTGTGTTTCTCCAATCGTGATGGTGCCAAAGAAGGATGACACATGGCGAATGTGTCGACTACCAAGATTTAAATAAAATCACGGTGAAAAATTGACACCCTCTTCCTCATATAGATGATTTACTTGATCAATTAAAGAATGTTGTTTATTTCACTAAGTTGGATTTGCGCAATGGATACCATCAGATCAGGGATGCAAAACATGATGCATGGAAAAATGTCTTTAAAACCAAACAAGGATTGTTTGAGTAGTTAGTTATGTCATTTGGGATTTTTAATGCTCCAACAACCTTCATGCGTGTGATGAATGATGTATTCAGGCCATTTCTAGATGATTTTGTGATTGCATATTTAGACGACATTCTTGTATTTAGTGGGACTTGGGATGAACATGTAAGGCATGTAAAGAAAGTTTTGGATACTTTGCAAACGAAAAAGTTGTATGTAAAATTATCCAAATGTGAATTTGGTAAGACTGCACTTTTATAATTAGGTCATATTGTAGAAGGAGGACAATTGAAAATTGATCCTTCCAAGATTGATGTAATAGTAAAGTGGCCTGAGCCCAAAATTGTAACTGAAATACAGAGCTTCTTAGGTGCAGTCCAATATTAGAGGAGATTCATTTCAAACTTCTCTTTTATAGCAGCTCCTTTTCATGCCTTAACCAATGTGAAGAACACTTTTCAGTGGGGAGGAAAGCAACAAAAATATTTCGACACTTTGAAGGAAAGGATCAGTACTGCACTAGTATTAGCACTATCGAATCTTCAACAACATTTCGAGATCGAGACAGATGCCAGCGGGTACGCCATGGGTGTCGTATTGATGCAATATCGTAAGCCTATCTGCTACTGTTATTGGACAAATTGGTAGGTGCAGACACTAGCAGATCTCCTTAGATCCACCTGGATCTAGAACAAAATAGGACAAGACACGACTCTTTCCCTAAGTTGTAGTCATTGAATCTACTGATAAGAAGGAATAAGTGACATACCTTTATATCGCTTCCTTAGGTCTCTGTTGTTCCCGCTTCGCTCTGGCGCTCTTGTGAAGTTAGGTCCAAGACAACACAAACCAACCAAAGTGAAGATAGCAAAGTATATTCAATGTCAACCTATGCATATGATCAAGGAGTTATGCTATAAAATAAGAGTGATTTTATGGGAAAGGGACATGTCGTTGTATTATATTAATTGAAAGTAGAAGATACAACCTAAACGCCTTGATGTTGCAAGATTCCTTTCAGTGACTCTTGGTTCCAACACACACACTTGTTCTGCACTTGCATGAAGAAGATCCAATTCCTCTTGATATACCAAATAGAGTCTTCAAGCTTCTGTCCAAGCAGGGTTCTTCACACAATTCTTTCACCAATTCTTCATTCAATCTTGCTTAACCTTTTCCATGAGAAACCTTTCAATGTATAGGAGAAGGAGGGATGGTTACATGGATGAGGATGATCCCACCAAATCTGAGAAGTCGGTAGGATGCCAACCATGCGAATGCCAACTCATTTTCTAGAAGATCCCCTTCTAGAACCTTCGTGACCTCTTCTCCTTTCCAAGCTTAAAATTAGGTTCGCACCCTATCTATGGAGTAGACTGCAAACAGTTCACACCCTAAGTGTGGGTGGCCTACGAGAATGAGGGATTCTCGCACCCTGTGACATAGGCAGCCTGTGAACTCATCTTAGAAATGTGTTTTTTGGAAGAAGAGAGCACTCATCTTTCTCAGGCAAAAAGTCCTTGTGGGAGCTTGAATACATCACTTATAGAGACATCACCAGAGTGACCAAAATCATGTGTAATAGAATTCCGCCCAAAGTATGAAGCTGGAATCTGTGACAGATGAAATACTTTGTAAACTGCGTGTGTGTGTTAGAAACCATGAGCGCACTTAATCGGAAACCTGTAAACAATCAAGCATCTGCAGAATATAATACTAGTTCCGAGGTAGGAATTCCCATGCTCAGATCATAAATGAATGGAATCGTAGTTCATGGCCACCAATCATACACCATGGATCCATGCCATCAAAACGCTACATAGCCACCAGGAATGCACTATGGATCTATGTGAGAAGACTTGAATTAAGACGACATAGCCACATGACATACAAAGTGGATCTATGCACCGACACAAATCATACATACTCCATCGCATCCTGGATAAAAAAGATGAGACCCAGGGTCTTCAATCCCGTCACCTGAAAGTACAAATCTAGCCATGCGATTACATGTGCTGAAGTCGAACATGGTAGAAACCACTTGATTACTGGTCATTGATGAGAACCGTTAACAAGTGCGAGGGAAATCACCATTGATGTCAATGACTCCCAAGTTATCGAAGTACAATTCGAATGAATGCGAATGAACGAGCTGAAGTCGAGCACTCGACGAAATCTCTTGATCAGGGATCAATGATGTGAAACCCTTGTCGAAAGCGAAGAGGCCTGCCATTAAGGCATGCAGGCTCTAAGGTACTAAATGATTTCTAAGTCTCATTTCCAGATAATGAGTTGGAGTCGACGGAATAAGACTCGTCACAGGAGGGCCTTAATGTATACCCCATCAATGCCATGAAATAAGTAACAGATTTTGAGGATGAGGCAAAGTATGAATATGAGTCGAAATGGACACAGGGAAGGCTGACATAGTAAGAATGGACAACTGCAGATGATTGACTCAATAGAGGACTCATGTGAACTTCTCTTGAACATATGAACGACACGACCAAGGACTTGGTAGCACTGACTCAAAGACGACCCAAGATATGACATTGTAACAAGTCGAACGAGAGACAAATGGATTTCCCAACCTGGAATCAAATGATGAATAAGGGGTGTCATGTTCAAGAGCAACGCTTACTGCCATTAATATGAATACAAAAACACATCCCTTTCACAAAATTTCCCCCACCATTTATAGCGAGTACCTTGGAGCAAAACTTGGAGGGGTTGACCGCTGACATCCTGGATATGGCTATTGGGGAGACCTGTAGACATTACCAACGCCATACTGTGGGCGTGTCCGAGTCTATTAGTCGACTGCTTCGTAGGGTAGCCCAAGCAATTGTGTGTTATCATCAGTGTCATCCATGACACTATTTTGTAGAAGCCATGGGCTTCGTATTTTTGAGATTTTGGTCCTTGAACAGAAACTTTTTGTAAAAACTTTTGATCGTTATATACATATATATGGCTCTTACCGACTTATCTTGTGTAATGTGTGATTAGTTTATAAATGGCCCAAATGTCTGTCTAACACATAGTTAGCTAATGCATCAGTCAATGTATTTAGACATCTAGGAATGTGGTAATACTCAATATAATCAAAATAACGTTCCAATAGGAGAATTTGTAAATATACCCATAATAAAGTAGGACTTCGAATAGCACAGACATTACTTAGCTATAGTACTACTAGCTGCGAATCGATTCGTATAACTAGGTGGCGGATACCAAGTGAAATAGCATCAATCAACAATTTGATGACAACGCTATACTCTGCAATATTATTGGTCGCACGACTGAGGCATACACCTTGCAGACTTATAAGTTCATTTGTAGGTGTGTAAATTGCCCACGCAGCAGAAGCAAGGTTCTGAGTACTACATCTAGCGCCATCGACGAAGCCAATGTGGGGTAGCGAAGACTCCGACATATGGAAACCAAGCACAATGTAACATAAGCGGTCGGGGGCAGATACCAAATAACGAAAAAGCATACTACTGTAACACACAAAAAGTATGATACAATAAAATACAAGCACTTATGCACAAATGATCTTAGGCATAGTACTTCTTTAAGTACAACCCATTTCTGGGTTCACTCAAAGGGATACCGTCGTAGTCTACCAACTCGTAAGCTCCTTTCTCCAAAACTCGTCTGATGATATAAGGACCTTGCCACATAGCTTCAAATTTTCCATCTCCTAGCATATCGTGATCTTGTTCGTAAAGAAGAACCAGATCACCGTCAGAGAAAATGCGTGTCCTGACATGTCTGTCGTATTGGGGTTTCGTCTAATTGCATGAGATACAACGGATGTTCTTCTTCGATAGAAGTGTTTGGGAGAAGTTTGATGGCTATTTTTAGGGAAGGTATCTCACATTCAATCGACAAGATGGATTCTAGACCATAAACTAACTGGAATGGTGTAAACCCGGTAGCAGACTTAACGGATATCCAGTAAGCCTACAATGCTGAAAACAACATTGTGTTTCAACTCGTTTTGTGAATCCCTATCATTCGTTGAAGCATGGTAATGAGGACCTTGTTTATTGCTTCAAATTGGCCGTTGGCTTGTGGGTAATAGGGTGTTGAGTTTTCATGGCGAAGACCCAACTTTTCAGTGAGTTCGGACATCATGAAGTTTCTAAAGTGGCTACCGTGATCAATAACGATAGCATGAGGCACACCAAAACGAGAAATGATGTGATTGAATATGAATAATGTTGCAGTCCTTCCAGTATTGTCGAATGTTGGCATTGCCTCGGCCCATTTCGTAAAATAATCTACGGCTACAATAATGTATCCATGCCCCCCGGCCGAGTGAGGGTGACATGTCATGAAATCGATACCCCATTTCGCAAAAGGACCAACGGAGAACACAGGGTGTAGAGGAGTAGGGTGTGATCGTATTTTATTTTTGTAGGTTTGGCAAGCGTGGCATTTTTGGACGGCGATTATACAGTCGTTGAATAAAGAGGGCCAAAAATACCCTGCTTGTAAGATCTTCTAGGCAATAACATACCCAGACATGTGACCACCACAAGCTCCAGAATGGTAGTCATTGAGGGCTTTCTCGGCTTCGTCAAACGTGAGGCAGCGTCGAAAAATGAAGTCAATCCCACGACGATAAAGAGTATCACCGAGGATAATATACTGACGGGCTTGGTAGCATATTCGACGACGGTAAGTGCTAGACAAATTGGGTCGGAAAGTTTGGGTCTGGAGATATATGATGATATCTCTATACCAAAGGTCATTGGAACTAATCAGGAGAAGGGATTCATCATATAATGAATCAGCTGCTACATTTTCTGTCTCAGAGAAGGGAAGGTCGCATATCAACTCGACGAACACCAAGGATTTATTGGACTTAGCGCATTCGAATTCTAAGTCAAACTCCTAGAGTATTACGATCCATTTGGAGTATTTTCCCCTTAGCAATTGGTGTGTAAGAATGTGCTGCATAGGGTTGTAATTAGAAATTACCGTAGTCTTGCGAGAGAGGATATAGTGTCGGAAACGTTGAACAGCTTGGACGACTACCAAGGCCAGTTTTTCAACATGTAAATACTTGGTTTCGATAGTCATGAGACTCCGACTCAAGTAATAAATGACATGTTCTTCATGAGAATCATCCTCCTGGACAAGAACCATAGTGATGGTATAGTCCGAGGCTGCGAGGTAAAGGAAATAATCCCGACTGTAATTAGGTGGGGAGAGTAGTGGGGTACATGTCAAAGACAGTTTCAAGGCTTCAAAAGATTTGTTGGCAGTAGTGTCCCATATGAACTTAGAACCTTTCTTGAGCAGTCGTGTAAATCCAAGAGTTAGCTCATCATAGTTTGGGATGAAACGATGGAGAAAGTTTGCCTTCCCTTGCAAACTTTGTAACTGGTGAAGCGAGGAAGGATAAGGGAGATTGAGAATTGCCTCAACCTTCAAAGGATCTACCCTGATCCCTTGAAATGAAATGATAAAGCTTAGAAGTCGACTGGATTCTACGCAGAAAACACATTTGTGGGGATTCAAGCGTATATGGTAAAACCGACATCGAAGGAAAATTGCGTGGAGGTGTATTGGATGATCTACACGGCGCATGGAATGAGTGGGTAAGTCATCGAGATATGGTTGCACAATGTGATTGATATCATGGAAGGCGTAATACATAGCACGCTGAAAAGTTGCGTCGGCATTCTTTAAACCGAAAGGAAGTTTTCGATAGTCAAAAGTGCCCCAAGGACAAATAAAAGCGGTCTTGTGTTGGTCCAGGGGAACGATATTGATTTGATTATATCCGGAGAAACCATCCATCAGAGAGAAGATTTCACTTTCGGAAAAATCGTCGATGATCTGGTCAACGAAGGGGGTAGGAAAGTTGTCTTTAGGAAAAGATTTTTTAATGTCCCTATAATCAACGCACAAGCGGATTGCGCCTTATTTCTTGTCAATCAGGACAAGATTGGAAACCCAGTCAATTAGAGCCACAGGGTAAATAAAGCCCTCTTTGAGAAGTTTCTCAACTTCAATCTTGATAGCAGTCGCTTTACGTGGGTGGACCAGACGAAGTCGTTTCCGGAACGGTTTAGCGTCGAGGTATGTCTTAATCTCATGTATCACAATGTTGGGATCAATACCCAACATTTCTTCATAGATCTAGGTGAATACGTCACAAAATTATTGAAAAAGAGACTTGTAGGTGATGACTTTGTCATGGGAACACGAAGCTCTGATATGCACATTTTCGACAATTCCAGGTTTTATGGATATGTTGAGGGGGATGGTGGGTGAGATATTGCTTAAGTTCCCTTCGTAGAACAGATCATGTGTAGACTCGGGAATGGTAGAATGATGACAACGGTCGACGGGGTCGAGATCCGTTGGTAACCCTCGATGGTGTGTTGTTCCAGGAAGAGGATGGATCGATGATGTCCATCATCCCAAGGGGTATCTTCCATGGACATAATAGACATAATCATCTTGTCTGTGGGAAAAATGACGCAGAAAGGATCTGGAGATAAATCACCAAGAGAGGGGGTAGCAGGGGTTGCCGATTGAATGGCTTGATAAGCGGATTCGATCGGACTCAAAGGAATTTTGTCGCCATAACGAAGATGATCACCAGGGTTGGGTACCATCCATGGGTCGTAAGACGTAGGGGTTCTGTGAACAGAGGTGGAGATCATGTTGATCGAGGTGACAAACGGATTTGGAACATTGGGTGGTGGGATGGGGAAAGTACCCATTAACGAGGAATCTTTACGAAGACCCACACCGACGTTCTCGNGGGGGGGGGGGGGTTTCAATGAACGATACGTTTCCAGTACGTGCATCAGAGTGAAAGAAGGCCAATTCGTCAACGGTAACGAATTTTCCTTGATGTGGGAAACACACGACACAGAAAAGAGTCGACACGACTGCACGCATGGAATCAATCCAGCTACGACCAAGTAGAAGGTTGTAATCAAGAGGAGCGTCAAAGACCTCCACTTCAACTTGGACCATTTTTCCTTCTAATGTAATAGGCAATGAAGGGAGGACACTATAAGGCTTAAAACCAGAGCCATTGAAGGCTTTGAGCATGTTGTGGGATTCAGTCAAAGGAGGAGAGCCGATGGTTTTCCAGCAGGTAATAGACATGACACAAGTCGAGGCACCCTCATCAATAACCATTCTACAAATGTTTTTGTTGGAGACAATAACTTGTGTTTGGAATGCGAGTTGAGGGGGTAACCTTGGAATGTGATCTTCCAAGTCAAAAATTATTAAATTCGTATCCGTGGGGTCGATTCCACCGATAGATTTCAACAGTGCCTTCCGTTGTATAGGACAACTATGAAGGACTTCGAGGGCTGACATTGCGGACGGTGCTTCGGCTAGATCTTTGACAATACTGTAGTTCTGGGTAGCATGTGCATGGGGATTGAAAGCCGATTTTCGAACAACACCCTTCGGAGGAGGGCGAAGAACTGTATCTAGGCTTGTTCGTTCAAGATGAAGAGGATCGTTGGTAGGTGGAGTCATGGGAGATGGTTGGACTAACGAAGGAGGTATTGCATCAACCTTCTCTTTGGAGGAAGGATAATATTTGGCTTGAGTGGTAAGTGTGATGTCATTCTACTTTGAATCACCTGTACACATTAAGACATAGGACGCATTGGAGGGGGAAGGTTGGTCATGAATGACCAATTGGGCCTGTTGTTGAGAAGGGAAGGGTTATGATAATACGGCCGGAGTGGGTGGTTTCGTGGTCCCTTGAAGGAACTTAGTAACCTCGGCTCGTCATGGACAATCCTTAGTGTAGTGATTGAAAAGAATTTACCTTGGAAGTATTTCCGGTGGGAGGGGTAGGAGATGGAGCATTTTGGACATTAGAAGTAATGGATTTGGGGTTGTTGCTAGAGGTTTGGACGAAATGAGGTTGGGCATGGAAGGTGCCAATCACACCGTCAGCTGCATGAGAAGCAATAGGAGTGGTTGAAGTAGTAGAAGTAGAAGTATGAGGTGCATCAGGTAGTAAGTTGTAAAGAGTACCCGTCTGTGAGTAAACAAGGTCTAGGTATTGGGCACGACTGATGGCCTGTTCTTTTGTGACAACTCCACCCATGGCGATGTCATGAGCAATGTCGTTCATGAATGATTTCGTGAACCATTCTGCCAGCAACTGATCGAGAATTTAGAGTTTGATGAGACGTCGTCTCCATCTCCACTCATGAATGTGATTAGAGATATGAGTGGATTTGGTTTGTTTGAAAGAACTCAAAATCTCGGTTCTCGTTTCGTAGCGAATCGGTAATTGGTAGTGGGTGGGGAAATCCATAGCGAGGGTGTTGAAGTCGGTGAAGAATCCTCGTGGTAAATCGATATACCACTTCACGGCGGAACCTGTGAGGGTTCGCTGAAAAAGGCGCATAAACGAATAGAGTCATCCATCAAGGAGTTGGATGAGCACCAAAGGTGAAAAGTCATTACATGATTGTTCGGGTCCTCTCCCGGTTTACCATTGAATTTAGGGATGTCAGATGGTAGTTTGGCCGATATGGTGGGCCATTGAGGAGAGTGACGGATTGGATCATTTAAAATCCTCGACAGATTCGGGAGGTCCAGAGTGGCTAAGAAAGGTAACTGTCTATTCACATGCGGGTACTGGTGACTTTGGGGAGGGAGTCCAGTCGGTAAACCAGTGGGACCATAAGCAGTCTGCATATAATGCAAATATCCAAGAATATTCGGTTGTTGGTGTGGAAGAAATTAATTCATAGAGTTGTACCCTTGAACGGGGGTGTGGGGTTGAGCATTCGAGCCCCAAATAGGATTAGACGTACCTGGATAGGGTTGGCCTATACTAGGGAGTATGATGGAGCTAGCTTGAGGTTGTTTCCCCCCAGTTGAATGAGGATTATGTTGTATAAGATGATTCCAATATTGGGCCAAGGATGGAGGTATGTTTTGTCCATAGGGTGGGATCGGTGGGGGTTGCCCTCCAATCGGGGGTTGCGTCCCGGTTGGGATTTGTCCTGCAAAAGGGGCTTGAGTTTGGCCTCCTTTGTGAAATTGTCCACCAATAGGAATCTGGTAATTAAGTGTGAAAGACGGGATGGTGCCACTAGGATCAGTGCCTCTGATAGAGGATGGAAGAGTTCTTCTGAAAGGGGGTGGAGGAAGTGTCGGAATGAAACCAGGAAGATGGTGCCCAGAAGGAGTGGAACTGCCAGGAGTCCCGGATGAGATTTGTGTAGGAGAGGGAATAGAAGCATTCAACGCATGATATCCGGGTGGAAGTGGTGGGGTGTTTCTGGGCGAAAGAGGTGTGCCAATGGGGGCTTGGCCAGCTGTTGTAATCCTGGTGTGAGTATTTTTAGTATCCGGGACCATTTTGTAATGGACCATTTGTAGAGGGAGAGTCAAGATGTGGTCAGCTGGCGGAGTGTCTGTACCAGGAAAATAATATGCAGTAGTAAAAGGTATTGTGCCTAGATCATATGTTTTAGGCAGCTTAGGTGCGATAGTGTTATCAACGCCTGCTTCTGAGCCAAAGAGATCTCGTCTAAAAATGCTAGTAGTCTAAAAAGGATCTTGACCCTCAGGTCCTATGAAAGGTCCGATTGGTGACCCAGAAGACTGAACAACTAGATCTATGGAAGAATTCACTTGAATAATATGTCTCTCGGAGTCGGTAGGAAGTCGGAAGTCCTCTCGAGAATTGGTAATTCTGAACCGTTCTAACGAGTCAGTTCTTTCCACTTGCGGAGTGGTGACGTCCTGGACTTCACTTTGTTGAGGAGAGCCCTCTAGTGAGTTGGTAGGCAAGGGTTGAGAACCTTCCAGATCTTCTAGGGGTAGGCCTTGCATTCTACGTGAACGATGTGGAGGGTCAATTGTGATCGAGTTATAATCTTAAGAAATAAATTCTATGACCAACTTGGGTAAACAAACAACATGAGCTAGTAAAATCTAGGAAGCAAAACCAAGCAAACAAGACCTTCCAATTCCGAAGTCACTAGTTGGTGATGAAATCCAACGTCGTGACAACGAGACAAGAAGGGGCTGGGCTAGGGTGGAAAAGTTACGTTGACAACCTGCTTAATGGGCTTACACCCTGGTGCAAGCTCCTACACATAATCGTGGGTATACCCTCCAAGGAGCCCGAGTGAGTTTGGCCAATGTCGATTCCAGGTACCGTGAAGACTTTCCCCTTCACAGTCACTTTGTGTAAGACCCTAAGAAGGTAGGCTACTAAGGTTACCACCAACAACAATAATGCCTGGGGGAACAGTTGATAGTCCGATCCACATGCAAGGGCAGGGTATCTAGCCCGAAATCAACTTGAGAGGATTCCACTCATCATTGTGGGTATACCTTCAAGTGACCCTCGTAATACATGCAATCTCTGCACCGATATCAACAAAGCAGGGTGAGTAACTTTGTCAATCTCAATGCGACCTCGGGTTTGACCCTTGTGTGAGAAGGGCTTCCTAGGACAAAATGATGCAAATGGAATTTGACATTCCTTATCACAAGATACTATTGTGTGTTTTGTGCTTTGGAGAGTATGTCTCACTGCCTATTCCAAAGCTCTAGCCTAGCTAATGTTGGTGTAAAAGAGTCCTAGAAAAAGTTACTCGTTGGATTTTAAAATTGCGCAATGTTATTAAAGGTTGTTGTTACTCAAAAGGAGATGAAAATGAAACTGATGTTGTGTGAGACTCTGACACAAAAATGCATAAATAGGAATGAATGATACAAATTTTTTGTTCGATGAATCCTATCTACAGGAGGGAAAGAAGAGTTTTCTAGAACAATACAAACTATGATGTATGATCTTCTTTGAAATGTAATATCGAACAACCATGAACAATGCAAATTCCCTATTCGTTCTTTTTCAGTACTTGAATGCCAATATTTTTGAAAAAAGTTGCTTGAAAAAGAAAATGTCTTTAATTTTTATTAGAAACCAAACAACAGGGGTGGAACTAAGAAAAAAACAAGCAACCAACGAAAAAGAAATACACAACAAAGACCCAAACCAATATTTCAATGAAGACAAAAATAACAAACTGATAAGACTAGTCTCTTCAAATGCATATGGATAACAATTTGCCAAGTGATAACAATTTGCCAAGTAATAAGCAATTGAAAAGAACAAATGATCTCAACCTTTAAACTGATCAAAGGCTCCCAACCAAACAAGAATTCGGATTTCAAAACTGAAGATTATACCCTTATTGCAAAAAGGCCAAGAGGTAAAAATTGAGAAAACATGATCAAGAAGAGCTTAATCATTCACGAGATTTGAAGCCAAGAAACATTCAATCACTGGTCAGAGAAGTTCTTCCTAGACACACAAACAAACCTGGGCATCTAAGGACACAAAAGACTTAATCCAAAAATTTTGCAAGTGGGTTCATAGGCTGGTAGTGTGGTACAGTGCAAGAATCAAGGATTATTGTAGGCTAGACGCAGGCAGAATGCGAGAAGTTTGCACTGAACTTAACAACAGGGTGCGAACTTAAGTAGTTCTCGCAGGCTACAGAAGGGTGCAGTGCGAGAAGCTCTGTAATCAAGAAAATTTTGGAAAGAGGACAAAACTTCTGAGGGAACTTCTAGATCTAGAGAGTCTGTAAGGGTCTCCTTAAGACTCAGAGATTGATGGAAATGAAAAAATGGTAGGTTAAGAGAAAAGGGCCAAGAAAAACCACCAAAAATGGGTTCAATCCCCAGTGGATTCGCCAATTTTGTTATCGGACAAATTGGTAGGTGCGGACACTAACAGATCTCCCTAGATCCACCTGGATCTAGAACAAAATAGGACAGGACACGACTCTTTCCCTAAGTTGTAGTAATTAAATCTACTGATAAGAAGGAATACGTGACATACCTTTATATTGCTTCCTTAGGTCTCTGTTGTTCTCGCTTTGCTCCGGCGCTCTTGTGAAGTTAGGTCCAAGACAACACAAACCAACCAAAGTGAAGATAGCAAAGTATATTCAATGTCAACCTATGCAATGGACACCAAGTTAAAGAGGAGCATTGCTTTCCATCCACAGACCGACAGATAGACAGAGGTTGTTAATCGAACAATGGTACTTTTTCTTCTAGGCTATTGCAACAAGAATCCCAAGTTATGGGATGAACAGATACCCTATGTACAACATGCCTACAATTGGTCCTTACACTCCTCCACTCATTTTTCTCCTTTTGAGACATGTTTTGGGTATTTGCCTAAGGTTCCTTTGGACTTGATGTATGGGAGAGATGTCAATTCAAATGAAGAAAGGAATGAAGACATATTCTGCAAGTACCTTCAGAGGATCCAACAGGTACATCAAATAGTTAGGGAACAGTTGGAGAAAATTCAAGCACAATATAAAGCTCGGCATGACAAACACAGGGTTGATCATCAGTTCCAGGATAGAGACCAGGTATGGCTTCAAATCAACAAGGAGAGATTGAAGGGTGAAGACAAGAAACTCAATCCCATACGATATGGACCCTTCACTATTTTGGAGAAAAGTGGTACCAATGATTTTTTTCTAGATATTCCACCTTATATTCAGATCTACTCAGTTGTAAATGTGGAAAACTTGAAACCTTTTTAGCCTCCCATGATCATGGATCAGGATGAGGAAGTTTCAATACCTTCAGTTGATGAGTTTTCTCTTGAGTAATTGGATGAGTTGAAGGAATATATCATCTTGGACAGAAGGATGAGGAATTCACGCATGGGTGACGTTGATTATCTTTGAGTGGGCTTAAAGGGCACACATCCAAGCAAGGAAAAGTGGATTGAGAAGGAAAAGTTGAGGGAACTCTTCCCTCACTTATATGTTGATTGATGAAATCTTTTGGTGGTCCAAAAATATCTCAATGGGAAGGCGTGATCCAAAAAGGATCTAGAGGAGACTAAGGATGACTCAGAATTTGCAGAAGAAACTCAAGAAGCTCAGAATGGCCTCAATGGACAAAGAAAGGGGAAAAATTCAAATTCATCAAAACTTAGTGAAATTGGCATCATCATGAAGAGCCCATCGCAAGATTTCCAATGGAATAAACAACTCGTCAAACAGAGTTAAGGATCAAAATATATTCACGGTCAAAGTTTTGGTCAACCTAGCCCAGTCAGTAGGGATGAGTCGTATTGTTGACGTCAACACCAGTACAAATGACATCATCATACATACAATATACGTGGCACACACAAAGGGAGACATGTGTCATGTTGACGTCATTATGGTGACATAGCAGTACCAGAGGTTGCCACGTGTCACTCATTTTTGGAATTTTTGGGAAAATCCGTGGACCAATGAAAAGGTGCCATGTGGCAATTCGTCCATCCACATGGCAGACCATATAGCCACCTGTCAGGTGAGTTGGAAAGATGACAGAGAAGGATGATGTGGCAGTGACTGTGCAATAAGTGGTGATGTGGGCCAATGAAAGGCCGCCACGTAGCCTAGTCATGGGTTGTCACGTGGCAATAGGTAAATGCATAAGGACGCCCAACATCTAGATTTCCAAAAATTGGTGGGGTTGGCTGGCGCCAACCCCAATCTTCCAAATTTGATAGGATTCAGCCAAATATGGCCGGATATAACCACACCACCAAACTTAACCATATCCACCAAAGGCTCTACCAACTTAACCGTATCCTCCAAAGGTTCCGCCAACTTAATGATATCCTCCAAAGCCATCAACCATATATATATAACGTTGTAACCATATGCCAAAAAAGGGAGGCTCGCATGTTGTACCTCGGGATCTCCCTATCACCTCCGCCTTTGCAATGCCCACCAATTGTTTGGTCTGGGGTGTGACTTGGTAAAGTCTGCCCCATTTATTACTTAAATGTTGTTTTTCTCCAGCGTACGAGGGTCATACCAGCACATGACCGTACAAAAATGGAATGATTTTCGAGACATATTCCCATGAATTAATTGCGGGTGCAAGAATGCAAATCGAGGTGAATTTCCTCAGGGGCCTGGAAGTGCCAGACTCAAATCGAGGCATGGAGACAGTCTTTTTCGGGTAATTCGAGGCCACGAATTTAGTGGTGTTGTTTGTTTTATGATATGAGAAACGCTTCTACATATTAACTCTAGAATGAGGTATACTTATGTATTTTGCCAAATTATTTTGCTGAGTTAATAAAAAGGCCTACCCATTTGAGAGAAGGACCCAGAGACATAGTCCACCAGGGACAAACACCATTATCTAGTTTTTGTGTTCATATTTGATGCTTATGTCTCTTCATTATTGAGCTTTTCCTTTTTTATGGTGCACTTTAATTTATGCTCATTTAATACAATTTTTTATAAGTCACACCGATGAAAATATCCTGGATCACCCTTGGATAGCCACAATTGGTACAATTAATATTAATGTAAAAAAGAGGTCTTTGAAACTTTGGTATAAGAAAAAGAAGGTTACATTGAAGGATGTGTCTCTTAGTAAGAAAAATGGTCCTATGGGGGAAAGAAAATAAGTTATTACAAAGTCTGAAGCAGAATCAGAGGCAGAGTCTACAACAGGAGATGAAGCAAAGCTGTAGGATGGACACAATAAAAAAGATAATTGGGTCATTGACTCGAACACATAATGTGTTGTAGATTTGAGGAAAAAATAATAGATTCCTACAGTCATGGTATATCTCCATCAACATCATATCGAGAAGAAACAATCATGAATAAAAGGGTGTGAGAATCCACACACTTATGAAAAAGTGGGGAACTGGAAAGGAAACCAATCAAGCGGTGCATGGACGCCTAACAACACTACAGGAAGACATCGAGATCGAGAATCAAGTCAAGGAAAACATCGACACAATGAAGAGAAAGGTCATGGTGGAGTGACAACAATTTGACATCATGTTCTGCTTCCATTAGGATGGATGGATGGTCGTACTTGGCACCAGTTGGCTGCAATTCTCATCTAGTCATATCATATGATCTATTCTCATGTTTAAGGGATGAAACATGCTTAAGGGGGGTGGAATGTAATATACCTAGGGAGGTAATATGGGTGGTAATATGGGAGGTACCCAATGAGAATGAGGGTTAGATACTATTGGTGGAGGTTATTCAATGTAAGGTGGACTAGGTCCACTATGGTATTAAATAAGGCCCACAATGGTAGTTACATATACTAAATGGGTAGTTAGAAATAAGAAATGGGATTTCTAGAAGATAGCTTCTTTAGAATGTTCCTAGGAGATAGAGATTGCTATATAAGGGAGTGTAAGCAATGCAATTGACATGGAGAAGGTTATTGTTGATGTACAAACAAGTATTTTTTGAGGAGTGTTATCCTTTCATAAGGATTAATAAATGGTGTTACCCTACCTTAAGGGTTTTTTACATTCTTGTGTTCAATCTTTTATGAATGGTTTTGGTATTTATTCTAGTTATTTTCTTAAGTAAATTTGAAGATCTAGTAGAGGTATGTAACACTTAGATTTTCACACCCACTCCCTCTCTAACCCCACTATTTCATTCTATGTGTGTGTGTGTCCCTCCCTCCTCTATTACTCCCCCCTCTCTCTTTCATCTCTCTCACACCCTTTCTCTCTCTCCTCGTTGTTTATCTCAATTTCACTCTCTCTCTGCTCCTATTTCTCTCTCTATTCCCCCTTTATGTCTCCATCTATATCCCCCTTCCTCTTACTCTCTCTATACCCCCTCTTCTACGTCTCTCTCTCTCTACCCATACTCTTTTTCTTGATCTCTCCCCATCTCACACTCTCTCTCCCCCCCTCCTTCCTCTCTCTCTCCCCCTCCCTCCCACTATCTCTTCTCTAACTCTCCTACATTTTCTCTCTCTCTACCCCCCTCTCTATCTTCCTCTCTCTCCCTCTCACACACTCTCTCTACTTCCCTTCTATGCCTTTCTCTCTCT
>ML795530.1:263690-284897 GCA_009831015.1 Picea engelmannii
CCATCCCCCCTCTCTTTCTTTATATCCCCCAATAACCCACTCCCACACTCACACATTATATTTCTTTCTCTCCCCCTCTCACATTCTCTCTCTAACTCTCACACTCTCATACACACTCTCTCTCTCTACCCCCTCTCTATGTATTCCTCTCTCTCCCTCTAAGACTCTCACACTGATCCAGATTATTTTTGGAAAAAAATAAGAGTGGATATATAATAAAGAAATGTATAGAGATATCTCAGATATCCAATAATATAATATAAATATATATCAGATATGCAACCATAAACACATAGATACAATAATACACAATTTCTATTAATGAGCAAAGTGTACAAAACTGTATAAATATAGAGTGAAAGACTCGCTAGAATGGTGGCATATTATCTCTAAGAAGAGATGTGATGGATACCCGAATTCGTAAGAATATGATTAAAATGAGGCTATAAATTAATTTTGACAAAAATAAAATCCAAAACCCTAACCCCGAAAGATGAAAATCCAATAGTTATGTGGACACCGTTTTGGGTAGTTTGGTGTATCAACTTCCCAGGGGCATAACTTTGGCATACGATCTCTGTTTGGGGTGAATGATAGCTCGTTGGAAATATATCCTTGAGGATGTTCATTTTGGGGGATCAATAAGATCCTTTTTCTATCATTAAGGTGCTCTATCCCTAAAAAACTTCATTTTGTCCCTCAAAATGGCCCCAAAAGTTTAGGAACCGAA
Organism: Picea engelmannii; assembly: GCA_009831015.1. NCBI lineage: Eukaryota > Viridiplantae > Streptophyta > Pinopsida > Pinales > Pinaceae > Picea > Picea engelmannii. The sequence goes on from ML795530.1 coordinate 264,421, forward strand.
AAACTGCTAAAAATAGTAAATTGTGAGAAGATTGTTTTGAGCTAGTTGAAATAGGTGGGTGGCCACCAATATCCACATGGATCAACCCTCCATCCTTAGGAATAAATGGTATCCATTGTGTTGAATTTCCGAGGGTGAGGGAAAAGCATTTTCTTAATCTAGATCTTGGTGAGCTGCTTGCCTTGCTAGAGAAGTTGCGTTGCTTGGTTTGTGGTAGGTTGTCGAGAACCTGATGAGATGATTGTGTGCAGAAGGAATATTTGCACTTTTCTTCAATCTTGTCGACCTGCTTCTGCTAGATAGAAGGTTATTGGACTGAGGCTACAACGGTTGCAATGTCCTTCTGTTCACCTTTTGAATAGATTGTGAAGAAGTTGAATTTTGTAGTATGAGATACTACCTTACGTCACTTTTTAGGTGGGAAAGTAGTCGAAACTACCTCTGGTATCCTGTAGAGATGACCCCCCAAAGTAATAATGACACTACGGGGTTAGGACTCATAGATAGCATGGAACTTCCACATATATGGTTGGCTCAAGAGAACATCACACACATCCAGCGGGGAAACATCACATAATACCTCATCGTTAAAGGGATGGATGTTGTATGCAAATCAACATTGTTGGCTGACATGAAGATGGCGTCCTTGGAGAAGCCACCCAATGTTGTATGGTTATGGGTGTGGTTTTGTCGACAATCCTAACTGTTTGAATACCTATACTGAGATGAGGTTCTTCTGGCTTCCGCTATCAACAATGAAATGTAGTGTGGTACCCTTCACCCACATCTGTGAATGAAAAAGGCACCCCCCCTCTTCAGGATCTGCTGGTTATTCTGGTTGAATTGTTGTGGTCACGAAAATAGTAGTGGGGTCTACGTTGATGATGTGTCTTCTACCGGTATTTTTTGAATCATATTCTGAATCGGGGTTTGGATCCTTATCTTTGATCTTGGCCACCAATGACTATTTTGAACGACATTCATCGGTGTTGTGTCAAGGGATTTTGTGTAAATCGCACCATTTTCCGGTGTTCTTCTTCATCTTTCTGTTACCCTTATTTTCCTGTGGCTTGGATTGGTTTTATGAAGGATGGTTGTTAGGGTAATCTTTACCATACTTTGGTTGTTGCGAATTTGCATACCCTAACTCCCGCTTGTTCTGGTGCTTAAATTTCTGCTCGATTTTAATAACATATCGATAAGTAGCACCCAATGATGAGATGTCCATAAAAACCATTTGAGTTTGGATGTATCTATGTAGAGCCCCACGATATTTCAAAACATGTCGCTCGGAGTCTTTGATACCCAGCTTGGTGCGCAAGGGATGGAAGGTATTGGTGAAATCTGGAACTTCTTGGCCCCTCTCTTGCCACAGTGTGGTCTATCTCATGTATTGCTCATCATAGTTGCAAACATGGTAATATTGTTCCTTGACTGCATCCAAAAAAAATCCCAAATGGGGTCGGCCCCATATATTCCATACTTCTCTGTGGAACTTTTCTCCCATTAAGTTTCCCACCAATGTTTGACATGGGGGAGAGCCTTAAGGAGTGTGAAGGTGATATTTTGCATGTTAGATAAATTATGAATAAAGAAATAACCTTCTAGCAAAATTAACCATTTTTCTAGGGCATCTACATCTATTTGTCCTTCAAATACGAGAACATCAAAATTAACTTGTACCTCAAAAGGAGATGTGATTCCAAAGTGGCTGCTTGATGAATACACACCTGTTGTTATCAGCAGGCGTTGAAGGATGTGGGAAAAATTCTCCATCATTCTGTCCCTTTGTCGTGTGATAGCTTGCTCAAGCAACAGATTAATATAATCTTCTTCTTCATCAATTTTATTTTCTTCCGCCATGTAGGGTTTTTTGGGCATGCGAGAGATATTTTCCTCAAGAGAGACAAGCTCGAGACCCAACTTGCTATACTCAGACCTTGTCGAGGACATGCACTGAAAAACGATCAAGAGCAGCCTACTCTTATACCATTGATACAGATTATTTTCATCACAAAATGAGAGTGGATATATAATAAATAAATGTACATAGATATCTCATATATCCAATAATATAACATAAATATATATTAGAGATGCAACCATAAATAGAGATACAGTAATACACAATTTCTATTAATGAACGAAATGTACAAAACTGTAGAAATACAGAGTGGAAGACTTGCTAGAATGGTGGTAGCTTATCTCTGAGAAGAGATGTGACAGATACTCGCATTCACAAGAATATGATTACAATAAGGATCTAAAGGATTTTTTAACATAAATAAAATCCAAAACCCTATCCACGGAAGATGAAGAGCCAACAGTTTTGTGGACCCCGTTTTGGGTAGTTTGGTGTATCAACTTCTAGAGGGCGTAACTTTGGCATATGATCTTTCTTTTGGGCACACGATAGCTCGTTGGAAAGGTATAGTTGAGGAGATTCATTTTGGGGAATTAATAATATCCTTTGAAAATAATTGAGGTGCTCAATCCCAAAAAAACTTCATTTGGGCCCTCAAAATGGCCTCGAAAGTTTAGGAACCGAAAAACTGCTAAAATAGTAAATTACAAGAAGATTGTTTTGAGCCAGTTGGAATAGGTGGGTGGCCACCAATATCCACCTAGATCACACAAATTATAACAAGTTTTGTACATCGCAAGGCTAGAAATGTCCCTGACCTAGACATGTCAAGACCTAGACATAGCAAGACCTAGACATGGAAAGGTATGGCAAGACCTAGACTTAGACCTAGAGCATAGACCATGACCTAGAACATATACCATGACCTAGACCTATATGATGACCATGACATTGACCTAGACTTATACCTACACCATGACCTATACCATGACATAGACCTATAGTTAGAGCTAGACCATGACCTAGACCTATACCATGAGAATGTACTTGACCATGACCTATACCATGACATATAGCTTGACCTAGACCATGAACTATACCCTCTATCTCCATATAAGAGTAGGAATAACCTATACTTGACCCTTAACCCCCTCCAAACTTGATCCCTAAGTGAACTATGCATATACCTCTTGTAAAAGGTGTTAAAATATTTGATGTGCTTGTTTAACCATAGACAATATCACAATTTTGTCACACAACCACTCCTGAGCACTGTAACCTTTGAAAGATAGAATTATTCTAGAAGAAAAACAAGACCCAATATATAACCAAGAGAGATCACACCTTTCTCCAAGGATAACACACCAAGAAGAAAGTCCAAAACCACAGACCAAGACCAAAACCCAACTGTAGTAGTTGTAGCTGCAATCCTCCTCTAGACTTGTGCACCACTCGACTTGAGTGTAAGTGTGTATACAAATGAACTCAAGCAAACTATATTTATAGTGATATTTATCAACTTTCTAGGCTGACTTCTTATTCTAGAGGCTAATACTTTAATATTAATTATTTTATTGAGTCGACTTGTCTTCTAGGGTTTCTACACATTTGTTTTAGGGTTTCTCTAGCTTCCAGAATATTTTAATCTAGTCAGAGGTTACACATGGAGGTTGATACCTCTCGTAGCTACCATAATATCAAAACTCATTCCTATATATGGAGGTATTGACATGTAGCATCATCATATCCATACAAGCTATCCTATGATCATGCAGATCAAGTCACGAGCATCATCATCACTATCCATCTAGCTGGAAATCACCTCCAACACTACTGGTTTTCACACTAGCCCAGGAAACACCTTCAAGACTATTATCCAGTGGTACAGAATCTCTCTTAGTAGCACACAACTTCTATCTAGTGACACACGATCACTACTAGTGGAACACATCCACCACAATAGTACATAACTATTGTCCAAAGACACACAATCTCTATTGCAATAAACTAATAGCTACACAAGTTATCACCGTGAAGTACAACAGTCTCCTGGAATCAAATCATATCATCATCCACATCATCATTCGAGGCCATAATCCATCTAAGTAATCAGGCATGATGTTGAATAAGTCATTTGTTGGACTCAACACACTCAACAAAGTGTCTTGCATAAGTCAATCACTCAACATAGTGATACAAGGACCATTCTTCTAATATAGACATACGTCTTAGAAGCATGACTGTCCCAAAAGATGTTGAATGCCCCACAATGGGATACAAGGACCATTTTTATAATCTGGACATACATCCTAGAAGAATTTCAGTCCTCCTAGATCTTGAAATCCACACCATGGGCTGTAGATACCATTCCTACAGGAATGTCAGTCTCAGACTATTTTATAATCGAGACACCATATGTACCATAGAGATAAATCTCTACCCATATGTGCCTTAGAAAATATCGGTCTTGTATCAACTGCCCTAATCGAGACGCCATGTCCTTAGGGGGGAAGATTATTCAACCTGGTCGAGCCATTAACTATGCCTCAGAAGAATATTGGTCATGGACCATTTTCCTAATTGGGCCATAGTCTATGCCTTAGGAAAATACCAGTCCATGATATGTCAACAATCTGTCAACGTGGACCATTCTCCATAGAGAGAATGTTTATCCACTAGCAATCTATTCTACCTGGACCATTCTCCACCTAGAGAATGTCTGTCCACTAGAACACTGACTATCCATGATGCCATATATAAACACTCCCTCCCAACTAGGGAAGTCATTTCCTCCTTTTCAACCAAAGGAGGTATCTCCACAAGTCCCATCTTGTCCCTCTAGTATGCAAAATTTATCTTGGACAGAGGCTTTGTCAAAATATCAGTTGTCTTCTCATTGGTGGAGATGTATTGGAGAACAACTAATCCCTTATGGACTTTATCATGAATAAAATATTACTTGATCTCAATGTGCTTCGACTTGTCATGGAACACCGGGTTCTTTGAAAGCTTCACACAACTTTAATTATCACAATATATCACATTCGAATTCAACACCAGATCAAATAGTCCAAAAACAAGATTATGGAGTCACAATGCTTACGTACAAGCATCACAAGCTGCAATATACTCTGCTTCTGCAGTGCTTAGTGCAACAAACTTATGTTTCTTGCTAGCCCATGATATCATAGCAGATCCCAAACTGAAACATATACCAGAAGTACTCTTTCTGTCATCTGCACTCCCTGCCCAATCTGAATTGGTAAATCCATGCAGTTGTACATCATTGTTCGAGGCATATCTTAAACCATAGTTTATCCTCCCACGAAGATATATCAAAATATGCTTTGACACTATCCAATTCTGATGTCCAAGTTCCACCTGGAGCTGGCTCAACGTGTTCTCAACAAAAAAAATGTTTGGTCGGGTACTAACCAAATACATAAATGAGCCAATCAATTGTCGGTACAGGGATGAGTCTATTGGATTAGAATCAGAGTCTCTCAACTTCTTTAGATTTGTCACCATGGGAGTTTCCATGGATTTGCAATCCACCATCCCAAACTTCTGAAGGATTTTTACAACATACTTCCCTTTCTCTAGGAGGATTTCACCATGCTTCTACCATACTTCTTCCTTAATTACTACATTGAGAAAAGTAGTATTTACATCCATCTAATGTAAACTCCAACCCATGGATGTTGCAAGAGATATTATGGATCTAATAGAGGTGTAACTGGAAACTGGAGAAAATGCCTTATCATAATATTCTCCCTCCTGTTGGGAGAACCCTCTAGCCACGAATCTTGCCTTGTATTTATCAATACTCCCATTTTTCGCATGCTTTATCTTGTAAAACCATTTTTAATTTACTACAGACTTTCCTTCAGGTCTAGGAACAATTTCCCATACATCATTTTTCATGTTGGATTGATATTCTTCCTTCATATCTTTCTCAAGGATGATTTTAGGGGCTAAATTTCTCTCATGGGCTAATTTTCCATGGTTTTTCCCCAAAAAAGATTCGTTGTTCTAAAAATGATTCACCCAAATTCTAAAGGACAAAATTATTTTACCTTAAAAATCGCCAAAATTTTATATAAACTATATAAAATCCTTAGAAATTTGAATATTTTTACAAAAAAATCGCCAAACATTTATAGTTGGCATATGAAGGATTAGTAAGATTCGCCAAGGTTTCTACATTTTAAAATAAATTTCCATTCTTAAAATCATCCCTGATCTTCCTTCCATTATTTCTTTTTGACTGAAAACCAAAGATCCTCAAGTGTTCCAGAGATCCTGCAAGAGTTGATTAGTAGAAGACATATGTTTATTCATGGTTGGATTTCTTTGAAGCCTCTTCATCATTGGTAGCTGACACATGGTGTGTTTCTTTTCTCTTCTTGGTTAATTTAGAACAATCCCTTTTGTAGTGGCCATATTCTTCACATCGAAAACATTGTAACTTTCACATATCTCTCTTATGATTGAATTTCTTTCTTGAAAAAAATCCTTTATTACCTTCATGTCTCTTGAAATTTTTTGTATAGGCTTGAGCATATTATTCCTTTTTATATCTTCCCTTTGAGTTTATCCTTGTCTCTTCTTGTGCACAACAGGTCCAAAGTTCTTCGAGTGTAGGAAATTCCTTCCATGTGTTCATGATTGCAGAAAATGCATCCCATGATCTAACCATTAAGTGTTATATTCACAAGTTCCTTTTCTATAATAACTTCTTCAATAGCTTGTAATTGATCTCTCAACTGAGAAATCATTACAAAGTATGAGGCTACCGTTGTTGGTTGTGGAGCTTGATTATCTTATTGATTCAAAGGTCTTTGTTTTCAGTCGTGTTTATACTCCATGAAGACTTTACACCCCAGAATAATGTACACTCCTCTACATGGGGGAGTGCAGGGGGGGTTACCCCCCCTGCGGGGTCCAGGGGCAAGCAGGCCCCCAAAGGAAATTTTTTCTTATAAATGTATATTGTAATTTCATAATAAATCTAGACCATTCACTATAAGGTCGCATATCTAACGATAGAAGTTATGTTAGGGGATTTTTCCCTAGAAGGAAACCCTCTTTTATGAGGGAAATGTATTGCTGCTATGTATTATTGTGAATATTGTACATTCTGAGAGAGGATATTGTGAGAGAAAGAAGAGGAAGTTACAATGGGTTTGTTGTAGGTTGTATCCCTTCATTTGTTGGATAATAATAAAGGAAGGACCTGACAATTTCTTTGGTGGACATAGCCCACACTGGGTGAACCACATATATTTGTGTCTCTATTGTATCGTGTATTTTTTGTGTTTTATTTACGCATTTATTTTATTTTATTACTCTGCGATCTTGTTTTTCTAACAACTGGTATCAAAGCGAAAGGTAACTCACAAGAAAAGAGGGTTCCTGGTTCGAGTGGGAGTAATGATGGAAGATGGAAAGTTTAGGGTAGAGAAATTTAACGTCCAAAAATATTAGTTATGGAATATGTAGATGGAATATTATTTATATCAGAAGGATCTATTCCTACCATTGGGTGGAATAACAAAGAAGTCAACGGCCATGAAGGACGAGGAATGGGAGGTTCTTGACAAAAATGCACTAGGAACGATACGACTGAGCCTGGTAGCATCAATGGCTTTCAATATTTCAAAAGCAAAGAAAATGAAGGATTTGATGGATGCATTGGATAAACTGTATGAAAAATCCTCGGCATCCAATAAGGTATTTATAATGAAGAGATTATTTAATATGAAGATGTTAGAAGGTGGGTCCATTGCAGATCATTTAAATGAATTTAATACAGTTATTATTCAACTAAGTTTTGTAAAAGTGGACTTTGATGATGAGGTCAGGGCTCTTCTAATCTTGTTCTCATTTCTAGAAAGATGGAATGGCTTGGTCATGGTTGTAAGTAACTCTGTCTCTGGTTCAAATTCTTTAAAATTTGATTATGTTGTTGGTGTTATCTTTGTGAGGAAATGCGACGGAAAAGCACAGGTGAGACATCAAGTAATGTGTTAAACATGGAGAACATGGGAAGACAAAAGGATAGAGGAAAGGGCTCAGGGAACCATGATAATTCTAGGAAGGGAAGATCCAAATCCAGACTTGGAAAGATGGAGTGTTGGAACTGTGGAAAGAAAGGACATCTGAAGAAAGACTGCAGATCTCCAAAGAAACAAAGAGATGGACAACATGAAAATAATAAGGAAGAAAATGTAATAGGTGATCTGTTACAAGATGCTTTGATTCTTTTTGTAGAAAATATTTCTTAGTCTTCAGTAGTAGATTCAGGGGCTTCATTTAATGCCACACCCCCTAGGAAACATTTTCTAGATTATGTTCAAGGTGATTTTGGACAAGTTCATTTGGGTGATGATGCACCATGCAAAATTGTTGGAATAGTAAAGGTAAAAATAAATCAAAGCAATAGAAGCCAATGGTTTTTGAAAGAGGTAAGACATGTTCCAGATCTAAGGAAAAGTATAATTTCAACAGGGCGAAGGTTGTATATTCATATTTACAGATAAGGTGTGGAAGGTCACCAAAGTATCACTGGTGATAGAAAAAGGAGAGAAGGTAGGTACATTATATTTATGTACTGGTAAGAATGACTCTTATATCTCTTTAGCTTCTACAAGAGTGGATACAAAACTGTGGAATCATAGGCTTGGACACATGAGTGAGAAGGGGATGCAGATACTTCAAAAAATAAATTTGTTGCCAGATCTTAAACAAATTGATTTGGACTTTTGTGAGCATTGTGTTTGCGGAAAATAGAAGAGAGTCAGATTTCTCAGAGTCAGAAAGAAAAGAAGAGAGAAATATTAGAGCTTGTGCATATATATGTATGGGGACCAACTCATGTATCATCTCTTGGTGACTCTCATTATTATGTTACTTTTATTTATGATGCAACTAGAAAAACTTGGGTTTATTGCATTCGACAAAAATCTGATGTTTTTCATACTTTTAAGAAATGGAAAGCTTTGGTTGAGAATGAGACAAGAAAAAGGTTGAAGTGTCTCAGATCAGAAAATGGAGGTGAATATTGCAGCAAGGATTTTGATGATTATTGTTCATACCATGGGATTCATAGAGAGAATAGATTTCCAGGAACACCACAAGAAAATGGTGTGTCAAAAAGGATGAACAGGAAAATCATGGAGCATGCAAGGAGTATGAGATTGCATGCTGGTTTGCCCTTACAGTTCTGGGCAGATGTTGTAGATATTGTTGTTTACTTAATAAAAAGAGGACCTTCAAGCTCTTTGGATGGTAGAATTCCAGAGGAGGCATAGATAGGTCAACAACTAAACTATTCTTTTTTGAAGACTTTCGATTGTGAATCATTTGTCCATATTGATAAAGAAAATAGAACAAAGATTGAGGCAAAATCCAAAAAGTGTACCTTTATTGGATACGATGTTAATGATTTTGGTTATCGCTTATGGGATTATGAAAATAAAAAAATCATTAGGAGTAGAGATGCCATATTCAATGAGAAGGTCATGTACACATATCAGTTGCAGGGAAAGAAATAGGAAAAACAAAAACCATAATACACAGTGCTTGATGAGATCACTGAAAAATAAATTTCTAAGGTACCTGGAAATCATAATGTACAACAATAGGATTAAAAGGTACCTCAAACTCCTGCAAGTGTTGTTAGAATATATACCAGGTTAAGTAGACCCCCTAAACGATACTCTCCTTCATTGTATTATTTATTGTTGACTGATTATGGTGAACCAGAATGTTATGAAGAGGAAATGCAGGTATACACCAAAAATAAGTGGGAGCAAGGCATGAAAGAGGAAATGGATTCCATGGTAAATAACCAGACTTGGGATTTGGTTTAGTTTCCTGTAGGAAAAGGATCATTGCAGAATATATGGGTTTACAAGTTGAAGGAAGAATATGGAGGAAAAAAATGGTGCAAGGCTAGACTTGTTGTAAAGGGGTTTGCACAAAAGAAAGTTATAGATTTTGATGAAATGTTTTCTCCTATTGTTAAAATGACTTCAATTAGGACTACTTTAAGTATTGTGGCAGTAGAATATTTCCATCTTTTACAATTAGATGTAAAAACATATTTTCTCCATCGGGATTTGGAGGAAGAGATTTATATGCAGCAGACACAGGAAGGAGAATTTGGTATGCCGGTTGAAGAAGAGTTTGTATGGACTAAAGAAATCTCCAAGGCAGTGGTATTTGAAGTTTGACAGGTTTATGACAGAACAAGGTTATAGTAGATGACATTCTGATCACTGTGTTTATTTTAAAAAACTAGAAAATGGAAGCTATATTATCTTTCTATTGTATGTAGATGGCATGCTTGTTGCAGGGTCTAATATGAAGGATATAAATGTCCTCAAGAAGAAATTACTAATTCATTTGCAATGAAGGATTTGGGTTCTGCAAATAAAATCCTTGGTATGAGAATAACAAGAGACGGGAAAAATTGCAAATTGACATTGTCTTAGGGTGAGTACATAGAGAAGGTGCTGGAGAGGTTTAGAATGCAGAATGCAAAACTAGTTAGTGCACCTTTGGCCAACCATTTCAAATTAACTAAGAAAATGTGTCCCAAGACACAAGAGGTGATAGAATACATGTCCAAGGTCCCTTATTCATCAACAATTGGCAGCTTGATGTATGTGATCATTTGCACAAGACTAGATATTGCACATGTAGTGGGAGTTGTGAGCAGGTATATGAACAATCCAGGTTAAGAACATTGGGAGGTAGTAAAGAGGATTCTCAGGTATTGGAGAGGTACTGCTACTCATGCATTATGTTTTGAAGGTTCAGACACTATTCTACAGGGATATGTTGATTCATATATGTAAATGATAAAGATAGTAGGAGGAGGAGTACAGGTTATATTTTTACTGTAGGTGGAACAACAATAAGTTGGATTTCAAACTGCAAAGGGTTGTTTCACTTTCAACAAAAGAGACATAGTATGTTGTTGCTACAGAGGCTAGTAAAGAGATGATTTTTTATAGAGGTTTATGGAGGAATTGGGAAAGAAGTAAGATTATAACATGTTGTAATGTGATAGTGAGAGTGCCATTCATCTTGCAAAGAACTCAACCTTCCATGAGAAGACAAAGAATATACAACTCAGGTACCATTTCATATGATCTGTCTTGGAAGATGGACATTTGAAGTTGTAAAAGATACACACTAGCCAAAATCCTGCAGACATGTTAACTAAGGGAGTAACTAGGGAGAAACTGAGTTCCTGCTCAGTTTCAGTTGGTCTTCAAGCATGAATATGAAGATGAGAAATTTTCTAGGTCTAAGAAGGATCATAGTTCAGCAGATATAAAAATGGTGGAGTTATTGAGATCAATCTCCAAGTGGGAGATTGTTGGTTGTGGAGCATGATTATCTTCCTGATTCAGAGGTATTTGTTTTTAGTCATGTTTATACCCCATGAAGACTTTACACCTCGAAAGAATGTACACTCCTCCACGCAGGGGAGTGCAGGGGGGAAGTTACCCCCCCTACAAGGTCCGGGGGGGATATCCCCCCGGCTGGGGGGTCCGGGGGAAAGCGGGCCCCCAACGGGGGTTCAAGGGACAACGTTACCCGAAGGAAAAATTTCCTTGTAAATGTATATTGTAATTTCATAGTAAATCTGGACCATTCATTATAAGGTCGTAGATCTGACGGTAGAAGTTATGTTAGGGTTTTATTTCCTAGAAGGCAACCCTCTTTTATGAGGGAAATGAATTGTGGCTATGTATTATTGTGAATATTGTATTATGAGAGAGGAGACTATGAGAGAAAGAAGAAGAAATTACAACGGGTTTGTTGTAGGTTGTATCCCTTCATTTGCTGGATAATAATAAAGGAAGGAGTTGACAATTTATCTGGTGGGACGTAGCCCACACTGGGTGAAAAATGTATATCTATGTGTCTATTTTATTGTGTATCTTATGTGTATATCTGTGTCCTTAGTCATCTTTGTGTCACAAAGCTCATTCTTCAGACTCATCACTTGTCCAATATTTTTAACTGCAAAAAGGTTAGTTACGGCATCATACATCTTCTTGGATGAGTCAAGATTGGATATGTAGGGTATCAATTGATCTTTGACAGAGTCCACAATGACACTCACATCTTTGATGTCATTTTCCTTGAACTTCTCCATTGCTGCAACATTCTGAGGTTCATTTTCTTTTCCTACTTCAAATTGTGGTTCCACGATCTTTCCCTTCACGATATCTAGAACTTTGTTCTTGGCAAGGATGAGGTCAATACTTGTCTTCCATGCTATGAAGTTTGAATCTCCTTCTATCTTTTTTTTGTCTTCATGGAGTAAGTTGTGACATCCTTTGACTTTGACTTTGACCCAAAAATTCAACTTTGACATTTTTGCTAGCTCAAGATACTAAGAGGTGTGCTAGGCTAAGGCACACTAGAATGTCGAAGAATTATGCCAAATGTCTCACTTGAAGTGCCCATAGAGTTAATTTAGGGTATGATGCAGCTACAAAATCAGAAACCCTAGTTGTAGCTGCAACTGGTGCCACAACGATCTTGCCAAGGAACTATCGATCTATCTTCAAACAACTAGACTGTTTTAAGGTAGTGTGGGCCCATAACATGTTAAAATATTTGATTTTCTTGTTTAACCATAGATAATATCACAATATTTTCACCCATAGGCACACAACCACCCCCGAGCACCGTAACATTTGGCAAATAGAAAGATTCTGGAAGCAACACTAGACCCAAAACATATCCAAGAGAGAGTACAACTTTCTACAAGGATAGTGTACCAAGTAGAAAGTCCCAAACCACAGACCAATACCAAAACCCAACTGCAGTAGTTGCAGTTGCACTCCTCATCTAGACTTGCACACAACTTGACTTGAGTGTGAGTGTGTATCCAAATGAACTCAAGCACCCTCTATTTATAGTGCTCTTTGTCAACTATCTAGGTCGACTTATTATTCTAGAGGATAATACTTTAATATTAATTATTTTATTGATCCAACTTGTCTTCTAGGGTTTCTACACATTTGTTTTAGGGTTTCTCTAGATTTCATAATATTCTAATCTAATCAGAGGTTACACATGGAGGTTGATACCTCTCACAAATACCATAATATCAAAAAATGGCCCCACAACCCTTGCACCCACATCTTGGTGCTCTAACCATTGCTCCATACTTTAAAATACTTCTAATCCTAAGCCCTTAGGCTGGGTTCATCCTTTCCCAGCAGGAACGCATTTGCGTTCCTAGAACGCGTGCACGTTCCTCAAACACATACGTGATTTTAATGCATTATTTCATTCATAGACGTCGACGAATTCCAAACGTATTTTAAAGGCGAGGCAGGGATCACAATGAATAAAGGATATGTGCAACAGAGAAATGTAGCCTTGCTTGTAAGGTGGGTATTATGTTTTTCTTCTTCTTCCAATGGAGTACTTATATGAGAACTTATGAACATGACCATGAACTAGACCTAGACCTAGACCATGACCTAGACCCCCCTAGCTTCATCTAAGCCTATGCATAACCTATAATCTACCCTTAACCCCCTCCACACACAAGCCCTAAGTGTAGTATGCCTATACCTCTTGTTTAATAATGATATTTTATGGATATGATCATTCATCTAGGGTTTAATAATGATTTCTCATGGTTTAATGATGATTATTGTTGGCCCTTGACCAATTTTTGGAGAACCTTGGTCATGTTTGACCAATTTTTGGGACTTTGACAAGCTGGTCGAAGGCGGAGCACAAGGAGAAGTGGATATCGCGGGATCTCACCCCCTTTTTAGGTATTTTTGGGTTTAGGGTTTCATGTAACGGGTATGGGATGTTGGCCCATGGGTTTAACCATGTTTAGGCCCCTTTTGTAAAGTATAAATAAGTAGCTTGGCGATGTAAGTAGGGGACATATATGTGTGTTGTGCTAAGTGCAAGTGATGTAAGTAGTTGGACCTATGTGATTGGGTTAGCTCTGTGCATAATGTGTGTTGAGAAATTGCAGAGCTAAGTGAAAGTGATTGTAAGAAGGCTCTATGCTTGAACCTATCTTGGGGAAGGAGGATCTGGCGAGGTGTGCGGAGATCTCATGTCCTATACGGAGTTGGTTTGTGGCTCTATGCATGTACGAATATTGACAAAAGACTATAAAGAATAAGAAGAGTTGGTAGACGTAGCCCCACACTGGGGTGAACCATGTATATCATTTGTTATGGTTGCTTTGTGTGATTGTTGTGATTTATGCCTAGTGTTGTAGTCTTTATGTATGTTATAAAATGAATCTGACATAGTAGCTTAGTGATTAGTGATATGAATGAATGCTAGATCTGATATATTTATATGTGCTAAGGGCTTGGATGTGTTAGATCTTGTTGAATACTGCGTTGTTCTATAATTAGGGTTTTCTCTTGCGATGCGAATAGGAAGTTAAATACTAATGAATGTTAACTGCTAAGTGCTTTGTTAAGTACTGTGATCACAGATCTGTGTCCCAACTAGGTTGTAGAAACTTGAGTCCTACAACCACCCTTGCCTCTACCTCGGGTGAGAATTCATCTTCTTCGAAGGTGTTTCCAAAAGGGCCAATAGTTAGGGTTTTGTTGGTGCGTTGTTGAAGCATTGAACCCTGGGTTTTCCCTTGTGTGCCAACAAATGATTCTGTTGTCGGGACCTGAAACTGTGATTGCTAGGAACTGAAGAAGAGAAAGCGCTGTGCATAGATCTGTTGCTTTAGTGCACAGTATTCTACTTGACCTGTGAGGCTCTGTGATAAGAAAAGAAGTCTAATCTGAAGAAAAGAGGTAAGGTCTTAAATCTTTGTGGTCTGATAAAGGTAAGATAAGTGAAATTTTTTGTTTCGAAAGAATGGATCTAGGTATGTTTGATAGATTTTGTCCTAGTCTGAAAACTAGGGCACAACTAGAAGAGAGAAGATTTGATATGAGAAGATCTGATAGACATAGTGAAAGATTTGTTATTCCTATGCATAGAAATAATGTTTGGACTAACAAATGGATGCAGGATCCTAGAAAGAATTTTTTGCAGGTTCATCACTGTGATCCCAGTGCGCAGTATAAGAAAGGTTGGGGATTGTTTAAAAGAAAGAGAGGATTAACTCTTTGTTATAGTTGTAGAAGACCGAGAGATCTTGTTAAGGAATGCATTGGTATAGGTCCTACTTGTCTTTGCTATAAAGATATGGACCATGAAGTTTTGGATTTCCCTAGAATGATTGCTAAAGTTGAAAATATGAATATGAGACAAGAAAACCATGAGAAAGGCCAAAATACTAAGGATATGATAGAACCCCAGAAAGAATCAGAGACTGTATTGTTGCAGATGAAAGAAACCCTAAATGATCACAGAGACATCAACTTATCAGAGATCTTAAAAGAGAAGGAGTGCATAGAAACAAGAATAGGAGACTTCGACATAGACTATGTTCTGGATGAGGAAACACAGGTGAATATCATGACAGAAAGAACTTGGGAAATTTTGGGAAAGCCTGCTATGGTTCCTTTATTGGGAGGAATACGATTGTTTAAAGGGAAGATGATAACCCTATGTGGAATACTTATGTAGATACCTATGATTTCTCATGGAGCATTGACAGAGGAAGAATTTGAGGTTGTTAAGTTTGTTGAGAACAACACCCCATTTGTTATTTTGCTAGGAAAAACCTGGATTGAAAAAGATTAGATATGAAGTTAATAAGAAGAGGAAGATCTAGAACAGAAAAAGAAAGAATTAAGAAATTTCATGGCTAGGAGAATAACTCACTTACTGGAAGAACAAGAGGACAAGTCGAAGAAACTGAGGGCAAGAGACATAGCTGTCGAAGTTGAAAGAATGCAGGAAGACTTGAAACATCTTTCCATATAGGAGAGTAGAGCACATACTCCAAAAAGAGAAGAAGTATTACCCTCGAACCCTATGAAAGACCCTCAACAGTGCGAAGTTAATATTCCAAGAGGAGATAAGAATAATAATGGAAAGAGGAACCCAGTGACTCAAATCACAAGAAAGAAAGCTAGAAAGCTCAGCAAGAAGAAAGCAATGTTAGAAAAATTGTACGAAGTTCTTGAGAGGACTTCATAGAAGGAAGGCTTGCAGAATTTGAACTTCGTCGGAATAACATAACATCGTATATTGGAACCTCGCCATGGCGAAGCAATATGATCGTTGGAGGCATCCCAACCATTAGAACGACGCTCCATAACATCTAGAAACACTGTTATGGCTGGAAAGATCGCCATTGGACCATTGAGACTACGCCATAACAGATGTAATCACATTGATGGAAGCCTTCTTGTCCGTTGGAGGAATCCGTTACGATGTTGTCTATTTATCAAGTCGAATATTGCACCGAAAACACTTTTGGAAATTGTGAGTATCTGAGCCCGAAGATAATTCATTGTTATCGCGCTGTTCCTATTGAGACTTCGCCACCCGTTCTATTACTGTGAATATTTGTCCGCCTACCTGAGATATCCAATCTCAAGCGTGTATGTCGGGTGAGCGAACTGCAGTGGAAAAGTCCATGGAAGAAATTATGATAGATCTAATGGATTAGAAGGTCATTTATGCAAGTGCACAAGCCTCATCAACTAGAGGATTACAAGCCTCTCCATCGAATTCACGTCGATCAGGACCCTCTAGAACTGCGACAGAGAAACAGAGCAAGCATCGCAGTGACTTGCTGAACGCAAAGCTCATTCCATCTATCCTACCAGACTATATCCCACCTATGGTTGGCGTGGTTAGTCATGACAGTGTCCCAAGGGAGTTTGACTATACATTGATCATTGCGTACCTCACGAAGGGGATACACGCAATGGGACAACAATTGGGACAGATTATGATGTTGTAGATCAGTGACTTCAACTTGGGATATTGCAAGAACTATGGTATGCTCTCCTCACACAAATATTTGACCAAGACAATGGGGAATAAGTTGAAGATCATCCCCCAGCTGTGGACCATGGACATCGCGAGGTCCACCATCCTGAATGTGATGAAGATACCACATTTCGGTAGACATCAGGAAGTTAAGGCATGCGTTAAACTCCTCCTGTCTTGCTACCATGGTGGTTATCTATATCTGGATAGACGCATCACCGTAGATCCGGTGTTGATCCATCAGATCACCGACTTAAGAATGCAAGGACCAGACCCACAAGAATTTTACCCAGGGAAGGCTGTTGATTGCACCCTGGCGCAGCGAATCAAAGATACCTATGACAATGTAGAGAAGGGGAAGCGGGGCTATAAGGTAGCTTCCATCCAAAATGGCACAGTGCACCTAGCCTGCCAGTTGATCGATGGTAAGATAGTAAGGAAGAACAAACCCACGCAGGTCACGGGGTTTCTTGTCGACCTCGCAGGAAAATGCATTGAAGGGCTACAAATGAACTGGGAGAGATACCTCGTCAACCATTTAGAGAAAGACTGTCGCGAAGCTCAGGATCAGGGCCACGAGTTCCATTTCAATTGGTTGTTGATTCTCATCACCTTCATTGCCTGGGAGATGCCGGAAGGTGCAACCTTCCCTAAAATTGAGCCATCCGAACCACTAGCTGCGAAGTTCACTACACTCTGGTATTCGAGCGACATGGAAAAACAATGGAAGTCAAACACGGTGTTCCACACCTATTACCTATAGCTAAAGAGGGCTATTGAGTCCTTCCCTTGCATGACGTTGAATACCCTGCATAGATTCAGGTCAATAGTGAAGTTTCGCGTAGACAAGAACTTCATCTATATCACTGCACGCAGAGACGAACATAAAGAATAGCTCCAATTCTACTATAAGCTCATAGAGGAGGACATGGAAGAAATAACCAAGGAATGGCCTACATAGTTCCTTATACTAGTCGACCAGGCAGAACTGTTTGATCCTGACCTCATTGGAAGTCTTGTAGTCACTTACGAAGAGTATGATGCACCCAGAAGTAGCAGAAGGAAGAAGAAGAAAGAGGTATAGGATCTGAACAGTGCATCAGAAGAGACTTCTTCAAATTTACCCGCAGGGGGAGGAGGAGATGAAGTAGACAAAGAAGAGAATGAAGGGAAAGAAGACAAACCGAAGTAGGGCAAAGTGACACCGCCTAAGGATCACCTTGATGATGTTGAGACATCCAAGAAAATAAAGGTTTCCCCCACGAAACCTTCATCATGGAAGAAGTCAAAAGATATTAAGACCAAGTTGCAGACTGTGCTCATGGTGGATGACATCGACCTCATCATCATCGTTGTATCAGATACCTCAGAAGATATTTTACAGCGCAACGAAGAAAAATAGGAGACCATGTATGATAGGATTGAAGCAGATCTGAAAGGGGTACAACAAGCCCTCTACTCTAGCCGTATAGTGTCTACTGCGCCACCATCATCTGAAGGAATTGAACTGGGAGATGAGCCTGCCTAGCTACGTAGAATAATAGATGCGACCGAAACTCACCTACATCGTGCCGAGGAAGAAAAAGAGCAGGCCATAGAGGCATTGGAGCAAGAAAAAGAAGAAGACATAGAGAAAGTTCAAGTTGCACATAAAGAAAAAGACGACCTCCAAGTGAAGTTTGCAGAGGATAGAGCGCAGATCCAGAAGGAGAAAGAACAGTTACTTGTGGAGCAGATTGGAGTTAAATAAGTAGTCACTAGATGACGTCGCTTTGTGACGGGATTAGAACAGATGGAAGGAGACCCAATGGAGAGTCAAGTGGGGAAGCTTGTTTAAGCCATTCAACAAATCCAAAAAAGGGTAGCATAACTAGAATTAGAAGCAGTGCCAAGCACTCCGCAGGAAGTATGATACCAAAGGGAAGAAACTGCCCGGAGTGCAGTCAAGAGAATCAAGAAATTGGCCTTAAAATGAAAACAACTCAGGAGTCGAAGTGCGTAGAACTAAGAGCACCTTGCAGAGGACCTAGAACTAAGGACACTGGAGTCACAACTCCAGGAGGAAAATAAGCAAGCAACAATAGTGAAAGCGTAGTTGAAGCCACTTCTAGCGGTTGAGAGGATGAAAAGGGCCCAGGAACAACACACGGTTCAACAATAGGTCCATGCCATATAGATTAATGTCATGGAAATGACCCAGAGACTCTATCCAGTGCAAGATGAAGCTTGCACAATGTTTGAGGAGATTGAAGGATGAGGTGCAGAACTAGAACAAGTGGTCACCACAGTAGAACAACGCTTGGAAGGACCTGTGACCGAGAAGGTTATTCAAGAGTTCATCGAGCAGGAGGCTCTGGCGTAGCAATAGATCGAGGCAGTTCAAGCAAAGATTGAGGCCTATGAGGTAGAGTTACCCAGATCAGAGTGACTCAGGACGAGTCACAAGTGAGTGTTGGGGGCATGTTGGCCCTTGATCAAGTTTTGTAGAAACTTGGTCATGTTTGACCAATTTTTGGGACTTCGACAGGCTAGTCGAAGGTGGAGCGCAAGGAAAAGCAGAGATCGCGGGATCTTGCCCCCTTTTTAGGGATTTTTGGGTTTAGGGTTTTATGTAACGGGTATGGGATGTCGGCCCATGGGTTTACCCATGTTTAGACCCCTTTTGTAAAGTATAAATAAGTAGCTTGGCGATGTAAGTAGGGGACATATATTTATGTTGTGCTAAGTGCAAGTGATGTAAGTAGTTGGACCTATGTGACTGGGTTAGCTCTGTGCATACTGTGTGTTGAGAACTTGTAGAGCTAAGTGCAAGTGATTGTAAGAAGGATTTGTGCTTGAACCTAGCTCAGGGAAGGAGGATCTAGCAAGGTGCATGCGGATCTCCTTTCCTATGCGAAGTTGGTTTGTGGCTCTGTGCATGTACGAAGATTGACAAAATACTATAAATAAGAAGAAGAGTTAGTGGACGTAGCCCCACACTGGGGTGAACCACGTATATCTTGTGTTATGGTTGTTTTGTGTGATTGTTGTGATTTATTCTTAGTGTTGTAGTCTTTATGTATGTTAAATGCATATGATATAGTAGCTTAGTGCTTAGTGATATGAATGAATGCTATATCTAATCTATTTCTATGTGCTAAGTGCTTGAATGTGTTAGATCTTGTTGAATACTGCATTGTTATGTAAGTAGGGTTTTCTCCTGCGATGTGAATAGGAAGTTAAATACTTATGAATGTTAACTGCTAAGTGCTTTGTTAAGTACTATGATCACGTATCTGTGTCCCAGCTAGGTTGTAGACACTTGAGTCCTGCAACCACCCCTGCCTCTACCTTGAGTGAGACTTCATCTGCTTCACATGTGTTTCCGAAAGGGCTGGTAGTTAGGGTTTTGTTGGTGTGTTGTTGAAGCGTTGAAGCCTGGGTCTACCCCTGTGTCCCAACAATTATGGTACGTTGATTCTGCTTTTTTATTTTAATATAAGCATAATCTTTCAGTGGGTTCGATATTATTTATATGTAATATTTATCCTTCTTTCGTAATCAATGTTCAACATAACCTAGATTATGTATGAAAGAACACTTATATATATGTACTCTCACACACACTCTCTCTATCCCACTCCTCCCTCCCTCGCCCCCCCTCCATCCCCCTCCCTCCCACTATCTCTCCTCTCTCTCTCTCTCA
>ML795530.1:284947-322950 GCA_009831015.1 Picea engelmannii
AGCCCCACACTGGGGTGAACCACGTATATCTTGTGTTATGGTTGTTTTGTGTGATTGTTGTGATTTATTCTTAGTGTTGTAGTCTTTATGTATGTTAAATGCATATGATATAGTAGCTTAGTGCTTAGTGATATGAATGAATGATAGATATGATCTATTTCTATGTGCTAAGTGCTTGGATGTGTTAGATCTTGTTGAATACTGCATTGTTATGTAACTAGGGTTTTCTCCTGCGATGTGAATGGGAAGTTAAATACTAATGAATGTTAACTGCTAAGTGCTCTGTTAAGTACTATGATCATGTATTTGTGTCCCAGCTAGGTTGTAGACACTTGAGTCCTGCAACCACCCCTGCCTCTACCTTGAGTGAGATTTCATCTGCTTCACAGGTGTTTCCGAAAGGGCTGGTAGTTAGGGTTTTGTTGGTGCGTTGTTGAAGTGTTGAAGCCTGGGTCTACCCTCGTGTCCCAACAATTATGGTACATTGATTCTAATTTTTTATTTTAATATAAGCATAATCTTTCAGTGGGTTCGATATTATTTATATGTAATATTTATCCTTCTTTCATAATCAATGTTCAACATAACCTAGATTATGTATGAAAGAACACTTATCTATATGTATTCTCACACACACTCTCTCTACCCTACTCCTCCCTCCCTCGCTCCCCCTCCATCCCCCTCCCTCCCAATATCTCTCCTCTCTCTCTCTCTCTCTCATACATCTACCATCTCTCTCCCACCTCTATCTCTCTACCCCCCCCCTATGATCTTCCTCTCCCACCCTCTCACACTCTCAAAAAATCCATCTCTAGTCCCTTATCTCTTGACCTCTTGCATCTAACCCTTTCTCTCTCACTCCTTGTATCCCCCTCCTCTCTCCCCCACTCTCCCAACCTTTCCCTATTTTCTTCTATCTAACCTCACTTCCCTCTCTCCCCCTCCCTCCTCTCACTCTCTCACTCTCTCTCTCTCTACCCCCCCTCTCTATCTCTATGTCCCTCACTCTCAAAAACTCTCTTTTTCTTCCCCTCTCCCCCTGTCACACTCTCTTTCTTCCTCTCTCTCCACTCCCCTCTCTAAATCGCAAGGAAAAAAATTGCCTTGAACTAGACATGTCAAGACCTAGACCCTGACCTAGACATAGCAAGACATAAACATGGCAAGACCCAGACAATGACCTAGACCTAGATGATGACCATGATGTAGACCATGACATAGACCTAGACCTATACCTAGACCTATACCATGACCTAGACCACAACATAGAGCTAGATCTAGACTTAGACCATGACCTAGATCTATACCATGACCATGACCTAGACCATGACCTAGATATTGAGCTAGACCATTACCTAGACCCCCTTAGTTACATCTACGCCTAGGCATAACTTATACTCGACCCTTAACCCCCTCAACACTTGAGCCCTAATTCCACTGTGCATATAACTCTTGTTAAATGTCCCACAACCCTTGCACCCACATCACCCACATATTTGTGCTCTAACCATTTATCTATGCTTAAAAACACTTTCAATCATAATCCCTTGGTTCCTAGTTGTTCCCAAACCCCTATACATATTTATTCATAAATATGTTTGGTCTATAATAAATGCTACATCTGTTGCATTATGAATGCACACGTGCTCTTGTGCCTTGAAATCATTGTGATTGTCTCTCATCCATGCCCAACAGGAACGTGTGCACATTCCTAGAATGGGTACATGCTTTAGTGCGCACACATTCCCGCTGGGAATTTTTATGTGCCAAGAACACTCGTCTACCTCGTCTATCTCAATCTCGACATCTACACGCCCAACGTTTGCACACAAAAATAGAAAGAACAGATAGGTTTTTTGTTTTTTTAGTCTTTTGTTTAATTCATAGACAATTTTGTGCTATTGCAATACAATTGTGGGAAGAATTGGAAGAAAAATTTGTCCAAGTGGAATTGGAATTGTTGGTTGTGTCTTCTTGGAATTGGAAGACAAATTTGCCCAATTGGAATTGTGAGTTTTGTCTTATTGTGTAATACCAAGACAAATTTGTCCAATTGAAATTGTTAGTTGTGTCTTCTTGTGTAATACCAAGACAAATTTGTCCAATTGGAATTGTTAGTTGTGTAATACCAAGAACATTTATCCAACTAGAAATGGAATTGTTAGTTGTGTCTTCTTGTGTAATACCAAGATTTTTTTTTCCAATTGGAATTGGAATTATTAGTTGTGTCTTCTTTTGTAATACAGAGACAAATTGTCCACTTGGAATTGGTATTGTTAGTTGTGCCTTCTTGTGTAATACCTTCTTGTTACTTCTTGTGTAATCAAGGAAACCATGCCCAATGCCTTAAATAGAGGAGGAAACTAGGGTGACTTCAACCACCATTTCCAATGGAATAGACCAAGTCGTGGTGAATATTACCTCCATTACAGTGAATCGAGTAATTGATGGTGAATTTGGGCCAAATTCGTAGGGAATCCATAGTGTGTGGATGAAGTTCAAGATGCATGTGAAAATAGGAGTGTAAATATTTGTGGATTTGTGTCATTGCATTATATATATTTTTAGCTATAATTACACTAATTTATATAATATAGTATATAAAAATTGGGTTAAAATATTAGAAAGTTTTTAATATAAAAAATCCTCTTGGTGAATCTTTTAGTATGTTTAATTTCACCATTAAAATTATCCTACTTTGAAACATCCAACATTTTAAGAAGCTAAGATTGCATTAATTCCCATGTATGTTGCGGAGAATACAAACACCATATATAGCATTATGATTTTCCATAGGAAATTCACCTTTTCTACCAATTGCTTGTGAAAATAAAATTCCCCTTGACTCTCTATTGCAATTAAAAACAAAACAAAAACCCAACAATGCTCTATAACTTGAAATCAGAAAAAAACCAATAGGTTGTTCAATTTTAAATTAATGCCCCAATAAATGTTTGAAGTTAAGAGAATGGTTGAAGAAGAAAATGTCCAAAAACTTGTTTGTCATAAAATCTCCCCTCTAACCTATCACATAACCACCCATCTTACCAAGTTTGAAAATCCCATGAAATTCCTAATTTATTGTAGACCAAACCATCTCCTTGAATGTTAAGAAATCTATCCTAGCCAATAATAGCTCAAACCTTTCCTTCACTAACCGCAAGTTAAATGTAGTTAACCAATAGAAAGAGGCTGAAATAATTGCTCAAGATTGACAAATAAAAGCAATTAGTTGGAATCTCCATGATCCCATTGGGCCTCAATCACAACCAATCTCTAAGGCCTTATGATAAATAGATGGATGTTCTTAGTCTTTTTTCTATTCCTACCAATGAGAAGCCTTCATGACATAATGATTGCAATGTTAATAAAATAAGTGAGTGAGAATGCCTTTTTTCCTAGGTTACAAACCCTATAGGGGGAACCCCCGAGTACTTCCACTCATTTCAAGGATGTTACCTAAGGTATACTAGAATCATTAGGGAATAAGGTCGGTCAAGAATAGGAATCGAATCCATTACAATGATATACTCATTAAGAGATCAACATGTCACTTGCAGAAATTTAACCTGGGCGGGGAGGATAGCAATCATTCCTCCCTACCACCTAAGTTAAACCCAATTGACAAGTGAGTGAGAATTTTATTCCTATAATGTTTTTTTTTTTACAAGAACGATTAATGGAATTTAATTATTAAAAGCAGTGGCAAAGCCACTGGTTCTGTTACAACTATGGTGAGCCACGCTCTACTAGTTGAATACAATCTTGGAGGCTATACTAACCTTCCAGGGGTGGGATGTTTTACAAATTTATTTACAGCAGAGGCTTCTATACAAAATGCCATTCTTGCTGAGAAATTGCAGAACTCCCTTTCGCGACTTGAAAACTAATTTACTTCTCTGGATATCGCTTCCATTCACTGTTTAGTTGAGACATTTTTTCCTCCAGCTGGGCAATTCTGGCCTCGAATTATTTCTTGGGGTTCTTGAGCTCTTTATGAAGTTTTCCAAGCTCCTCAGTGATATCAAATTTTGTGGTGGTAATGTCTCCTTCTAGCGTCTCCATTCTTCTTCCTTCATCTATGTCCAGATTTTGGAGAAAGTCCAACTAGTAGTTCAACATTTGCTTTAAATTTTCTAGAGCAATGTCCATTGCATTCATCCTTTCTTCTGTGCTTGGTTTGCTTCTCGAGCTGGATTCCATAATTGGCGACTTCTTCTCTTCTCCTTGCGACCTACTGCTGCGCTCAATCTTCTCGTAGCTGGGCCAAATTCCCTCTTGGATGTCTCTGGGTGAGATTGGTATGAGGGGTTGAGTTCCTCTCCCCGATTTAAGCACAACCTCCTCCGATATCGAATCCCCTAAATGATTCGCGTGATCTGAGGGGTATGGGAAACTTGCTGTTCTGTCTCCCCCCCAACGAAAATCAATGCCTGAATGATGCTCTGGGTTGTACCTTCTGTCCACTTGCACTGTCTTGTAGCACCTTAGTCCTGTCGCGCTTTGGATTTGGCCAAATCATTATTCTATGTTGCCTTTCCCTTTCCAGCTCATGACTTTGATTTTTTTTTATGGGATTTCTCCCTAGAGTCAGGGTAGATCCACTGTGGACATTGTTCCATTAAGTTGCATAGTTCCAACAATCAAGAGGATGCCTTTATTGGCCTCAGCGTTTGCTTGCTCGTTTTTGGTTTTGTAAAACATGGTAAAGTTTATAAGACCAGAAATTCCCAAGGAGGAGTTGGATTTTCTCCAGGAGGTTATTGAGTTTTGCATTTTTGAGTTTTCTTTGGTGGATTAAGGCTTTGATTACTATCTGGGAGTCACCAATTATTACCAAATCTTGAACACTATGATTGATTGATTGAATGAGCCCTTGCCAGAGGGTTAGGGATTTTTCTCTGTTGTTGGTTTCAGTTCCGATTCCCTAGGCAAAGCTAAGTTTTATTGAGCCAGTGGGGCTTTCTAGAATCCCTCCTCCACCTACCAAGCCTGGGTTCCCTTTGGAGGCCCCGTCGAAGGACAAAATATGTTTCTTTTCCTTTGTCTTCTAGTCTTCAAACTCTTGTTTCTCCTTTCATATTTCCCAGGATTCTTGGCCAAAGTTGTTGTCCTTCCCCCCCCCCCGATCTTGAATTTTAAACTGAGCCAACCATTCTTCCTCTTCCAACTCCATCCCTCTAGAATTCTTTGTTTGGCAGAAGTGGGGAGCACTTTCACCAAAGTAGGCCGGTATCTTGGTTGCAACTTGGGTTGGACTTCTTTTTAGTTCCCTGAAGAGTCTATTTTTTTGCTCCAGCCATATTTTCCAAAGGATGAATTTGGGGAGGACTCTCCACAGAGCGGAGATTTGGCCTTTTTTCTCAGTCTGGAAAAGGCAGATGGAATCCCAATTTTGAATAAGGTTACTCATATCTTGGGGTATGATTACGACACTTTGCATCCCCAAAGCCAACTACCAGACTTATTTGGAATAAGCATAGTTGAGTAGAAGATGGTTTGTGGTTTCTTCTACTTGAAGACAGAGCGGGCATCTATTGGGGCCTTCCCACCCCCTTCTTATAAGTTTTTCTCTCATTAGAATTCTTCTGTGATCCAAGGTCCAAATAAACATGACGATCTTTGGGATGGACTTGGAAGTCCAAATTTCTTTCCAAATTGCTAGATTTGGAGGGACATTGGGGTAGGCATTTGTGAGATGATACCCTGCTGTAGTGGTGTAAGTCCCTGAGCTCATTCCCCAGCCTCACTTGTCTTTTCCTCTTTTTTTGAGGGGGGATTTCCCTTGGAGGCAGAGCTTTAGGGCGTTCTAGTCCTCTTCTAATTTAGGGGGGTTGTTAGCAATTCCCCACCCTAGCCACATCTTGTGCTCATCGTTCCCCCAACTTGAGATGTCCCAAAGAGTGTTTAAATTTTGAGTGACCATCCACTCTTTGAGTCTATCCAGATCCTGTCTCAACCCAAGGGAAGGATCTCCCATGATTGAGTCCTGCCAAATATTGATTTTTTCCCATTGCCTAGCACCCAATTGAGATGAGGTCTGAAATGGGGCATAGTCTTTTGACAGAGAGAGAAGATTGCAGAGCCTCTTTTCTCTAAACATGGACGCTATATACATATTTCCCTTGGACCCCTAAAGTACTTTTTCCATAGCGCTTTTTACTCCACGTTGGCTTCTCGGTGGTTAGGATCCAAAGCATCTTTGTCCCAAGCACCAGATTTTGAACATGTGCGTTTTTGAAGTTGAGATCGCTTTCCAGGATAGGTTTAGAGATTTTTTCCCAGCTTATTAGGTGCAGCTTTCTCCTTGACTAATTTCCCCCTTCTCAAAGGAAACTTCTGAGCAATGCTTCAATTTTTTGTATTATGGAGATAGGGGCCAGAAGCAAAGAGCTTTGGTAGATTGGAATGCTGGCCAGGACTGCCTTGATTAGGACCACTTTACCTACCAGGTTTAACCAGTTCGCTCCCCGGGAAGTTATCTTGTTCTTTATCTTGTCAATCAACATATTCTAGTATGAGGATCTTGCGGTGGAGTTGAAGATTGGGACTCCCATATATTTGAAGGCATCCCATTTGGTACATCCTTCCATTCCCAATATCCTGGCGATCTATAGAATTTCATTTGGCGTTATATTCCAACCATAGATCTTGCTTTTGGTAGGGCTTATGACACTTCCTAACATTTTTGTGTAAGATGCTAATTCATTCTTGAATTTCCTTGTTGTGTGTAAGCTTGCTCCTCCTATTATCAAAGTGTCATCCACGAACTGGGCATGATTTATGTCCTTTACCCCTGGCACTATTCTCAACCCATGGAGATTGTTGTGATTCTGGCAATGCTCCAGTTGGAAGCTTAGAACTGAGGCTTGAATTGCATAGAGGAGGGGAGAGAGGGGGCAACCTTGTCAGAGTCCTCTGGAAGCTTGAAAGAACTTAGTTACCCTTCCATTCACAAGAGGGGCTATCCAGGGTGACCCGATACATGCTTTGATCCAATTTACAAAAATTGGGGCGAACCCAAAATTTTCCATGACTTTAAATAAAAAATTATGTCTTAATCTATCAAAAGCATTAGCGAGGTCAAGTTTTATTATCATACCTTTGTCTTTTCTCTGGATAATTGAGTGCAGGGCCTCTTGCACTAGGATGATGTTATCTACTTTGTGTTTGCCTTTGATGAATCCTCCTTGGTTTTCAGGGATGATTATAGGGAGAATTATTTCAAGTCTATTGGCTATTATTTTTGTGAGGATTTTGCAGCTTGTATTGCAGAGGGAGATTGGCCAAAATCTGTCGAAGCTGATTGCTCCGTTTTCTTTTGGAATTAGTGCCAAGAAGGCCGAATTCGTTCCACCTCCTAGTTTGCTGCAAGTTTGAGATTTCCGGATCAACTTTGTTAGATCTGATTTTATTATATTCCAGCTCTGCTGATAGAATCTTGTTGTGAAGCCATCCGAGCCTGGGGCTTTGTCAGGATTCATTTGATCCAGTGCCACCTTTATTTCTTGTTGAGTAACTTCCTTAGTTAGGTTGTTGTTGATGTCATCCTTGATGAGTTTTGGGATAAGGGAGAGAGGGTACTCTTTGGGGTCTATATCAGTCCTTTGCGTTTTAGTATAGAGTTCTTCAAAGGCTTCATTTTCCATTGATTTAATGCCTTCTGAATCAATCATTGCTTGATTTTGAACTTGAATTTCTGTCACTGTTTTAAATTGCTTCCTTGCCTCAACTTTCTTGTGAAAGTAGCTCGTGTTTCTATCTCCTGCTTCCAGCCAAAGGCTTATAGATTTTTGTCTCCAGTAATTTTCTTCCTCACAGAAAGCCTTGTGCCATTGTCTTTGTAGATGATATTCTTGTTGTAAGCATTCTTGGGTGATATCGTGATTTTCCATTTCCAGTTGGTGGCTCCCTAGCTACTTTTGGGCTTCTTGACGGGATTTTATTGGATTTGCCTGACCTTTTGCCCAATTTTTTAGCGTTGTATTTAATATTCTTAGTTTTTCTTCCCACACAAAGAAGGTCGAGCCTCTTACTGTGCCATTCCAGACTTTGGACACTAGCTTTAGGAAGTCTTTGTCTTGGGGCCAAGATGGGCTAAATCTGAAAGGTATGGGCCCTTGGCTTTTGTCACACAAAATTTCTAAGAGGATGGGCTTATGATCTGATACACTGTGGGGGAGGATCGCAGAGGTGGGAGTGAGTCCCATAATAAAGAAGGATCTTTGGACAAGGAATCTATCTAGTCTGGATGCTATATGCCCTGGTCCTATCCTTTTATTTGTCCACATGTACTTGCCTTTAGTAGGCTTGATATCTTCTAGGTCCCAGTCTGAAATTAGATCTTCCACCCACTCTCTTGCTGGGTCTTGCACAATGGAGCCACCTTTTTTTTCATCTAAATCTAGGGTCACATTTAGATCCCCCCCAATAATGATATTGTCTAGATCATTTTGCAATAAATAATCTTTTAGGGTCTTCCAACACTGTCTTTTTTCCATTAACAGGTGTGGTACATAGATATTGAAGAGACTTACTAGTCGGCTCGTTGACTTGTGAAGGAGTCTGGTGTGGATCCAGTGCATGCTCGTATTAGAGTTGATCAGATCGAACGTCATAGTATTCCATAGGGTTCCTAACCCGCCTGAGGCACCTCTTGCGCTTTATGCTATTCCTTGGCTTATTCTCCATATGGTAGTTGTTGCTTTGAGTAAGTCTTGGCTGTCCATCTTGGTCTCCTGGAGGAGTAGGATATATGATTTTGAGGCTCTTATGATGTCCTTAAGTGCTTCTTCTTTCCTTTTGCTACCGAATCCCCGACAATTCCAGGAAGTTAGATTCATAAATTACCATGGGGGGATGATTGGCCTCCTTGGGAGGCCTTGGAATGCTTCCTTGTCTATCTGACATTGATCAGTTGTCTGATTGTTGGTTTTGATCCCTTTAGGACGTCTTTGTAGGTTTCTTTGTCTCTTTCTTCTTTCTTAGATTTCCTACCTCTTCCTATTTTCTTTGGTGTGACCAGGGCATCACTTGCGCCTTCGTAATCATTATCTAACGAGACCTCACCTTCCTCTATGTCTGGTCTTGCTTCCTTTCTTGGGGTGGATTTGCATTTCTCTTCTTCTTCTGCTAGCGAGTGGATTTCTCTGACTTCAGGGGTCGGATTTTCACGTGTTTCTTCTGTTGGGGATTCTTCCTGTGTGTTTTATTCTACTATTTTCTCAGCAGTTTCCTGAGCCAGAATTCTGAAGGTGTTCTCTTCCCTTCTGTCTGACTTATTTCCTGGGTCATTGGATTTTGTGGGGGCTGTATTTTCATTCCTTGGGCCTTTAGATTTGGAGTTGGATCTTCCTTTCTTTGGTTGTTGCCAGCCTTCTCCCCCTTCTTTTTCAATGTTTGGATTTTTAGGGCAGTTCCTCTGGAAATGTCTATATTCATGACATCCCCTGCATTTGAACGGGAGTTGTTTGTAGTCCAGCTTCTGGTAATGCTGCCAGTCTCCAACCTTGAGTTTGATCGCTTCAGGTAGTCCCTCCTCCAGATCGACTTCCACACAGATTCTTGCGCATGAGTATTGGTCTCTAGGGTCCGCTCGGTCGATGTATTGTCCCAACCCATTCCCGATCGCTTGAAGCGAATAGGGGTTCCAGCAGTGGATTGGCATATTGGGTAGCCTGACCCAGACTGGAATTTCCTTGGGGACTTATAGAGTTGGATCGAAGCTTGGATTCCATCGATTCAGATAAAGCCCTTGAGTGCCCATGAAGTACGACCCATTCCTGAAGATGAGATCCCTATATTCCTGAGAAATGAATTCAAATATAAAGAATCATGTTCCCACGACATAGCAGGTTACATTGTTTTTGATCAACGGTCTCCAATTCCTTTGGATCCAGTTGTCCATGGTTCAGGTTGAATGCTAGAGCCCCATGAATTGTCCTACTAGTCCTCATTCTGACAGGGAAACTGCAACCCTCATTGGGTGGTCCGGGGGAAGATCAATCTCAGGGATGGAATCGAGCTTCTTGACGAAGCTAGGGGGTTCCATAGGGGGGAGCTTCTTACCACAAGTGGCTAGAATCTTGCGAAAAGAAGAGGCAGGTGAAGGAGGGGGAGATGACCCCCCTCCTTCTGGAGTAGCCATGGAAGGCGGCTAGGGCGAACACTGACAAAACCCTAAATTGTTTCAAAGTGTTTTTTTCCCAAAAAAAAGGAGCATGAATCAAAGGTGGTGAGCTTGGATCGAAACGGTTAATCAGACAACGAGCAACGACCATGTTCGGGTTCGATCCTGAGACCTGACTGTCGTTGCATGACCGACCTTACCACTACATCGCACCCACGACCTAAAAGGTGGTGAGCTTGGCTCGGAACGGTTAATCAGGCAGCGAGCAGCGACCATGTTCGAGTTCAAGCCCGAGACTTGACCGACCTTACCACTACGCCACACCCACGACCTTAAAAGGTGGTGAGCTTGGCTCGAAACGGTTAATCAGGCAGTGAGGAGTGACCATGTTCGGGTTCGAGCCTGAGACCCGGCTGTCGTTACATGACCAACCTTACCACTACGCCGCACACACGACCTTATTTTATTCCTACAATGTTAATATTATAGTGGAATAGAATTCTATCATATCAAACTAAATACATTCATTCCAAATCCATCTTCCAAATAGGCAAAGAAAATATGATGAAAACCCAAATTATAGGTCCTATGCCAAGAGCAATAGAAGAGACCAAATATAGATCTTCTTTCTATTATTTGAGGTTCTTGAATGAAGTGGTAGTCAACTTAGACTTTGTTGTTTGTACTTGTCAAAAGGCTTTAATATTCAATAGTAGCAATGGGAGGAGTATGAATTTTAGGTTTCAATATTCAATAACAACCATGGGAGTAGCATGGATTTCTTACTAAGTTTCATTGTTTACCAAGGGAAGAACAAGGAAGGGAGGAGAAAAAATCAAGTTAATTAAATTTTTCAATATTTTGTATTCCCTCAAATAACTAGTATACCCGATAATATATATATTACAACCTAAGATTAAAACCTCTCCACCCATTATTACACATCAATATATTACCTTAAGTTTTGACATTTTTTATACCCTTTATGAACGAACATATTAATGTATTACCTACTTAATGAAGTCCCTATGCATTTAAACATGTCAATTAATAACAAATAACTATTTTTTATGTAAGAAATCTCATGCCCAAATTATACACACTTATTTCATCATATCAAAATTTTATCTTAAGGGAACAAAAAAAATTGAGATGGATATTAACATTATAAAGGTCACACCCATTAGCCTTATGTTAGATGATAAGGATCATTCAAATCCTTTTCCACAATCAATATAGCTACAAACAATTATGAAACCATACGATTAGGTTTGATTTAATGTAATGGGTATATGGAAGTGGCATACAAGAGCCTTGATATGGTTAACAACATTGCTTCTAAAGAGAAGAGGATCCTACAAGTCATGGAAATTTTGGTTTTACATTATAAGATAGATAAAAAGATTATAAAATGTCGGCCTCAAAAAGAATATGTAAGGTAACCCACTTGGTATTATAACTATATAAACTTCAAGTCAACAAATCAAGCCAAAAATAATTAAAAATAATCTAATATAACACACTTTCAACTAACAAACCACACTATAAAAAAATTGGACATATTATGCTTTTATTTATTTATTAATATAAATACATTATATTATATATATAATTATAGCTATAATATATCATTTATATTTATATATGTTACTAGCAAACCACGAAGAAATTGCACATAACTTGAAATTTTGTTTATTTATTTATTAATATAAATACATTATATTGTATATTGAATTATAATTATAATATATAACTTATATATTATAGTTATATATAATTTTTTTCCTATAAAAAAAACATAATTTTATTTATTCGAGGAAACAAAATTACATTTTGTAGGTACTATATAGTATTGATCATCTGGAATAGTCATTGGATGATTCATTGCCGCAATCGACTAGAAAAACTCCAGAAACAAAGAAGAGCTTAATCTAAAAAAGATAAANAAAAAAAAAAAAAAAAAAAAAAAAAAACATAGTGAATATATATATGGTTTTTACAAAAAAACAAAGCTCAAGTATAGAGCTTCAATAACACAGATTTAAGGTCTGTAGCTTATGGACATAGTAATTGTCACAACAAGTATATTTCAGCAGTTCTAATTACATTTTACATACATGAGCTGTTATGATTTGAAAGTCGAATACACAAAAAAAGAGTGATATTAGGTTATCTTAATGAAGTTTTATAAGAAGGGCCTATGATAGAATTCATAAGCCTCCTCTCTTACCATTTCCGTGATGTTCCAGCTGGCAAAAATGAGTTGAAGTCCATCTTTTGATAAGGAGTATGTTAGTTGGTTGTGTTCCCTATATACATGAGAGAGGGTGTGAGATGAAAATGTGTTCATAAGTTTGAATATTTCGTCCAATATTGGCAATAAAATAATATAATGATAGATTTGATTTTTCCGAGACCAATTTATAGCATTCATAGACTCCGTAAAGAGTTGAATATAATGAATCTCTTTTTCCATTGCAAATTGTAATAGAATCTTTAATGACATAAGCTCAACATAATTGTTTGATCCCATTCCCAATACCATCTTGATTTTGAAGAAATGTGTATCTGAAAAATATAGAACCGTTCCCCCCTGTTGGAACACTTTTAAAACAATAAGCCTGAAGCTTTACCCTATTTCTTTTTACTTCATCTAAAAAATTGAATCCCAATAATAAATCATTTTTGTCTTCTATTCTTAAGAAGTACACAAGGTCCACCGTCGATCCAATTCCCCTATCGATCGAACGATCCCTTTCTTCCCGAACATTTGGAGATGCCTGAATATTAAAAGGGTCAAGTCTCTAGAGACTTTCTTCGGAGTTTCGGATTTCAGAGTTTCGCGCTTTGGGCGTTTCACCATGTAGCAGCTCCAAAATCCCGATATCCGAAAGGTTTTCAAAGGGTCTTAGTAATCGTACATGTATAGATTCCTAAGCTTTGACACATCATTACGAGTAGTGACCTGTCGAAACATCCATAAAGTTGTTTTGTCGATACCCGAAGCATATAGATACCAAAAATCTAAACCTGTTTTAAATAAGTTAATCTTGATTAATACTTAATTAAATAACTTTGCACTTTCAGAGTTTGGATATTTTTCATCCACTGCACTCAAATATCATGAAGCACGAAACCTCAAAATACTTGAAGTTAAGAATGATTATTTACTGGATAAAACATGATTAGAATTAATTAATCACTTCCTGATTTCGCGTTTCGGGGATCCTGTCTTGAGCGACTACCAAAATTCTGAGGTCTGAAAATCCGAAAAAACACTTAATGATAAACGTGATTAACTTATGCGTTAATAAGGATTATCTCGTGATTTTTTTTTTCACTAAATCGTAGCTCGGGTAAATTCAAATGTTATTTGTCAAAACTTCTAATCGTGAACCACCAAACATTAATGACATCGATAATCGATCTACGACAATCATTTCAAATAATATCTTGGACCACCGTCTAAATCTTTTAATTAAGGAAAGTAAATGCATCATCCATAAAGTATTCGTAACTAAACACATTTAAGGGAAAAGGATATTGAAGTTTAAATTTCATTTACATTTTCACAGAAGAGCAAGTTTGAGAAGGATAATAAGTTTACGCATTTCTTGTAACAGGTAACAGAGTTCTGAACTCGTGATATCCTAGATCCACAGAAAACAGCTAAAGCGTCTAGTGAAAACTCAAACCCGAACACAGACATTTTCTCAGACACTTCGCCCCGAACATAGACACCGTGAAAACCTGGGAGGCCAATTTAGTTGAAATTAAAAGGCTAGTCTGGGAAGTGAATAAATCTTGTGAAGAAGCATGTTCCTCACTCGACAAAGAGTCACTAGAAATTGAGAGAGATAGTATCTTTGAAGCCCTGGGGAAAATTGATATAGCAAAGAATCAACTTGATTCCAAGACAAGCATGGAAGAAGCCTTGGCCGAAATCCTGCAATTGAAACAAATTGACATTAGCCAGATTAATAACTGGATAGTCAATCCTAGTCTGTGGCTACAATCTATATCTTTGGAAGCCAGGAGAATGGAAGATAGGCTGTCTCACATAAAAAATAAGTTGTAGACTTTTGAGGCGAATGACACAACAAAGCCTTCCAGGTTGGTGGTGCATTTCGTAGGCAGATGTGTTCAGTGTGTCGAGCAAGGAAAAGCCAACACATCTGAGAAAAAATGAGACAATGTGTGCATACCATTTTCATAGGTCATGATTAGAGGCCAGTTGTTTCTAAGTTGGAGGACAAGAAGAAGAAACGTCTCTGCCAACAGGCAAAGAGATAGAGAAGATGCAAATGAAACTTTTCAAATTTTCACATATTGTAATATTTACTGTTTTTGAATTATGAGAATTCCAACCGCCTAGGGTTGAGATAATTTTTGTAAATACATAGTTTGAAGACTTAACACAAGCTGCTTCTTGTCGAATGTAATAGAGAGAACTCTCCTTTTGTGAGAATTAATACAAGTGCAGACAAAGATTTCAATTTTTGTGCAGTTTGAGTTATGTTTTCCTCTTGTATTCCATATCTCTAGTTTTATTTATGTTATTCCTTGATAAGTGAGTGTTTGCAATTTAGTACTACTGCTATTTCAATCACATTAAATCGGTTGTTTGATAAGGAAGCAGTTTTTCCTCTATATTTGCTATAAGTAAATACAAGACCTGTGAGCTACTTGGATTACTGTATCTCATATCTTTTCAAGGGTGAATTCTTTATTTTCTTCTACTGTGAACAAGGTAATATTCATCTTGCATTGATGCCTCATTTTGTTTAACAGTTTTGTAAGTTTCCCTCACATCACTTGATTTTATAAATCGACTCAGACGACAAATTACGACCTCTGTCCTGTTATGTCATTATTTTCATTTGAGGATTAATTCTTATATAAATAACGAAAGAAAAAGCACATTTCAAAACATTCTTTTATATTTCTGATGCCTGACATTATTCTTTAAGCCTTAGGTTTAATATCAGTAACAACATCTTTTTGGCGTCGTTGCCGAGGACAGAGAAACAAAGTTATTTTTCCCTAGGAGAACGACATGGTAACATTTTGCCTTTGATAGTGAACAAATATTGAATATTGTATTAAGGATTTTTATCTTTCACTTGGCGACTCCACTACAGATAAACTAGCATTCGGTCGAAAGAATACCAGGAAGAACCTAGACGATCAACAGTCTACGCTTGTATTTGATCCCGAAAAGTTGTTAAAACCCAAGGGATACTTCAGGTCTACCGCTTCATCTTCGGGTAAGAAGTACTAACCCAAAATAAATCAATTCAATACCAAGGTTCCGGTTGAAATATTAACTCCTGATGAAAATTTTGAACAAACGCTTTCTACGGAGGCTTCAACTAGAGAAACTGCAATAAATATTGAGATTGACCAGTCCGATACTCAGAATAGTGTGAATAAAAGATCCTCCTCTATACCTGCTATCGTCACTTTTATGTCTACCCCATCCTCACCCGAAACCAAGGTTTATGTTCTTTGAAATCCCGAAGAGTGCACCTTTTACCCCGATTTGTCTCCTGTTGGTTCACCTATCTATATGTCTTGTAAGTTTGAAGAAGCTAGTCCACGTTTCTTGTTCCCTCCTCTTCTAGAATTCACGTCTTATAACACTCAGTTTCTAGTCTTTCCTTCATTACATCCCGAGGAAGTTGAACGGTCACTGCTTCGGTCCCTAGAAGTTTACGAAAACCCTCTCTTTAACTCTCGAAGTTCATCCCCTTGACATCAAATGGCTACTGTTAGAGGAGGTGGCACTGGAGGTGGCGTTGTAGGTGGTGTCGAAGGTTCTAGAGGAGGAGACAGTCAAGGACCACCACCTCCGCCCCCTAGGATTTTTTCCAAAGTGGTATCCAGATATGCTCCTTTAGTCCTTCCCCCTATCCTTCATGATTTACTAGAAAAATATATGAATAACTTACCCAAGTTCACGGGAGAAGGGGATTTAAATGCTACATAGCACATCATTTTTTTTGACCAATTCACTGATATCCTCAGCATTGAGCATGAGAATGTTTACTCGAAACTTTTGGTGCAAAATTTTGAAGGACAAGTAAGAATATGGTTCTGAGGGCTCTCGATAGGTTCTATAGCGTCTTATGACGTGCTAGAAAATGCCTTTTTAAGGTAGTGGGGAGAGAGGAAACATCACTTGTATTATCTGACGGAATTTGAGGATCTGAAGAAGAATAATTTCGAGTCAGTCTTAGAATTCACCCAGAGGTTTAATAAACTCTATCATAAGATTCCAGCATAAGTTAAACCCTCTTAGCCTACAACTAAAGTGACTTTCGTAGGGGCTTTCGAGCCTGACTTTGCCCTACTTTTGAGGGAAAGGAGATATTCTGACCTCATAAGAATGCAGAACGACGCCATTGAAATAGAGTCGAACATGATGGCATCAGGTAAACTAAAAGCAAAGGCTGAGACGAGAGCCAAAGAAACCAATTGCTTTCGAGAACAAGATGGACCCTTCGGATCTGGGAGGTCCACAGAATACAAAATGGATGACATGGCTAAGATAATCAAAGAGTTATCAAACAAAAATCTATAGAATGGAACTAGACCAAGCTAAACCCAGTCCTTTTTCTAGGAGAGATTTCAAAAGGAATCCCAACCCAAGATCCAACAGAGACCAGTAAAAACCGAGGAGAAAAAAATCAAAGCTCCTTTTAAAACAAAAAACTTCATGCAAAGTGATGATGTACAAGACTATGAGGAGTTATATGAAGATATAAACAACCTCGATGATAACGATCAAGAGAATCACCTAACCAAACATGATTACGAAAGGTATTTAGATCAAGAACCACTGTCTAGAAATGAGGAAAGTATAAATAATATGGGAGGGTCTGATCATCAAGGAATCATCGACTCTATAATGGACGAGCTTCAACAAAAATATAATTTAAGGCTTAGAGATAAAAATTATACAACTGATCCACCGAAGAAGATCTTGTCGAGAGCTAAAATGAATGAGGTAGCTCAAACATCCATTGAAAAGAACGCTGCCAAAACAAAAACAGTTGAAACACAAGCTTCCAAAACAAAGACATTTGAAACAAAAGTAACGCAGACTAATAGGCCAGAAAAGAGAGAAACAAAGATCCCAACCAGAGAGGCCTAAAATACGATTGGAAGTTTCAATCTGGAAAATGAAATTAACAAAATTAAAATTCATATACCTTTGGTTGAATTAGCAAAAAATCCGATATATAGAAAGAAAATTGCCAAGATGATAAATTTCTCAGATGATGAAAGTCATGCAGATGTTATTAATTTAGAAGACGATAGACCTACCATAATGTTTGGTTCGCATATCGAAAATGCTAAAGACCCTGTCGCTCCTTTTTATATTACACTGACTGTGCATGATCACCTACTCCATAACCGTATGTTGGATTCTGGAGCCTCCCACAACTTAATGCCCAAATTTATTATGGAAAAACTAGGTCTCGAGGTTACTAGACCATACCAAGATTTGTATTCTTTTAATTCAATAAAGGTTAAGTGCCTCAGTATGATTAAATATTTGGTGGTTAATCTTGCACAGATCCCTGTGAAGAGCATTCTCATGGATGTAGTTGTTGTTGATGTTCCTGCGAAGTATGGCATGTTGTTATCCAGGTCTTGGGGTGCCAAACTTGGAGGATCGCTTCAATTGGACATGACATATGATACGATCCTGATCTTCTGCGAACAGTTCAACCGTCTATATAGAGAAACAATATTGGCATATAATGTAAGTGACCCACAAAACCCAAATAATTATCCAGTTTATATCACAGATTAGGATTTAAGAAACTGTATATTATCAATTGATGATGGTTTTGACGAATGTACAAAAGAAAATGGTATAGAAGAAGAAAACAAAAAAAATAGAAAAAACAAACAAAAATGTAAATAGTATAGGAGTTTGGAAAATGTTTTTTGATGGTGCTTTGTCTTGGGAAGGAGTAGGAGTTGGGGTGTTGTTTGTGGCACCTGTAGATGAATTCATTATTCCTTTCTCATACAAACTACAATGGGACATTGACTATACCAATAATGTATGAGAATATGAGGCTCTGGTATTAGGATTAGAGGCTTCCTGGAAGTTGAAAATCGAGAATCTAGTAGTTTATGGTGATGCAGAATTAATTGTAAAACAGATAAGGCAACAATATCAAGCCAAACATCCAAGGCTAACATCATACAGGAACTACACCTGGGATCTGATCGAAAACTTTTTCTCATCGTTTAATATTCATCATATTCCCAGGGTGGATAATCAACAAGATGACTCCCTAGCGAAAGCGGCTGCTACTTTTATGCCACCTACCATTTTGAAGCTAAAGTATCACATATAAATGAGACATAGGCCTTCAATACCAAATAATGTTCAACACTAGCAGAACTTTGAAGACGATGAGAAGATCAAACAGTTTCTAGAAATGGTAGATGAATTTTCTAAAACGCACATCGACCAGGAAAATCATAATGACCCTACTTGGACATGCAGGAAGATGAATATCCTTAGAAGTTCCAGGATAAGATCGCTAACCATCGCATGTTGGTGCTGAAAAACAATCAAATCAGAAGGGTTTGATTCCATTAGAGAGACTATTTGATCAGGAAGATATACCCCTAAAGTCTACCCTGCAACCTCAGCCCGAAGAGGTCGAAGATTGTGATATAGGCACTAAGGAAAACCCTAAGCTGGTCAAAATATCTAAATATCTTCCACCTGAAACGAAAAGTAAATATGTTGAGTTACTCAAATAGCAAAAAGATGTCTTTGTCTGGTCTTACAACGAACAAAAAACTTATAATACCACTGTCATCGAGCATAAAATCCCTTTAAATCAAGGCATCAAGCCCTTCGGACAAAATCTTAGACAGATAAACCCTATACTTCTGCCTGTAATAGAAAGGGAGGTAAAAACACTCCTGGATGCAAATATTATTGTTCCACTTAGGTATTCTGAGTGGGTAGGTAATTTAGTTCTAGTCAGGAAGAAGAATAGTGAAATAAGACTCTGTGTGGATTTCAGGAACCTAAAAAGATCATCCCTTAAAGACAATTATCCGCTCCCTAAAATGATCATGTTCTGGAAAAAGTGGTCGGGGCTAACTGAATATCTATGATTGATGGATTTTCAGGTTACAATCAAATTGTGGTTCACAAATATGACAAAGAAAAAAATGCGTTTACCACTCCATGGGTACTTTCATGTATGACAAAATGCCATTCGGTCTGATGAACGCAGGGGCCACCTTTCAACGCGCAATGGACATAGCCTTTGTCGGTGAGAGAGATAAGTTTGTTGTTATTTATCTCGATGATTTAACTATTTTTTATAAATCATATGCAGTGCACTTGGTACACCTCAAACAAACATTCAAAAAATGCAGAAACTTCGGTTTGTCACTCAACCCTAAGAAATCCCATTTTGCAATGCAAGAAGGTAAACTCTTAGGCCATATAGTATCTAGAGAAGGAATCAAAATCAATCCAAAAAGGGTTGAAGCTATAGATACAATCAATATTCCTAGAAACATAAAGGAAATTCAGTCTTTTTTAGGAAAAATAATTTTTTTAAGAAGATTGATTCCAAATTTCACTGAAATTGTTAAATTGATTACATATATGATGAAGAAAGACAAGAAGTTCAAATGGAAATCCGAGGCTAAAGAATCTTTCGAATGCATCAAGAAGGTAATAGGAGAAGCACAGGTGCTGACCAGCCCAGATTACATGAAAGAGTTCTTGATATTTTCATTCGCATCCGAGAATACTATCACATTCGTGCTCTTACAGAAGAACGATGAAGGTTTCGAGAAACCAATAGCATTTTTTAGTAAAATCCTCAGAGACACTGAGTTGAAATATGATATACTGGAAAAACATGCATATGCTATGGTGAAATCCCTCAAAGATTTCAGGACTTACGTGTTGCATTCCAAAATAATTGCCTACGTACCAACCAACTCTATTAACGATATATTGGTTCAACCTGATAGTGACGGAAGGAGGGGCCGATGGCTAGCCAAGATTCAGGAATTTGATCTTGAGGTCAAACCAACTAAACTTGGAAAAGGTCAAGGCCTAGCTAAGCTATTAGCTGAATTGAATTTTAGAGCACTCAGGATAAATCATCTGCAAGCTTACGGATAACTTCCATACATAGAAGAATTTGATGATTAGACACCTACAATTCAGATCCAAGAAAATTTTTCTTCCTCTGCTTGGTATGGCAACATAGTTTCATATCTCCTGAATCTTCAGTTCCCAAGTGATATGAATCCTTCTAAGGAAAGAACATTGAAGCTGCACGCGGTAAAATATTGCATCATCAACAACCAACTGTATTGGAAAGATCCCTTGGGATTTTTACTAAGGTGCCTAATAGAATCCGAAACAGAGAATGTTATAAATGAGTTTCATGAAGGGGTGTGTGGAGGGCACCACACCTAGAGGGAAACGACTTATGAAATCTTGAGAGCTAGATATTATTGGCCGAAGTTATTTATAGACGTGAATACTAAAGTCAGAGCCTGTAATTCTTGTCAATTATTCTCAGGTAAGCAAAAGCTTCCCACACTACCCTTGACCCCAGTCAAGACATAAGCTCCATTTCAACAATGGGGTCTAGATTTTATAAGATAAATCCATCCACACTCTAGTGCACAACATAAATGGATTCTAACCACCACATATTATTTCACTAAATGGGTAGAGGCCATTCCGACATGAAATGCTACAGATTCAGTGGTGATCAATTTCTTAAAAGAAAACATTTTATCAAGATTTGGTTGTCCCCAAAAGATAGTCACGGATAATGCCCAAGATTTCAATTCCATGGCGATGGTTGGTTTTTGTCAAAAGTACAACATTGTAATAGGGCATTCCACATCCTACTATCCTCAAGGAAACATATTAGTTGATTCATTGAATAAGATCTTGATCACCATAATCAGAAAGGTGTTGACTGGAAATAAGAAAGCCTAACATGTTCATTTGAAATACGCTTTGTGGAAAAATCGAATAGGCACTAAGAAATTGATCGGAATGTCTCCTTTCCAAATGGTGCATGGTACTGAAGTGGTCCTCCCTATAAATATCACTCTTCCTGTGATGAATATTTGGAAAGACATGAATGAAGAGCCGAATGATATTACCAGAAGAATAAACTAGTTAGCTGAAGTCCAACAAAATAGGGCTGAGGTGGATGAGAAACTTCAGAGATATCAAGATAATATGAAAGACTTGTTTGATAAAAAATCTAAAGATAGGGAATTTCTTCTAGACGACTTAGTTTTAAAGTGGGATGCTAGTAAAGAAGATGCTAGAAAGCATGGCAAGTTTGATCACATCTGGTGTGGGACTTTCAGGATCGTAGCTTCCGAGGGAAAGAATTCGTTCTTACTAGAAAACCTTGACGGGAAAGTCCTTAATGCCCCCATCAATGGGCGTTACCTGAAACACTTCATGTAATAATCAGATCCCAAATCACCATTATACATACCGGTTTGATTTTCTTGTTTTGATTTACGGTTTTTCATTACTTTGCTAAGTTTTTACTTTTACTATAGATAAGACCAGTTTTGTTGATTTCATAAAAAATAGAAATATAAAAACAAGTAACACATATTGTTTCTTTTTCTGTAGAGGTTCTGACATTTCTCATGTTTATTCTCAGATAGAATACTTACCGATAGTCGAGGGATAAATATGTATCAGAAACTGACAATCGTGTTTCAGAACAATTATTTTTCTCACGAGACAGGTGATAAATTAATAATGGTTTTGCTTGAGAATACAAATGAAGTCCAAGGTATGAAATTCTATGATCATTGTTTTTCAAACAAAGATGCTAAAATAAATATTATAAAATCTAAATAAGGTTTCACTCATGTACAAAAGTGGTCAACTGATAAAAAATTAGAAAAATCCAAAACTCTGAGTCTTTGAATCAAATGAAAATAATGTGAAGATAAAAAAAAGAAAAGAAAAGAAAAATAAAATAAGCTCCCCAATCAGGAAGTATGTTCGAGTGAAAATAATATCCCTGTCAAATTCCTCTAATCTTTCGTTCCATTCGACATCTATCATATCTAAAATCTTTTATTCTATCTTAATTTGCACTCCCTGACCTTAAATCTCCACAGGAAGACAAAGTTCGCCTTGATTCAGGAAGCCTAAAACACTAGACCTTCAAAACGAGAGTAGGCAAAATTTTTATGATTCCTTTGATTTTAACTGAGAGAAATTATGTCTAGGCTAATACTAATTACTTTATCCCTTCTATCAGATTTAGAATGATTAGTTTCACTCAAGGAAATTCCATGGAAATTAAAAGCTCCCCGTGATAACTTCCCTGTAGGCAAAGGTGTTTTGAAGGTCAGGAGAGGATTAACCTAGACTAAGTCAAAGTGAGTTGACAGAGCTTCACTGCTAAATTATAAGCTAATATCATCCCTTGTATGATACATACAAATTGATTGCCCCCACTTCAGAAATATTGAAATATAAGACAAATGGTGAAAGGAAATTCAAAATTCGATTGCCCCCATTTTGTCCAAAAGAGATGATGAAAGGAAATTCATTTAAATGATTGTCCTCATCTCAACAAAGTGAAAATTGAAGTGGTGAAAGGAAATTCAACGAGAAATGTAGATAACTTCACCGGGGTACTGAACAGGCTCGTTGGCAGTGAAGCAATGTTTATGATATTTGCAAGGCTATTATACATGTATATAATGTACTCTGGTATCTAGTTCTCTTTTTGACAAGATCTACATTCTAAACCAACAAGGGACCCCCCCTCCCCCCAATATAATGCGTTAATTTTACTCTATCTGGATGCGAACAAAATCGACCAGAGTCTGATAGCTTGATTAAAGTTATTTTGATTATCTTAAATAGATCTGAAATCAGTCCCAGGAAAAAGAAAGATATTAGTAGCCTAAACTCGAGATTGGTGAACGATCAAGTTTTTGAAAGTTTTCTCAGATACGGTTGAAGTCTAATATCCTTCTGTATGTCTTCTCAAAGGTGTTTCCAAGAAAAATAATGACGAATCCATTAACCCAATAAAGACACTTGGTCTACAGTTCTTCCACGCCTGAGAAAACGTTTAACAGTTTTGTAATTTTCCCTCACATCACTTGATTTCATAAATCGACTTAGACGACAAATTACGACCTCTGTCCCGTTCTATCATTATTTTCATTTGAGGATTAACTCTTATTTAACTAACAAAAGAAAAAGCACCTTTCAAAACATTCTTTTAAATTTCGTATGCCTGACATTATTCTTTAAGCCTTAGGTTTAATCTCAGGAACAACACCCCCCACAAATTTGTTGGTCATTTTAAGAAGCACTATCAAAGAAGGCCCAAGGATAGGTTTGGTTAATAGATTATCGAGAGATTATTTAGACAACAAGAGAGTCTTTTTTCAGTGGAAAGTGAGAAAGGATGGAGAGGTCATGAAAAACAATACAATTTGGAAGTGAGGGCCGATCTTAGAAAATTGATTTGTTACAGGCTAGCCAAATGCCCCAACAAATTATAAGGGGAAGTGTTTTTATCTTTTTGTGAGCAAGATCGTGGCACCAGAACTGCCAAGTTGATTCCACGGTGGGACCATCCCATATCATAGCTTGATTTAGTCAAAG
Organism: Picea engelmannii; assembly: GCA_009831015.1. Taxonomy (NCBI): domain Eukaryota; kingdom Viridiplantae; phylum Streptophyta; class Pinopsida; order Pinales; family Pinaceae; genus Picea; species Picea engelmannii. Next base: position 308,767 of record ML795530.1, read on the forward strand.
TACAATTTCCTCCCATACTGTTTGAGTAAATGGACATTTAATGAAGGGGTGAAAACATGATTCATTTGCCCCTTTGCACAGAGGACACCAACTGGGGCCTACTATGTTTTTCTTCCTCATGTTATCCCACACTCGTATTTTATTGTAAATAATACACCACATAAAAATATTATCTTTTTGTGGGAATTTTTACTTCCAAATACCTCGCCACCACCAGATCTGATCCTTGTGCATAATTTTGACATTTAAAGCAATATATCCCAATTTTGGAGTATAAATCCCATGTGGTGTTTTCTACCACACTAATTCATCATCTCTATCGATAATTATAATATGTCTCGAGCGGAGGGCCCTAATATAATTGTTCCAGAGAAGAGATTGATTACCTTCCAGACCAAAGGAATCAACTCCCATCCAACCTTGTTTCCAAATGGAGGTGGATTCTAGATCTGATACCTAAGAGATGAAGTGGATGTCCTACTCATTGAGAACGTCTCTAATTTCAATAGGGAGAATATGAGATTGTCCACTACCTGACCAAGGGTCAATCCAAATCCTAACCCGATTCCCCCTTCTAATTCACCATGCTAGACCGTCACCAATGACAAAGAAGGATGAGATCACCACTTTCCAAATAATAGAAATATGGGGATGAGATTTTTTTGGTTTCTGGATCTAGTCTTCCACTGAATCTGGTCTGATATATTTATGATAAGCAACTTTAGTCCATAGGATGGTATATGATATCAACCTCCATCCAACTTTGGCGGCCAAAGATTTTGAGAAAAGGAAGATATTCTTCAGACCCCATCCACCTAAATCCTTTGGGAAAGCAAGGTGTTCTTGTTTCACACATGGAAGGGTATGATGATCCGACCAAATAAAACGAAAGTAGATTCTTCATGCCTTCTCCAAAATCCCCTTAGGGATCCAAGCTAGAGACATCTAATAGATAGGGATGTCTTCCAGCACAGATTTGGCCAAGGTAAGTCTGCCCGCTCTAGAGAGCCACCTGAAGCTCCATCCTTTGAGGCACTTTTATAATTTATCCAGGAGCCAACGCCAATCATTTTTTCGATAGTCATTTGGTTTAAGATGAAAACCAATATATTTGATGCCCTTTGAGAAATCAATGGTCGGAAAAAGGAAAAGTTGTTTGTAATGAGTTTTTGAGGCTGCTTCCATACTTGTGGAGGATAGAGTGGATTTCTAAACATTGATGACCATTCCAGTGGCAGTCTGAAACAGTTTGAGAATCTCTGCAAGTTTTTCCACATCCCTCCGACACACACTACAGAAGATGCAAATATCATCAACAAAGAGGAGGTGAGTAATTTGAATCCCCGACCTAATAGATACTCCTTGAAAATTCCCCAAACCAACAACCTGACTAATAGCACAACTTAGACCTTCTGCGACCAGTACAAAGAGTAGCAGGGAGAGGGGGTCACCTTGTCTTAATCCTCTCTTATATTTAAAAAAGGGGGAGGCGACACCATTGATAAGAATTGAAAAAGAAACAAAGGATATGCAGGCCATCACCCACTTGATAAAAGGAACTTTGAACCCCAAGTGGGTGAGGAGAAGTCTGATATAGGACCAATTTACATGATCAAAAGCTTTAGATAAATAAATTTTCAAAATAGATCCTCGAGACTTTGTGGTATTTAGACTGTGAATCCCTTCTCGTGCTACCCCAATTGTTTCATGAATCTACCGCCCCTCTAGAAAGTCGAATTTTTCTTGAGATATGGACCCCGAGAGAATGGTTTTTAATCTCCGAGAAATGACTTTGGCCCCTATTTTGTAATGGAAGTTGCATAAATATATTGTCCTGAAGTCATCAAAATATTGTGGCTCATCTGATTTAGGGATAAGATAAGTGAAAGTGGAATTTATAGGGGTGTACAGTCTCCCATTTTTCCTAGAATCTTCCACCACCTAAAGAAGCTCAGGTCCTATGAGATCAGAAAAGCCTAGGTAGAATTCAATTGTCCATCCATCGGGACTCGGGCTTTTATCCTTCTGAAAACTATGGAGAGTTTCTTTAAGTTCCTCCATTCCTACTTCAACAAATAGGTCTTTGTTTCCTTCCTCATCAACAAATCTGGGGCAAAGTAAAGCCAACCTTATAATCTATGCAATATTAACTCATGGGTCAGTCCTGAAGAGGGATTAGAAGTTATTTATCCCCATCAAATCTAATCCCTCAAAGGAGGAAATTGTGGCTCCTTCTTGATCCTTTAACTTCCAAATGGTGTTTGCATATTTTCTTCCTTTCGCAAAGGCTTGGAATAAATTTTTTTTTTCATCTCCTTTATTTAACCAAATAGACCTGATTTTAAGGCGCCATTCTACTTATTTTTCTTCAAGAAATTTCCTATGACGCACTTCAAGAGACAAAATGTTATTCTTGGCCTCCAAAGATATGTATCCCCCCTCCGCATACTGAGAGAGGTGTTCAATCCTATCTTCAATTTGACATAATTCAAGTTCCTCCCTATCACATTTGACATGTACCCAAGGGATTACCAATTGCTTGATTCGCTTTAGATTCGAAATGAGGTGGATGGAAGTCAGGGTGTCTGATCCTTGTTCATATGGAATCCAATTATCCTTGACAATATTTTGAAAATATGCATCTGCTAGCCATGTTGAGTTGAAATTGAAAGGGTTGGCAGGCTTCCTAGGACCCCTTATCATTTCGAGCCAAATGTGGGAGTGATCAGATACACTGCCACAACCCACCCATTTCCTGAGCTGCAATGGGAGAGCCAAAATAGATTTCGAGACCAAGAAGCGATCAAGACGTTTGGAAATTCATGCTTCCCCCGAACTCTTATTCCTCCATGTAGGAAGTAGTTTGGTTGGGGTGATGTCAATGAGCCCATGATCATTTAAAATACGGGTGAAGAAATTTGTTTGGTTGTTTGGGTGTACATTGAGACCCCAAACTTCTGCTTCCCCCAAAGAAAAATTCAAGTCCCCCCCCAAGAATGAGGTTCGTTGATATGAGAAATTGTTTGTTGAGAAGAGAGGCCCAAATGGGAGACTGATTAGAATACAAACAATAAACATTTAGAACCCTGACTTCTTGCCCCAATCCTTCCATTTGAAAATCCACTCTGAGACAAGAGTCAAGAGCCCAAAAGTTTGTGACTTTGACTAGTCTAGTGTTCCATCCAATCGCCAACCCTCCCGACTGGCCAAAGGAATTGGATCCAATGAAATTCCAGGATGGGATTAAAGCCTATAACATCTTAGTCACTAACGCCTCTTCCGCCACAGTTTCTTGAAGTAGGATAATAGTAGGTTGGTTCAACATGATCAACCTCTTCAAAGCAAGTTTTTTCTGGGAGCTCCCCACTCCCTTGCAATTGAAAGAAAGAATATTCATGGGGTAACCCTAGAGTGGGCTCGTGTTGCTCTAAGGGCCCCATAAATTGACCTTTGACGACTGGAAGCGATATCGATTAAGGCACGGTTTTTTTCTTTTGAGAGATGGTAGGTTTGGCCCCTTCCTTTTTTGTGCGGATGCTCATCTGGATTTGGGCCCAAACTAGCACCACCAGATTCCAAGACTATAATTTGGTTCCGAAGTCGGAAATGAATAGTGGAGTCTTTTGAACCTAATGAGGAGGGATCATATGAAGAAGCAGGGTTGTGTGTGTCGGGCGAGGGGGACAGAAGGAGGGAAAATGAGGTGATAGAGGTGGTGGTGGATAGGGGGGAGAAGGAGTATGCTCCTAAGGTCAAGGAGGTGAGGAAAGGGATGTCCTGTAATGAAGCAGGAGAGTCCAACTATAAGAAGTTTAATGAATTAATAATACCATAAACAAGAGCGAGGATGTAAATATGCATACCAAGAAATGAGTCGAGTTGTTGAAGGGGTAACATCCTTGTTGGTGTTGAATCCACGAGGCCTTCAAATGGATGAAGAGAAATCAGGGAATTCATTTTTTCTTCAGTTGTTGATCCTTGAATGACTACATATCTCCACTGTCCCTGGGGAAATGTGGTTGAAGTGGAAGGTCTATTCGTCGAACAGGGAGGAGAACTAGAGCTCTCAGAGGCTAATGCACTAGGACGTTTCTGATTCTTAAAAATTGGGGAACTTCCTTCTCGGCCACAACAAGGTAATGGGAAATCCTTGACAAAGTGACCATGTTCATGGCATCGCCTGCATCGAAATAGTAACCCTTCATAGTCCAAAATTTGTGTTCTGGTCTGACCTCTATTCGTCATTGTGAATTGCTTCTGTAATCCTCCTCTGATGTTTAATGAGACCAAAATATGCACCACAAACATTTCCCCAAAATATTTGAAAGACATATTTGTTGATATATATTTACCAAGCATATTTCCAATAAGTGAGAAGATTTTGGGAGACCATTACTGTGGAGGGATTCCTGGCAACCGAACCTAGACTCCTATGGTATCCATTTTTTCATTATCAACATCAAAAGTAGGGTCCCATTTTTTCAAAATAATAGGAGAGGAATCAATACACCATATGCACTGCAATGAACTTTCAGCTTGTGAAACTTCATAGAATATGATCAAGAACCACCCTTTTGAGAGGCGGTTGATTCACGGCGGAGGATCATATGAAGAATCCCAGGATGTGGAAACCTAAGACAGAAGGGTTTTTATATTGAAGTGGCGACCAAGGGATTTACCAACTGGTGCATTATCTTCCATTTCTAGGGCCTTAGTCATCGTTATGTCTTGGCCAAAAACTAGATTATACTCCTCCGAGGACGCCAAGACACACTTGTTCATACACCTCCTTTTGGGAACTGTACCTTTGGGAGAGAGCCTGTCTAAAGGAGCAAGGGTCGGAGTCGATCCCAAAATGTTCAAAGTGTCGTCCCAACCATTTAGGTTTGTAGGGTCGAGTAAAGAGGAAATAAAACTGGTGTTGAGGGGAGTAGAAACAAGACCTGAAGGGGTGGGAAGATCTGGGAAAGGATATAGGCATGAACGAAGAAAGTTTGGATTTAGGCTCGAGCAATATTCAACATCTAATTCCACTAGAATAGAGTCAAAGAGTGAACAAGGGACAGAGGGAAGCGTCGGAGACCAAGAGAGAATAGAAGAACCTGCTAGTGGGAGGGAAGAGTCCGCAGAAAAACCACTAAATCGTCTAGAGAGAAAAAACCTTGAGTTGAGACATACCTATCCAAGGGCAATGAAAACACAAGGTTGGGAGAGAACCACTAGAAAAACTGGGAGAAGGTAAGGTGATCGGTGCCGAGACCAGATCTGGAGCTCCAAGCATAGCGACTGAGGCTAAGTCAGGAGAAGGGAAGAAAGGAGGACCCTCCGTCCAAATCGTTGAGTCGTACATCGAGGGACACACATTAGAGACCAGAAGGGACGATCTGCCAGTTGTCGGTGATCAGGGGAGAATATCAACAGGGTCCAAGGAATAATCCACTAATTCTTCACAAACTTCCATAATCCTCTACCAGAAGAAACCGCATAATAGTATTCTAGCCACCAGAGAGAGATTTAGGCCGGAGTCAAGAGAGAGGCTTGACCAACTACACCAACAGAGAGGGAAAAAACTAGGGTTTTTCGGGCTTGCGGTCATGGATAAAGTGGGTGAAAACCATATAAATATTAAGCTCAAATATTTTTATAAAAAACACTAATATAATTAAGGAAATTCTTTATATTGAATCAAAATAGATTTATTTCAACCATTTTTGAAAAACCAATTTTTGCTAATATCAAATGGACTTTTTCTATTTAAAAAAAGTGACACTTCTATTTTCCATCCTTAAAAAAAAAAAATTGAACATCCAATTTATTATTGTTATTAATTTTAAATTTAAATCCAATATTCCTTCATTTTTAATTAAATTTATTTATACATAAGTATGTATATTCTAATGATATAAATATAAATAGTTAAATAATCTTCACTAGACACATTAACTATAATAAGTTTAAACAGTTGAATTTAAATTTTCTAAATAAAATTTTACTAAAATTTAAAATAATAATAAAATAATTAATATATAATTTTTACACTTACTATTAAAAAAATATTTTTTTTAATAAAATTCAATATACAAATGAATTTAATATTTAATGATAAATAATATGTATGCTATATCAAATTTTTACTAATATCAAATCCACTTATCTATAACATATAGCTATACATGCTCAATATGATATAGTAATCTAGTAAAATTTCATCGAGAGAATGTGTATGCTATACGTTGGGATTGTTCAAGTAATGGATTATATAATAAAGATATGAATTCATGAAAAGTTAGAGTCCATTTTTAGAAGAATGCGTATATTAGGAATTCATCAAGTAATGGTTCATATTATTAATAATATGAATTTACAAAATGTTTTATGTTTTATTCTTAGAAAAATGCAATACTACACCTTGCGATTCTTAAAATAATATATCATATTAATAGTACAAAAAAGTGAAGGGTTGTATACTATACCTTCGTCAACATAATGCACAAATACATATCTAAACCATTGACCTATGTTTTAGTGGTCACAAATGTATATTGGATAATATTGTACAAAACCAAACATGTAACACTTCTTTTTCTAGGAAAACATAGTTCAACAAGTTACATTTTCGAGTTATAAATAATATAAGAAAAAGACCAAAAACACCTAATAGAAAACACCCAACATCATTAACATCATTAATTGAAAACTAAAAGAAAACATCTAAAAAGTTGAGATATCTAGAGCTACATATAATCTCTCAAAAGATCATAGCATTATTCACATCATAAAGCATGCATTCATTTTAGATTCAATACAACAAATCCCAAATGAGGTTTAGTTGCCTTAGAAATCCAAGAGGAAGATGATCAACAATGTATACTAATATTCTAAGATAAGAAGGCCCTGCTGTAAATTCCTCAAAATTCCAATCCCTTAGAATATCTTTATGAACAACATGGAACCTTGTCAAATGAGGGTTAACTGGACCTTAGTTGTTATCATTGTTGTTGTTGGGCAGTACAAAAACAACTATTGCACTAACTTCTTCTAAAGTAGGTTGCTAGGGGTTCTATGTGGACCAATACCCCATTAGAGCTCCACATCTCTACTCTTGTTGGGAGTTGCTCTATTTCATGACATGTGATGTCTTCGGCTATCATATATGTCATTGAATTACTAGGGCCTAGTCAAAGGTATCTTCCTCATGCAAGATCCATGTAGTAGTGTGTTAATGGGCATTTCATAGATAATTCTTTTCTCCTTATTTTATAGGAACAATAATATGTGAAGAACATGATGAACTACCTCTAGATATTTTTCTTCACTTTAGGCTCATAAATCTAATGGTCCAAGTTCCTATACTAAAGAAAATTTCTCAATGATCTCTCTGATTGGTTCACTAAGCAACATTGGTCTTGGATTCAACTTGACCATATTTTTAAATTTGTTTGTAATCATTTTTTCTTTCAAACCTCTCCTAAAAATTCTTAGAACATGGTTGTTCAACCAGTAGAAAAGAAAATTGAAAAATAAATAATCAAAATCATTGCTACATATGCTAAGTTCTAGATATATCCAAATTTCTTAACAACCCATGTCTAGTATTCCTCTTAATGGGTTCTCTCACCTACTAAGTAGGAATAACTCAAGAAATCTCTTTAATAACTTTTTATAGATGAATTCAAAGGGAGTTAAGGGCTTCCATTATTAACCATAACCTTTGTTTCACTGTCAAAATAATTAAAATCCATACATATGTCCAAGCCTACTAAATACTAAATAGTTCATCGAGACAAGAAATCATGGCTGGGTATGAACTTGCATTACACTATGAATGTGAATCAAGGTCGAGATGAACATTTGGTTTTATTTTTATCGAGTTGTCTTTACGATGGTCACCCTATCTTGTATTCATTATCATGATCTTTTATTTTTATCGAGTTTTCTTTATGATGGTCCCCCTATCTTGTATTCTTTATAATGATCCCTTATGAGAGGGCATGAAGTGAAAGGAAAAGTATTAGATAAGATAACTTCCCTATCTTGTATTCTTTATAATGATCTCTTCTTAGGGGACATGAAGTAAAGGAAAAGTATTCGATAAGATAGTTTGGTTCTTCATCTCGAGTTCTTCAACAACTCAAATAGATTCTTAGATTCTTAACTTGTTCAATTTTCAACATGATAGAGAAGTTAAATTTGATTTGAGAGGCTTGTAATTTTGTAATTTTCAATATGGTTTGAGAATTCTATTATTTAATTTGATTTGGGAGGTTTATAATTTTGTAATTTTCAATATGGTTTGAGAATTCCATTGAATTCTATTGGAATTTTTTAAACAACTCAAGTATATTTCTAACTTGTTAAATTTTCAACATAGTAAAAAAGTTCAATTTGATTTGAGAGGCTTGTAATTTTGTAATTTTCAATATGGTGTGAGACACTATTGAACCCTATTGGAATTTCTTAAACAACTCAAGTAGATTCCTAACTTGTTCAATTTTCAACATGATATAGAAGTTCAATTTGATTTGAGAGGCTTGTAATTTTGTAATTTTCAATATGGTCTGAAAACCCTATTTAAATTTCTTAAACAACTCAAGTAGATTTCTAACTTGTTCAATTTTCAATTTTCGACATAGTATAGAAGTTCAATTTGATTACAACTCAAGTAGATTCCTAACTTGTTCAATTTTCAACATGGTATAGAAGTTTAATTTGATTTGAGAGGCTTGTAATTTTGTAATTTTTAATATAGTCTGAGAACCCTATTGGAATTTGAGAGACTTGCAAATTTAAATGGCCACACCAAGAGGTTCCTCAGGGATCCCTTAAATACATGGGAGTAGGTGAAACAACACTAGGATTGGCTATTACGAATGCCAAAACCTGTTCACATGTGGTTGTATTTGACCTTAATATGCTTACAATTGGATATGGAAGTATGCCGACATATGGGCACATACTTCTATCTAAAAAAAAATCATTCAAGAAAATTTGTAGTGAAGAGCTTAGTAGAATCATAATTCTTTTGATCTAGTGAAATGTTAGAAGTGCATATTGGCATTGACAACAATCCATGACCAATGTTATTAGAATGCATATTAGATGATTAGTAGATATAGAATTAGCAGAGTATGTTAAGGGTCAGAAAGGATTTCTTCAATACCCTACCTTGACTATGTAACTTGTGAACAACTTCCCCATGAAAACTGTGGAAGGATTTGGTTAATAAATGTCAAGAATAATATTAGACCATTCTTAAACCGATAGACATAATTGAAAGAGAAAATACAGTTGGGCATCTGTTCAATTCCCATTAGTCACAGGGAGTCATGATAGGAAAATAAGTGATAGAAAAAATGGAAATGCATTGGCCTAAATCACATGTAAGAGGTCGTCACATGCAAGTTGTTTCAGTGGTGGACCGACTATTAACCAAATTTCGTCAAATAATTCGATGTATACATTCCTCTTCTTCATCAGTCGGTTCAGTTTTGCCATCTTTAGAAGCGAGCTTGGAAGAGGCCCTCAAAGGTGGGATCAGTTGAAGTTTTGAGAAAAAAACATATCCCAATAAGAAATAAATGGAGGTCAAGTAGAAGCTTATGGGTTCCATCACAACCTAGGACAACTACTAGAAGGTGAGACGCATACAAGCTGTCGTCTGGAGGTTCATAAACCCGAACCTGCACCATAGCTCTCTTCGAACTATTTTCTTGGCATCCAGGTCTATTCCAACCTTTTACTTCTCCATCTCTTGCATCTTTTCACTACAAGGATCGTCTAATAGAGGCACGATGCTCTCAATTACCCTTTCTACCTGCAAAATGGAAAGGAAACAAATATTAAAACAAGAGAAATAAAACTAAAAACCTAACAAAAAGAAGAAATTTTCAAACGACAAAAGTGTTGGGTAGCGGAAGCAAAACATAGCATAAAACCAGAGCATAAACAAGCTAGATTAAACATGCATGAAACCAAGAACAACAAACACACAATTGACACAGTGATTTATGTGGAAACCCAAATCGGGAAAAAACCACAAGCAATGATTATCGATCTTCTTCTATTCAAGGGAGAATTACAGTAGCCAACCCAGGCATACAACCATCCTCTCCTCAACTAATGTACTCGCTTGCACTTGCATTGTACATTACACTCACATTGTCCTCACATTCACATTGTCCTTTACCTCTATGGGTATGCTCATATATACAACATCTATCACTCAGTTACACAGACTGATCATGAATAGATAGCATAGTTACATGAACAATTCATAAGTATATTTCATGCACATGCATGTGCATGTGCATCTGCATGTGAACGCATGGGAAAATTCATTGACATGTTTCCAACAATCTCTACCTTGAAAACAATTTACTTGATATATCATGCCCTTAATTAATTCATCCATCACCTTCTCTGCAAGAGAAGCCAAACACCATCACAACTCCACAACTTCTCTAACAATATAGTTACGTGAACATGCCTGCATGATTCACTCCAGCATGGACCATTCTGTCTCCATCAGTAACATGTCTAATAGACCGATGTACTTGTCCAAATCTCATGAATCATAACCACAGACCAAATCACTGCAATCACTGTAGGTGATACTTGTGCTTCTGTGTTTGAAGCACCCATTTCCATGCTCCTGACCTGGTTTCGCCATGTGTCTACTGACAACACCAACTGCATGTGAAATGCTGACCATTTCTCCATCACAATCATCAAACTTCCTACTAGAATATAATACTCAAGATATATAACCATTTTCTTCTTCATCACTTAGGACATAAACCTAAAGAGAATTTACAATGGAAAGCCAAAGGGATTTTACCAGTTTCACATTATTCATACTGAATTTCCTGATTATCTTTACCACATACTTCTGTTGTGATAACCAAGCTTACCATATTTCCTATCTCTGTGTATTTCCATGCCCAAGATTTATTTTGTTTCTCCTAGATCCTTCATAACAAACATCCTAACTAACTGAGCCAACCTATTGATCTCAACCATGCTTGTGCTTGCAACAAGCATAACATATAACACCAAGATAATGAATATACCATAAACGCAATGGTTATACTCACTTCTTGTAAAATTTGGCTCACCATGAAGGAATAAAAAATCTTGTACCATTTGCCTAGCATGCTTCAGGCCATACATTGATTTTTGAGTTTGCAAACAAATCTCATGTTGCAATTCTGAACTAATTGTTCTGGTTGTTCCATATACATCCCCTTATAAAAGGAGATTCATCAAACAATGCATCTTTGTCCATGATGATTCTGTGGGTAGTAGGATCCCACAGTCTACACCTCTTAACATCATCACCATATCAAAGATCTACCTGTTTGATCTAGGTCCTACTTAGAAAGCTGATAAAAAAACCATAAGCATCACAACCGAATAATTTCACATTTGAGTAATTACCAGATGCCCTGTTCATACCTCTTCTGGAATCTTCCTGTCTTTTGCAACCAATGGTGACTGAGTTACTACATAGCACAACCGCTTCTGTCCACAACTATACCTGCAACTTGGAATTACTGAACATGCTTATTCGATCCCAACTTCCTTTCACTACTTTCCAAGTTCCATGGATATGAACTTACCTTCATCGTATATTCTCAAACACTTGATTGACCTGCCAACACATCAACCTTTCTAGAGAACCACCTTTCTAAACTGAACACACTGCTCCACCTCGAACTTTGCATTCAAACAACTTTGACCAAATCCGNTGGATATGAACTTACCTTCATCGTATATTCTCAAACACTTGATTGACCTGCCAACACATCAACCTTTCTAGAGAACCACCTTTCTAAACTGAACACACTGCTCCACCTCGAACTTTGCATTCAAACAACTTTGACCAAATCCGCCCAAACCAACCAAGTAAGCCTTCATTTCTTACCTCCAGGCCCATTTACAATGGAGTTCACCAAGCCTTTTATAGGCTTCATTACATGCAATTCATGGACACAATACCATGGGATACCCAAAACATATGGACCCAAAAAACCACCTGCATTGACCTAAAAAACATATTTAAGTCATTAACTCTTTCATCGAGTCAAGGTTAACCCAACATACATGCCCCCCCACATATTCAATCTACCTAATCTATATCTAGACTTTTCATAAGTGACCCGATAAAATAGGGGTATGCATGTATATCCAGGTCTTACAGACATATGCCCATCTACATGCAATCAATAATTTCTACAAATCCAAAGTAAATACATTTTTTTTTTATTTCACAGTGACTCAACCATCATCGCCTTGCACCTTCTATGCAAATACAGGTGGAGATACACAACATACAGAGAAAACTTCATCAACCATAAATGTAGTTGAATTTGCTTCTATTGTGGAGTCCTCTTTGGATGCTTGTTGTCTTTTCCAACAATCCTTCTTGAGATGCCCAGATTTTCCACAAAACCAACATTTTTCCTTACCCTTACTGTCTTTTGACTTAGACCTGGTTGTACCTTTATGATCTTTCCCTCCTATAGATTGACCTCTAACCACCATTGCTTCTGTTGTTGAGGTTTCTTTACCATATGTTTTCCTCATCTCCTCAGATAACAGAGCTCCCACAACAGTGTCATAATCAATGGCATATGTTGTGTTAAACCACACAGTTGTGACCAGATGATCCCAAGACTCAGGCAACGAACACAGTAGCGTAACTGCCTTGTCTTCATCTTTGAACTTTACTTCCATAGCAGTTAATTGAAAAATAAGAGTATTGAAAACATTCAAGTGATTAACAATTTTCTGCAAGCTGTACATCTGCCTCTTCAAGAAGATTTTGTTTGACAAGTTCTTTGTCATATAAAAACTCTCTAGTTTGGTCCACAAATATGTTGTTGTCTCCTCTTCAACGATGTTAAACAACACATCATCTGCCAAACACAAACGAATAGTACTGAGGGCTCTTGCATCCAAATCCTCCCAGTCCTCGTCTGTCATGCTTGTCGGTTTCTTTGTCTTTCCAACCAACACCTTTTGCAATCTTTGTTGCACAAACAGATCCTACATCTTAAGCTTCCATAGCACAAAGCTATTCTTACCGCTGAATTTATCCACCTCAAACTTAGAACTTTGCACTTTCACTATTAGCAGAAAAAAAAACTCCAAAACCACTGTTTAAAAAACCTAGTCCTTTATATGAAAAAAAATAACCTTATACTTAAAGATTGAACCCAAAACTAATGGTGAAAAAGTTTAAAAAAATAATGGTCAAACTTTAAAAATTCACATCACAACTATGTTACATGTCATATCTTCACCTTTTTATGTATAAAATATTCGCCCTTTTAAAAAAAAAAAGGTCATACCATTTGCATCTTTTAAACCATGCAAATTTTGTATTGGAAGATCGACGCTCCCCTATAGGTAGAAAGGGAGCGCTACTTTTTAAATCAACGCTCCTGTAGTGTGAATTTCCTAGCACCGATTCTGAGATCAACGCTCCCTTAGCGTGGATGAGGGAGCGTCGATTTTCTAGCGCTCTATGGTGCGCAAATTGTGTGCGCCGATTTTCTGAAAATCAGTGTTTCTTAAGTGTGAGAGCGTCGACGTGCCTCTAACACTATGTAGGGAGCGTCGATGATCTACGACACTTAATCACATCTCTAACACTCAATCATGCCTTCTTGCGCTCTCCAAAGACTTGCATGCAATTCGCCTTGGCTCACCTGCGACACCTACTCAATTCACCTTGGCTCTGATACCACTTGTTGGGCAACGGAAGAAAAACATAGCATAAAATCAGAGCATAAACAAGCTATATTAAACATGCATGAAACCAAGAACAACAAACACACAATTTACACAGTGATTTATGTGGAAACCCAAATCGGGAAAAAACCACGGGCAATGATTACAGTAGTCAAGGGAGAATTGCAGTAGCCAACCCAAGCATACAACCATCCTCTCCTCACCCAATGTACTCACTTGCACTCACATTTTACATTGCACTCACATTGTCCTCACATTCACATTGTCCTCTACCTCTATGAGTAAATAATCTATTTTTAAGGTCACGACTAAGCCACACCAAATTGGTGTATGAGAGCCCCTTGTTTGTGGGACAAGGGAGCCCCTCCACCCAACGATTTGACTGGTAAAGTCTATGGAGGTATACATACCCTACTCCCCTCTGGTAAA
>ML795530.1:346350-366953 GCA_009831015.1 Picea engelmannii
GAATTGCCTGGGAAGAAGCGAAGCCGGCAATAACGCTTCAAACTTCCCAGCCAATGAAATTGTGACAAATACACAAATTTATTATTAAAAAAATGAGGTTTATATATTTCCTATGTTAAACATTACCATTTTTACAAATATTTTGAAGTCAACTAACAACTAATTGAAAGTCAGCGATGAACTCATCGCTATAGTCCCTGCCCTTGGCCTTCCGGGAGGGACTAAAAAACAAATTATAAATAAAGTAAATTTTAATTTTAATTTTTAAAATATTAATATAATTAAATAAATTTTGTTTTATTTATTTAATTTATTTTTCTAAAAAAACATTTTTTTTTCATTTTAAAATTTAAAATTTTAATATTTTTTTTTTATGATTAGGAAAAATATTTATTTCTAAAACTAAAGTAAAATAGAAAAATGTGATTACTAGTGTATGTTTTACTTAGATTTATAAATAGCCAAGAGTAAATTGGTATAAATCCTACTAAAATAATCTTTATCCATTTTGTTTTTGAAAATTACAATAACAATTTTTTTTCACTTTCAGCATATTAATACTTTTTACTAAATACTTTTGCAATTAATTATAATGGGTTTGGATGCTTTATTTAGATTTATAAATAACAATTTGTTTTCATTAATACTTTTTACTAAATACTTTTGCAATTAATTATAATGGGTTTGGATGCTTTATTTAGATTTATAAATAACAATTTGTTTTCACTTTAAGCATATTAATACTTTTTACTAAATACTTTTGCAATTAATTATAATGGGTTTGGATGCTTTACTTAAATTTATAAATAACAATTTGTTTTCACTTTCAGCATATTAATACTTTTTACTAAATACTTTTGCAATTAATTACAATGGGTTTGGATGCTTTACTTAAATTTATAAATGAGCAAGAGTAAATTGGTATAAAATAGTACTAAAATAATCTTATCTATTTTGTTTTTGAAAATTGCAATAACAATTTTTTTCACTTTCAGCATATTAATGCTTCTTACTAAATACTTTTGCAATTAGTTACTATGAGTTTGGGGAGATTGGATGACATTTGAATATTGATTTATATTTATTTATTTGAATATATGAAATTATGTATACCTTGTGATTAATAAATTGTACGGACAATACATCATGAAGGTACTGATTGGTGTGTAAATATAAATATGGAGATGGTTGATGTGTGTAAGAGAGATTTATAATTATTTATAAAAGAAAAAATTATTATTAATGAATAGGTAAATGAATATTAATATTTAAAAAAAAAAAGTTTTGTTAATGTAGTTTCGGAGGAAATGTAAAATATTATAATAATATTAAAATTAATAGTAATAAAAATTAGTTAGTTTAAATATTTGAATTTTGATTTTTTTAGATTAAGTTTTTTAATTGTTTTTTTTCAAAATTTGGGTAAAATTTTAGAATAATTATTTAAAATTGGAAATATCAGTTATTGGGACTGTATAATCTAAATGGATTAACAATTTTTAGGGATGTTTTATCTATTTATCTATTCAAAACTGCAATTTAAATAAAAGTGATAATAAATATATCCATAAAAAATTATTTAAATAATTAAATTATATTATTGTAATAAAAATACATATTTCAATAATAAATATAAAAATAAAAAAATCTTATAAATAAAAAAAATCACAATAATAATATTTTATAAATTTGTATTTTAATTTTTTAAATTTATATTTATATTTTATAAAAAATTGTGATAGATTGAAGTTTTTGGAAAAAACTATGTAAGCTTTTATGAAAAATATGAGTGTCCATTAGATAAACTCTTACACATTTTTTCCCAAAAAGTTTCAGTTACCATTATAATTAAAGGTGGAAACTTCCACAATAAAAATAAGAATTTATTTAGATAATAAAATTACATTATTATAATAAAAAAATTATTAAATTAATAAATTATTTTTAATAATAAATATAAAAATAAATCTCTATAATAAATAAAAGAAAAAATATAAAAAAAATTATAAATTTATATTTTTAATGGATAAGCAATAATATACATAAATTAATAATAAAAAAAATACTAAACCCAATACATAAATTAATAATAAAAAAAATACTAAACTCAATCGTAGTAAAAATTCATTTAAATAAAAAATATATATTAAATTAAATTAAAAAAATTCAGTAATAAATATAAAATATAATCACTAAAATTTAATATATATAAAATTAAATCACTATAATAAAAAGAAATATAGAAATAAATCACCCTAATAAATTTATACCATATTTAATAATAATTGTATAACTTTATTGTTTATATTTTTAATAAATATGTGAGTTCAATTATTACATGTGTACTTTATATTAAAGGGTGTGCACCTATAACAACTATAACAACATGCATTTATTTTGTTCTATTTTCGAACTAAAGTGTAATGCTGAGTTGCAACTGAAGTATCAAGTCTAGTTCTATTTTTGAACTAAAGTGTAATGTTGAGTTGCAACTGAAGTATCAAGTCTAGTTCTATTTTCGAACTAAAGTGTAATGTTGAGTTGTAACTGAAGTCTCAAGTCTAGTTCTATTTTCAAACTAAACTATATGAGTCTCAAGTCTAGTTCTAAGTTCGAACTAAAGTATGAAGCTAAGTTATGATTAAAGCATGCAAACGAGTTACTATTTCGATCCTCTCCTCTTCTCCTCTTCAGCCTTTATAAATAGAGGTGGACCCCTCTCTTCAATATAGTTTTGATATGCAAGTTAAGGGTGAAGCAATAGAGGCACATATCAGTGATAAAGAGGCAACATACCAAAGAATCATATCAGTGTTGTGTATCAATAATAGAGGTTGCATATCAGAGGCGTATATCAACAGCATATCAGTGTTGTATATCAACAATAGAGGTAGCATATCAAAGGTGTATTTCAACAAGGTCTCTTAGGTCTTTGTCAGGTCAGAGTCATCTTGGCAAGCTCTTTAAGAGCAAAACATTCATGGTGGATATTTGTAAGTGATCTTACATTATTAATGAAATAAAGGAATATCATTTGCTGGGGTTTTTCTCCCTGTACAGGGTTTACCCAGGGTATATGTATTGTTGATGTGCATGCTTACTTATCTACATAGTTATTTCTATTCGGTTATGATTTGGTATTGTTGAAGTGTATTAAGCTGGAATCAAAGTGTTGAAGAAAATAAAAGAATTAATCTGCATAAGAAATCAAGCTCATAATTTAACATGGTATCAGAGCTTAGGGTGTGTTAAATGTGTTGAAGTGCAGAAGAAGGTACACACAGATCCAAGCTTGCTTGATTAATTTTTCAGTGTGAAGTCCATGACATCCTCCATTTCAGTCAGGGCCGAGGATAGGCTCGAAGGAGCTACCAACTTCAATGTGTGGCAACTCTGGATAAAAAATATCTTGCAGGGCCATGATCTTGAGCAGTATGTGACCACAGTGGTGGAGGAACCCATGAATAATGCAGGAAGAGAGGCCTTCAGGAAGAGTCAAGAAAAGGCCAAGCGAATCATCTTTGACTCATTCAAAGACAGTATAATGCCTGCAATGACTTCATTAATGACTGCCAAGAAATGTATGGATACCTTGGTGAATCTGTATGAAAAACAGGCTCCAAGTCAGAAGAGGACACTTAAGCACAAGATTAAGTATTTGAAGATGGGGAAAGGTGAATCAGTGGCATCTTTCTGTTCTAGGATAGCCTAGATCAGAGATCATCTTTTGGTCACAGGGGTCACAGTGGACGATGATGATTTAGTGCAGGCCATTTTTGACAGTCTTCCTTCTTCATGGGAGACCTTCTTATCTAGTGTAAGTGGGAGAGAGATTCAACCCACGTTTGAGAGGTTATGGCATGATTTCCTCTAGGAGGAAAGTCGCACAACTACCAAAAGCGATCCAACGAAAGAAGAGCACTCAGTGTTAGCATCAAGATTCAAGGGAAAGAAGAAATGCACTTTCTAGAAAGGCTCTCAGAGGAAGCCAAACACCAAAGGTACATTCAAAGGAAAGAATATTGATACATCTAAGATTAAATTCTTTAGTTGTAATAAGTTGGGTCATTTTGCTAAAGATTGTTGGTTTAGAAAGAAATATCCAAGGAAAGGGAAACATCATGCCTCAACTGCTGAGGATGATGAATCCAAAAGAAATAAGAAAAGTTCGTCTAATGAGAAAGAAAATAGAAAAGAATATTACTTGGTTTCTGCCTTATCTAGTTCAGTTTTCACGGGACCGAAAACTTGGTTAGTAGACAGTGGTGCATCAAAGCACATGAAAAGGTACAAGGAGATCCTCTCAAATTTTGAGACAAAATCTTTTGCAGAGCAGGTTGAGCTTGGGGATGAAAAATGTTATAAGATAAAGGGAGTAGGTTCTATCTCCTTCAGATTGGAATCTAGGGCTAGACTTCATGTTTATGAAGTATTATATGTTCCAGGGCTCAAGAAGAATCTACTATCAGTTGAAACCCTTGAGGAGAAGGGATATTGAGTGATCTTCAAGGATAGGAAGGCACTACTATGCGCTAAAGGTAGTTACTTAAGTACAACAGAACCCATTGGAACTCGCAGTGGAGGACTGTACGTCGTGTCAGGACAATCATTTCAAGCATTGGCTCATGATGCGACTAGATCCAATGAGTTGTGGCACAAAAGACTTGGAAATATTCATTACAAAGCTCTTCTAGATCTACATAACATGGTATGTGGCATGCCCTATATTTCTCTTAGTAAAAATGAAATTTGTAAGGGATGCATGCTAGGTAAAAATATAAATAAAGTATTTCCTAGTAGTGACAACAGAGCTCGGGGCATCTTAGATCTGGTTCATTCTGATGTATGTGGTCCCATGTCATCTCCCTCACTCAGTGGTTGTTTGTATTATGTCATTTTTATTGATGATTACTCAAGAAAATGTTGGATTTATTTCCTTAAAGCTAAAAGTGACACATTTGATAAATTCAAAGAGTATAAAGCCTTTATTGAAAAGCAGACAAGGAAACACATCACAATCCTTAGAACAGACAATGGAGGAGAGTTTGAATCTCTCCAGTTATAGGATTTCTGCAAGTCAGCGAGAATCAAGAGATAGTTGACCGTGCCATATAACCCTCAGCAAAATGGAGTTGCTGAGAGGAAAAATAGGACAATTTGTGAGGTAGCGGAAGCAATGATGTTTGACCAGGATCTGCCAAATTCTTTATGGGAAGAAGCTACCTCCATTGTCATGTATATTCAGAACAGGTGTCCACATGTTATCTTGAAGGACAAGACTCTTAAATAGATCTTCTCAGGGATCAATCCTGAAGTAGGGAATCTAATGATATTTGGGTGTCTTGTGTATATTCATGTCCCTAAGGAAAAGAGGACAAATATGGAACCCTCAGGCAAGAAAGGGGTTTTTGTGGGGTACAGTGAGAACTCGAAGGCTTACAAGATTTATGTACCAGGTCAGAGGCAAATAGAGGTAAGAAGAGATGTGAATTTCCATGAGGAAGCTTGTTGGCACGGGGGCAGACCCAGGGTTCAACGCTTCAACAACGCACCAACAAAACCCTAACTACCGGCCCTTTCAGAAACACCTGCGAAGCAAATGAAGTCTCACCCGAGGTAGCGGCAGGCGGGGTTGCAGGACTCAAGTGTCTACAACCTAGCTGGGACACAAATTTGTGATTACAACACTTACCAGAGAACTTAGCCAACAATATGCATTAAGTTATGATTCTTATTCACATCACAGATTAACCCTAATTACAGATCAACGTAGTAGTAATCAATATTAAGCACATCTAATCATTTAGCACATAGCACTAGAGAATATCTAACATTTATTCATATATCAAGCACTAAGCATAAATGAATCTACTTATCACACATCAAGAACAATGCACTAAGCAAATAGATACATAAACATCGTGAACAACATTGTACAAAGCACATCGACACATGATATATGTGGTTCACCCCAGTGTGGGGCTACATCCACCAACTATTCTTCTTCTTTATTAGTCTCTTCCAATCTTCTTATAGGCACAGAGCCACAAATCCAACTTCGCACAGGATAGGTGATCTTTGCACAGTGCTCTAGATCCACCTTCTTCAAAATCAGATCCAGGCACGAAGCCTTACACAGTCTGTCTGCACAGAGCCTCTTACAATCATTTGCATGAAGCCACTAGTCATGCACTACTCTAATGACCTCTCTAATCCAATTACCACCGCTACTTACATCACCTAGATACTTATTTATACATTACAAAAAGGGCCTAAACATGGGTAAGACCCATGGGCCGACATCCCATACCTGTTACATAAACCCTAAATGCCCAAAAAGCTCGCAAAATGGGCAAGATCCCACGATCTTCACTTTGCTTGGGCGCTCCGTCTTCGACCAGCCTATCGAGGTCCCAAAAATGGTCAAACATGACCAACGTTTCCTCAAAACTTGGTCGAGGGCCAACAAGCCCCCAACACTCACCTGTGACTCGTCCCGAGTCACTCTGATCTAGGAAATAGTGCTTCAAAGGCCTCGAGCTTAGCTCGAGCTACCTCGACTTGCTGCTTCGCCAGAGCCTCCTACTCAACAAAATCCTAAATTACTTACTTGGTGACAAGCCCTTCCAGGCGTTGTTCTATCGTTGTGACCACATGTTCCATCGTTGTGACCACATGTTCCAACTGTGATCCTTGTCCCTCGATCTCTTCAAAAAGTGTACGTCTTAGTCCTGCACTGGCTGGAGTCTCTGTGTCACCTCCATAACTCGGCTCTGGATGGAAATGACATGCTATTGAATTGCGCATTTCTCCTGCGATCTCTTCATCTTCTCCATTGTAGTAAGCATCTTTAGCTGCACTTGCATAGTCGATGCATGTTGCTTCACCTTCTGGAGTTGTGCCTCTAATATCCTCAGCTCCAGGCCTTCTGCAAGGTGCTCATAGGTGTGCGCACTTCGATCACTTAGTTGCTTACATTCTGAGTCCAACACCCTAATTATTTCTACTGCACTCCTGGCGGTTTCTTCCCTCTGATATCGCACTTCTTTCGGAGTGCTAGGTATTGCTTGGATTTCTAGCTCTGTTGCTCTTGCTTGAAGCTATTGAATGGACTCAGCGATATTCCCCACTTGGCTCTCATTTGTCTCTTATTCCATCTATGCCAAGCCCGACAGAGAGCGAAGTGCTCTAGTCATTGTCTCTCTGACCACAGTCTTCTCTGCAAGTAGTTGGTCTTTCTCTTTCTGGATTTTCTCTTTGTCCCCTTCGAACTTCATCTAAAGGTCATCTTTCTCTTGTTGCACAACCCAAAGTTTCTCTAAGGCCTCCTCCTTTTCTTGCCTCAAGGCCTCTGTGGCCTACTCCCTTTCTTCCTAGACTCGACGAAGTCGAGTCTCTGTTGCATCTTCTAATCTGTGTAATTGGGTGGGCTCATCCCCCAATTCTACATTCTCTGTTGAGGATGGAGCAGTAGGTATTTCTGGAAATAAATACGTTTCTAGCCGTTCCAGAGCGTCATTCTAACGGTCTGGACGCCTCCAACAATCATATAGTTTTTTCGTGGTGAAGTGACATTCTGTGTTGTTCTGCTATTCCGGCGGGGTTCAAATTCTGCAAGCCTTCCTTCTGCAAAATCCTCTCTGGAACTTCCTGCAGTTTTTATAAATTTTCTTTCTTCTTACTGAGCTTTCTGGCCTGCTTTCCTATGATCTAAGTCTTTGGATTCCTCTTTCCATTCTCATTCTTATTTTCTCTTAGTCTAGTAACTGCACACTGTTGAGGGACTTTCAAAGGGTTTGGGTGTAATACTTCTTTTCTTACTACTTTTGGGGTAGGTGCTCTTCTCTCCTATATGGATAGGTTTTTCAAGCCTTCCTACATTCTTTCAACTTCGACAACTAAGTCTTTGGCCCTCAGTTGCTTTGACTTATTCTCTTGTTCTTCTATTAATCACGCTATTTTCCTAGTCACAAAGTCCCTTAATTATTTATTTTTCTGTTCAGTGGCTTCCTCCTCTACTTTTCTTTGGATCTGATCTTTCTCAATCCATGTCTTTCCTAACAAAAGTGAAAAAGGGGCATTGTTCTCAACAAACTTAATGACTTCAAATTCTTCTTTGGTCGATGTTCCATGAGAAATCATAGGTACATTAGTAACTCTTCCACATAGGGTTATCATCTTTCCTTTAAACAATCCTATCCTTCCCAATGAAGGAATCATAATAGGCTTTCCCAAAATTCCCCAAGTACTTTCTGGCATAAGATTCACATGTGTTTCCTCATCTAATACACAGTCTATGTCAAAGTCTCCTATTCTTGTTTCTATACACTAGTTTTCTTTTAATATCTCTGGTAGATTGATGTCTCTGTGATCATTCAGTGTTTCTTTCAACTGTAATAACATAGTCTTTGATTCTTTCTTTAACGTATCCTTAGTTTCTTGACATTCTTCATAGTTTTCTTATCTCATGTTCATCTTTTCAACTTTAGCAATCATTCTAGGGCAATCCAAAACCTCATGATCAACAGCTTTACAACAAAGACAAATACAACCTATACCAGGGCATTCCTTAGCAAGATGTCCTAGTCTTCTACAGCTATAACATAGTGTCAATCCTCTCTTTATTTTAAACGATCCCCAACCTTTCCTGTACTGCACAATAGGATCATAGTGATGGACTTGCAATCTGTAAACATTCTTTCTAGGATCCTACATCCACTTGTTAGTACAAAAATTCTTTCTATGCATAGGAATAACATATCTTCTTTCTATGCATAGGAATAACATATCTTTCACTATCTCTATCAAATTTATTCAGATCAAATCTTCTTTTTTC
Organism: Picea engelmannii; assembly: GCA_009831015.1. NCBI lineage: Eukaryota > Viridiplantae > Streptophyta > Pinopsida > Pinales > Pinaceae > Picea > Picea engelmannii. Next base: position 355,187 of record ML795530.1, read on the forward strand.
TAGTTGTGCCCTAGTTTTCAGACTAGGAAACAATTTGTCAAACATACCTAGATCCATACTTCCGAAGCAAAAATTTCCACTTATATTACCTTTACCAGAGCACAAATCTTTAAGATCTTACCTCTTTTCTCCAGATCAGACTTCTCTTTTAGCACAGAGCTTCGCAGGTCAAGTAGAATACTGTGCACTACGATAACATATATACACATAGAGATTTCTCTTTTCTTCAGTACCCAGCAATCACAGTTTCAAGTCCCAACAACAAAACCATTTGTTGGCATAGGGGCAGAACCAGGGTTCAACGATTCAATAGAACACCAACAAAACCCTAACTATTGACCCTTTCGGCAACACCTGTGAAGCAGATGAAGTCTCACCCGAGGTAGAGGTAGGGGGGTTGCAGGACTCAAGTGTCTACAACCTAGCCGGGACACAGATCTGTGATTACGACACGTACCAGAGCACTTAGCTAACGGTATGCATTAAGTTATGATTCTTATTCACATCACAGATTAACCCTAATTACAGATCAACGCAGTAGTAATCAATATTAAGCACATCTTATCATTTAGTACATAGCACCAGAGAAGATCTAGCATTTATCCATATATAAAGCACTAAGCATCAATGAATCTACTTATCACATATCAAGAACAGTGCATTAAGAAAATAGATACATAAACATCATGAACAACATTGCACAAAGCACATCAACACAGGATATACATGGTTCACCCCAGTGTGGGGCTACGTCCACCAACTCTTCTTCTTCTTTATTAGTCTCTTCCAATCTTTTTACAGGAAAGGAGACACAAAGCCAACTTCACACGGGACAGGTGATCTGTGCACATCACACTAGATCCACCTTCTTCAAAATCAGATCCAGGAACAAAGCCTTACACACTATGTCTGCACAGAGCCTCTTACAATCATTTGCACGAAGCCACTAGTCATGCACTAATCCAATGACCTCTCTAAGCCAATTACCACAGCTACTTGCATCGCCTAGATACTTATTTATACATTACAAAAAGGGCCTAAACATGGGTAAGACCCATGGGTCGACATCCCATACCCGTTACATAAACCCTAAAAGCCCAAAAATCTCGCAAAATGGGCGAGATCCCACGATCTCCGCTTTGCCTAGGCGTTTTGTCTTCAACCAGCCTGTCGAAGTCCCAAAAATGGTCAAACATGACCAATGTTTCCTCAAAACTTGGTCGAGGGCCAACAAATCCACATTTAAGAAATCCAGAGAGCTTCAACAGGAATCAGAATTAGTTCATCCAGCTTCACCCTCTTCTGAAAATGAAGAGTCAGATGATCAGAGGGAGGAACCTCGTGAAAGGGCCAAGTAATGAGCCCCTGGAACCTGCTGAAGTGTTAGAAATAAATCTTGAAGAACCTACAGCCAAAAGGAAGCCAGGGTGGCTTAAAGAAATATTGCAGGAAGAAGAAAGGATAGTTGCTCCCAAAGGAACTTTCAGGGAAAGGAAGAGGCCTCATAGGTTTGGAGGATATGTTGCACTGATGAGCATCATTAGTGATTTTGAACCTTCTTCATTTGAAGAAGCAGACAATTTACAAGTATGGAAGGATGCCATGCTTGAGGAATAGAGGTCTATTATAAAGAACAATGTTTGGGACATTGTGTCGAGGCCAAAAGACAAATCAGTGGTTTCTTCCAAATGGATCTATAAGATCAAACATGCAGCTGATGGAAGTGTGGAAAAGTTCAAAGAAATATTTGTAGCCAGAGGCTTCACTCAGAAAGAAGGAATCGACTACGAAGAGACTTTTTCCCCTGTATCCAGGTATACCTCCATTCAAACTATTATTGTTTTAGCTCCCGTTCTTGGTTGGAACCTACATCAGATGGATGTAAAAACAACATTCTTGAATGGAAAGATTGAACATGAGGCCTTTTTGGAACAACCAAATGGTTTTGTACTGCATAACAAAGGCACTCATGTATGCAAGCTAAGGAAGGCCTTGTATGGTCTTAAGCAGGCTCCCAGAGTTTGGTATGACAGGATTGATGGCTCTCTTAAAAGCATGGGCTTTCAGAAAAGTGATGCTGATGTAAATCTGTACTTCAAGGTAAGTGGTAACCAACCTGTTATACTAATATTGTATGTTGATGCTCTCTTTCTAACAGGAGATGAAGGGCTAATAGCTAGGTGTAAGAGGGAGCTAAACTCATAATTCGAGATGAAAGACTTAGGCTTGATGCATTACTTCCTAGGATTGGAAGTATGGAAAAGACAGGGAGAGATATTTATGGCACAAAGAAAATATAGAGTGAATGTACTAAAGAGGTTTGGTATGATGGATTGCAAACCCATGTCTACTCCGATGATTACCAACCTGAGGAAGCTGCATGATTCTGATACAGGTTCATATTTGGTGGATCCCACCATGTATAGACAATTGATTGGATCATTGATGTACATGATCCACAGTAGGCCAGATATATGCTATGCAGTGATTGCAATGAGTCAGTTCACGACTGAACCAAGACAGAGACATTGGGTGGCAGCAAAGCATATCTTGAGATATCTTAGAGGGACCATTACTTAGGGTCTAAGATATACATCCAATGGTGGTTTATTTATGCATGGGTATGCAGATGCTGACTGATTAGGAAGCCCTGTGGATCGAAAGATTACTTACGGATACTGCTTCAGTTTAGGATGCACTATGATCTCTTGGTCAACCTAGAAACATGGATCTATTGCACAAAGTACAACAGAGGTTGAGTACATTGCAACAAGTGATGCTAGAAAGGAAGCAGTATGGCTCAGAAAATTGGTTTTTGGGTTGTTTGGTGACAAGCTCGAGACGACGGTGGTTCACTGTGATAATCAAAGATGTATAAAATTGACAGAGAACCCAGTATTTCACGACAGGTCAAAACATATTGACATGAGGTACCACTACATCCGAGACTTGGTCCAGAGAAAAAATGTAAAGTTACAGTACATAGCCACGAGCGAGCAGGTCGTTGATATCCTGACCAAGCCTCTGACCTCGAGACAGTTTGTGCAGCTGATAGGCAAGCTTGGTGTGGCTTAGAATGACTCCCTCGCTGAGAGGGAGTGTTAAATTTGGCAGCATTGACAATCTTTCTCCAATGAGAGGCCATATGGGCCACCTTGAGGCTAGCCAGGGAGATTTGGAAAATCAACCAGTCTTGTGAGGTATTGACAATAGCCAGGGGGAACGTACAACCTATGTGAGTCAAACCAAAATTCAGGTTGAACGAGATGCTATGTAAGTCTAATGCAAAAGTCAGGGGGGACATACAACCTCTGTGAGCATAGACAGTCTAGTGTAAAAGTCAGGGGGAACATACAACCTCTGTGAGCATAGATAGACTAGTGCAAAAGTCAAGGGGAGCCTTGTGAGCCATGAACAAAAATCAAGGCATCTAGAAAAAGTTAGGCCGAATATAAAATTCCTATGATCTACAAACAAATGATATTCCTAATATTGCAAATGATATAAATGTATTGATCTAGTGTGTTGGCACATGTAACATTATACACCATGAAGAAATTTTCAAATTGCCTTGTAAGGAGTTGAGTTGTAACTGAAGTATCAAGTCTAGTTCTATTTTCAAACTAAAGTGTAATGTTCAGTTTCAACTAAAGTATCAAGTCTAGTTCTATTTTCGAACTAAAGTGTAATGTTGAGTTGTAACTGAAGTCTCAAGTCTAGTTCTATTTTCAAACTAAAGTATACTAGTCTCAAGTCTAGTTCAAGTTCGAACTAAAGTATGAAGCTAAGCTATGATTAAAGCATATAAACAAGTTACTATTTCAAGCCTCTCCTCTTGTCCTCTTCAGCCTTTATAAATAGAGGTCGACCCCTCTCTTCAATATAGTTTTGATATGCAGGTTAAGGGTGAAGCAATAGAGGCGCATATCAATGATAAAGATGCAACATACCAAAACCGCATATCAGTGTTGTATATCGACAATAGAGGATGCATATCAGAGGCGTATATCAACAACATATCAGTGTTGTATATCAACAATAGAGGCAACATATCAGAGGTGTATTTCAGCAAGGTCTCTTAGGTCTTTGTCAGGCCAGAGTCATCTTGGCAAGCTCTTTAAGAGAAGAACATTCATGGTGGATATTTGTAAGTGATATTACATTATTAATGCAATAAAGGAATATCGTTTGATGGGGGTTTTCTCCCTGTATAGGGTTTCCGCAGGGTATATTTGTTTTTGATGTGCATGCTTACTTGTCTACATAGTTATTGCTATTCGGTTATGATTTGGTATTGTTTAAGTGTATTAAGCTGGAATCAAAGTATTGAAGAAAATAAAAGAATTAATCCGCATAAGAAATCAAACTCATAATTTAACAACTAGTGTCGAAACCCCCTTCACCAGTAACCTTTCACCGTAGAACCCTGTAACCTTTTTCCAAAAGTCATTCAACTGGAAACAAATGCCTTTCAACAAATTGTTTTTTTTTGAGATATTTTTTGTTTAATTTTGTTCCAAATGTGACAAAAGATTATTGGATCTACATATTTATTTGTGATTAAATCTATATAATCTAAGAGTCTTATAGATTTTTCAACAAACTAAATTTATTTCTACTTTCAAAAATATAATTTAAACAATAAAAAATTAAAAAATTATAATTTCCTACCACTTTATTAAAAAAAGCAATAAAATAAAATAAAACAATTAAACAAAGCACATTATATTTCCCATTATTTCAATTTTACTAACCTTACAAATTTGTTCATGCATACAAACTTGTTCATGCTTACAAAATCAAAGGAGATTGACGATAAAGTGAAACGTATAGTCCCTGCTTTGGGACTATAAAAGTATTCCTTTTATTTTAGTGTTTTTTGGTTGACTTATTATTCCAAACAATTACAACACTCATTCCTCATCTATCTATTCCACTAATTATTTTGGACAAGTGCAATTCTTATTTCTCATCTATATACTCAGAATGATTAAGATTATATGAATATGATTAAAGTAGATTTAAGAAATAATTTTGGAATTTTAGTTTTTTTTTACAGAAACGGTTGATGATTTGATTAGAAAAAAAAAAAGGTAGGAAAGGCCATTGCAGTCATAATTACAAAAGTTATAGAGATTCTTGTTCCAAATTCTGAAATGGAATCTGTACTATCTGCCTATATCTCTCTTTTCTGATTAAAAAAAAATATCATACAATCCAACACTAACTTGCCAGATATACATGGCTAAAAAAGAAAAGAAAAAAAGCAAATTGACTTATCATTAGCTCCTAATGTGGTTGCAGGGATGTGTCCTCCACGTTCCTTTCTTCATTTGTATCCTCTGGATTTCCCAACTGTTGTGCCTAGGCATTACTCCATTGTGTTGCCTCTTGTCCTGAGTTAAATTGCGTTCATGGTAGACGATCCATGGGAGGAGGGGCAGAAGCATGGAAAGCCCTTAGAAGAACATGTGAGTGTGGATTTATGTGTACTTAAATTTCATTACAGAAACTTGACCCAGAAACTTGACCTAAACCACAGAAAAAGAATGATATGAACGAAGCACAATGTGCCCAAAGTGCACCAAAAACTGGTGGCTAAGAGGGGTCAAACAATGGTGTGGAAGAAGCCAATAGTGAGAGAGTTTGCGTGCTTCCAAAAACTACCCGTCTTTGCACAAAATGGGCTTGTTCTGCCGGAAGGTTTAGGACTAAGATCAATACGAGGCTCCACAGATTCCTTAAGGGTGGCATTTACAAAATTTTCCTTAAGATCAATACGAGGCTCCACAAAATTTTCCTCCCATTTCTAAGGAACTTTAGTTTTTGTTGTATACATTCATTTACAAAATTCTAAGTCTGTTGTGTCTATTGAAGATAATGCTTAATCTATATTATTGTAACTATTGGTAGACTATTAAGTGTCAACAAAGTTTGCTTAGTCTATTTGCAACATAAATAAAGGCTAGTCTGTGTTCTCGGCGTAATTTAAGGTTATTCAGAATTAGCCTCAAATGATTAGAATTAGTTGCAGATGATTTCTATCAATTTCCAGATTTGTAGAAATCTGAAGACTATATGTGAATGTATTAGTTGTTCATTAAAAAAATGAGAAAGAAGGAATGAGAAGGAAGAATCTCAAGCATTGATATCTTTGATGTTTTTCTTCAATCTTTGTATTGTTTGTTTTTTTTTCTAACTATAATTATCTCTGTGGATTTTTTTGGTAGCATCAGACAGGTACTTACATGTGGGTTTGTGTCAACACGTGGGAGTCATCCTAAAAGCCTCTTGAAATTTAGGATATATAGGGTTTTGGAATTAAGGTAAACTAAAGATTATAAAAGACAACCTAAATGAGAGGAGGAGACACACTGATGGTAAAGAAAGAGTGAGTGAGTGAGCACTCTAGTGTGTAGGGGCAGGGGTTGAGGAAAGGGTGCAAGCGGGAAACAAGGAAAGTAATTGCCAGCAAGATCGAAGGATTGATCTTGCTGCATTTGTGTTTCCTCGAAAGGGCCATTATCCCAGGACAAGAGCCTTGACTTTAATTGACAAAATCATCACATATCTGGTTTTCCCGTGAGGGTTATTCCAGAGGTTATTTACCCAAAAATATCTTGTGCAATGTGATGTTTGGTTTCTGTTGTTAATGATTCTGTTGATTTATTTGTTAAAACTTAGTCGTGTTATTATTCAGTAAATTTTCTTAATGAGTATGTTATAGGAAAGTGTTTACTAGAAAATAATTTGTTGAGAACTGAGTTCTAAAAATTAACATGGTATCAGAGCGTAATCTCTAAGGGAACCATATTTTGCACAAGTTTGTGAATTTGCAGCATGGGAAATTGTTTTATTTTTCTATAGGATTGCAAAGGGTAAATAATAAAAAGGGGTAGTTGTAAGGTTGTTGTACAACAACCATACGACCATCATTTGAGATGTACGTGGTATGGTCGAGCGTGTTTGAAATATCAGGATAAGGATATATTGTTGAAGGGTCTATGTATTGGAACATGACTACGGAGGTTGATCTGAGGTGGTCGTGTGGGCTATTGGAGTCGCGTGAGAAAGTAAGAGACAATTGAAGTGGGCGCTAGAGTGGATTGAGGCCATGTGGGTTGTTGAAAGAGTGATCAATCCGCATGGAGGCAGTGCTAGGTCTAGTTGACTAAAGGGAAAAGATCATATGCAACAAACTACAGTAGGAAGCCACTAGCCACCGGTTGAGGATAGGCAGTTGAGACAATGTGTGACAAAACCAACAAATGCTCAATTTATTCTTGGATTGACCCAAGTCCAAAGGGATCAAGTAAGGGAAAATTGAAAAAAGGACTCAAAGGATCTTTTTCTCATCCAACAAGCAGTGTCGCATGATTCTATTTTTCCAAGACTTGTTGCAACAACAAAATCAAAGGAGGAATGGGACGTGCTACAACAAGCATATTAAGGGACAGATAAGGTAAAAGTTATTAAATTGCAATCTCTCAGAAGAGAATTTGAAAATCTTTGCATGAAGAATTCAGAATCTATGCAATATGTTTTCACTAGAGTTATGGGAATAGTGAATCAAATTAGATCTTATGGAGAAGATTTAACAGATCAAACAATTGTTGAATTTTTTTTAAGAAGTCTTCCTGCAAAATTTGATTCTATTGTTGTTGCTATTGAAGAATCTAAATATTTAACTCAATTGTCTATGAATGAGCTTATGGGATCTCTTCAATCTCATGAGAAAAGGATGAATAGATCCGTTGAAAAATATTTTGAGCAAGATTTTCAAGCAAAAGTCGATATTTCTAGAGATAGAAGTCATGAAGTTGACAATTTTTCCCGTGAGGAAGTTTTGAACACTCATAGATGAGGAAGAGGAAAAACAAATAAAGGAGGAAAATGTTGAGGAAGATTTTTTGATGCAAGTAACAAAGGAAGAGATAATGAAACTAATGATGGAGGCAAAAAATTTAGAAAATCCCAAGTGCAGTGTTTTTATTGTAAAATATTTGGCCATTATGAAAGTAATTGTTGGAAAAAACAAAAGCAACAAGTTAATTTTTTTGAGGAAAAGGGAGATGTGGGCACTTTGTTTTTGGCTTGTGATTCATCCAACGAGCTTTCCAAGGAGGTATGGATTTTGGACAGTGGCTGCAACAACCACGTGACTCGAAACAAACATAGCTTTGTTAAGATATATGAATCTACAAAGTATGAAGTACTCTTGGGAGATGACAAGCTAGTGGAAGTTAAACATAAAGGAACATTCACAGTAAAAACAAAACAATGCCAAGTAAAACATATTAATGATGTCTTATATGTTCCTAGTTTAGCACATAATTTGTTGAGTGTGTGGCAACTTATTGAAAAGGGATATCTTGTTGTTTTTAGGAACATTGAATGCATCATATATGATAAAGAGAATCATAATTAGATTATATCCAAAATTAACATGTTGCAAAACAAAATATTTTCTTTCATTTTTTATTATGAAGCAAATAGAGCATTAAAAGTTGACTGTGATGATGATTCTTGGATATGGCATATGAGGTATGGGAATCTAAATGTAATAGACTTAAATTTACTACATAATAAGAAAATGGTCGAAGGATTTCCTCTTATTGATTGTGTTGATCAAGTTTGTGAAGAATGCATTATGGGCAAGCATTATAGAGACTCATTTCCAGTAGGCAAATCTTGGAGAGAAAAAAAACCATTAGAGCTAGTACATGTTGATATATGTGGTCCCATGCAAACCTTATCGCTCAACAAAAATAAGTATTTTATTATTTTTGTGGATGATTTTAGTAGAAGAACATGAGTGTATTTCATTAAACAAAAATATGATGCCCTTATTATTTTCCAACAATTTAAAGTTGTTGTTGAGAAGCAAAGTGGTTATGTTTTAAAGAAATTACGCACAGATAGAGGAGGAGAATTTACTTCGAATGATTTTGATGATTATTGAAAAACTAATGGCATATATAGGTAATTGATAGCAAGCTATACTCTCAAACAGAATGGTGTGGTTGAATGAAAGAATCAGACAATTGTTGAGATGGCTAGGAGCAGGTTGAAAGGTAAAAGTCTTCCAAATGTTTTTTGGGATGAAGTTGTAGCAACATCTATTTATTTTCTTAATAGATGTTGAACAAGAAGTGTGCAAAATATGATTCTGTATGAGGCATGAAGTGGAAGAAAACATGGTGTTGCTCATTTGAAATTCTTTGGTTGTATTGCTTAGCTCATGTTCCTGATGAAAAAAGGAAAAAACTAGATGATTAAAGTGTGAAATGCATTTTTATTGGCTATTGTGAGGAGACAAAGGCTTATAGATTGTATAATACACAAACTGAAATAATTTTGGTTAGTCGTGATGTGTTTTTTGATGAAAAAGAAGAATGGAAGTGGAATCAAAGGTTGCAACAAGAATGTCCAATATTTATTATATAGGAATATGATTCTTGTGTTTCTACAAATATAACCAGTAGTCCAAGTAATACTCAAACTACATCCACTCCATCATCATCTTCAACTTCAAGTCCTACTTCAAGTCCAAGTCTTCCTCCAAGAAATGTAAAATCCTTAAATGAAATTTATGGATATTCTAACTTTTCTTTAATGTATCAGATTGAAGTACAGCCAAGATTCTTTGAAGATGCAGTAAAACATGAAGCATGTTGCAAAGCAATGGATGAATATATTGTGTCCATTAAAAAGAATGAAACATGGGAGCTTGTGGATCCTCCTACTGAAAAATAAGTCATTTGGGTAAAATGGGTGTACAAAACAAAGTATGCAGCTAATGGGTCCATACAAAATCACAAATAAAGGTTGGTGGAAAAATGGGTTTGCTCAATAGCTAGGTATAGACTATGATGAAACATATGCTCTTGTTGCAAGATTTAATACAATAAGAACTATTTTAGCATTAACAAGACAATATAAATGTTTGGTTTATCAATTTGATGTGAAATCAACCTTTCTGAATGGTGTTTTGAAATAATATGTCTACATTCAACAAACCCAAGTATATGAAGTTAAAGAAAATGAACATAAATTTTACAAATTAAAAAGAGCTCTTTACAGGCTTAAATAAGCTCCAAGAGCATGATATATTAGGATATATAAATATTTTCTGAAAAGGGGATTTAACATAAGAGAAAGTGAACCCACTTTATATATCAAGTCATATGGTACAAATGATCTGCTTATTGTTTTCTTATATGTAGATGACTTGATATATACATCTTCAAATATTATGTTAGTGGAATCTTTCAGACAAGCTATGATGACTGAGTTTGAAATGACTGATTTGGGTTTGATCCATTATTTTATTGGCATAGAAGTGAGGTAAATGAATGATGGTATTTTTATTTCACAAGAAAAATATGATATAGACATTCTCCGCAAATGGAAAATGGAAAATTGTAAACTCGTGAGCACACCTATCAATATAAATGAATTTTTTTTTGTAGAATATGGGGAAAAAATGTAGATGCAAAATCCTATAGGAGTTTAATCATGTATATCAATACAACTAGACTTGATATTATGTAAGTAGTAAGTTTAATTTCTAGATTCATGCAAACTCCAAGTAAGATTCACTTTGGAGAAGCAAAAAGAATTTTGAGGTATGTTCGTGGAACAGGCAATTTTGGAATTTGGTATACTTCAACAGATAATTTTGGGTTGGTTGGTTATACAGATAGTGATTGAGATGGATGTATTGATGATAGGAAAAATACTTCAGGTTATGTTTTCAGCCTAGAATCAGGTGTAGTATCATGGTCTTCAAAGAAACAACCAATTGTTTCATTATCATCTACAGAGGCAGAGTATATTGCAACAACATTAGCAACATGTGAAGCAATTTGGTTGAAGTGAATCTTGACAAATCTGAAAGAAGAACAACAAGATGACACAATTATTTATTGTGATAACATGTCTACAATTTCCATTAGTAAAAATCCAGTGTTTCATAGTTTCACTAAACATATTGATATCAAATATCACTTCCTAAGAGATCATATGGAAAAAGGAGAATTTTAATTGTTGATATCTTCACCAAAGAACTCCCAAGAGAGAAGTTTCATTACATGAGAAAGATGCTTGGAATCACCTCATTAATCATTAAGGGGGAGTGTTGAAGATAATGCTTAATCTATATTATTGTAATTGTTGGCATATTATTACAGTGTCAACAAATTTTGATTAGACTATTTGCAACATAAATTAGGGTTAGTCAGTGTTCTCAACACAAATTAAGGTTATTTAGAATTAGCCTCGGATGATTATAATTATTTGTAGATGATTTCTAGCAATTTCCAGATTTGTAGAAATTTGAAGGCTATATATGAATATATTAGTTGTTCATTAAAAAAATGTAAAACAGAGAAGGAATGAGAAAGAAAAATCTCAAGCATTGAGATCTTTGATGTTTTGCTTCAATCTTTATATTGTTTGTTGTGTTCTTTTACTACAATTGTCTCCTCATAATTCTAAAATGTCGTCGTCTAGATCATGGCCATCATGTTATATACCATTTTGTTCTCACATTGTTCGCAGTTGTAGATAATTCATTGTGTTTTATCTTCTTGAAGTACAATAACATTGAACTATGATTTTTCTCAAAAAACACTTTAAAAATTTGTTGCAGAAAATAAGTCAACCACTAAAAAAAAGTCATAAGGACCTTATCTTCACTTCTATACAATAGTAGGAGGCTTCGATCTATAATAGGTTGTGGCATATGGAGTTTATTTACAAAAAT
>ML795530.1:367035-413247 GCA_009831015.1 Picea engelmannii
TATATATATATATATATATATATATATATATATATATATATATATATATATATATATATATATATATATTCTTTTTCTTTTCATTTTAATGTGTAAATGAGACACTTCACACATTTTACTTATATTTAAGTGCATAGTTTCATCCTCAAGTATTATAGATCCAACTGATCCATTTAACATATGTCCAAGAGATCTTTTGTTTGCTCTTTAGTATGTTCAATATCAATGAACTCATATTTCTTTTATTGTGTTTATTAAGTTATTATTATGGATTAAAAAATTTAATTTATTTTTAGGTGGTTGATTCAAGTACTATAAAAAGAAATTTTATTTTATTGTGATGTTGTTGCATTTTAACATTTAATCATTATCCGTTTCTACTTAAGCTAAGGTAAGAATATAACATTCTATTCATATTTAAACATCAATTAGTTAATTTTTATTACAAATATTTTCTTATTATCTAATCTTATACATAGGTTATAAGAAGTAATTATTATTTTTTATAGTATTTAATTTTTTTTTATAAAACATGTTATTGACTAACAACTTCTAAGTTTTATTGCCAAGTTTTAACAGAGATAACCTAAGTTCTAAGTTTGGCTAACAAGTTCGAATGCAATTTTTGCATTCATTTTTAGAGAACTTAAGTTTTTAGTTTGTTACATTATGTTAGATAACCTCTTGACTACAAGATTGATATCACTTTAACAATTTCCTTGTACATAAAACTTCGAAAACTTAGACTAAAGCAACTACATAATAATCTGCAAAACAATATGGGTCTTTGGTGCTAAGATGAGGAAGAGGAAAGACAAGGAACTTTATTGGATTGTGTCTCAAAGGATTGTATAGTTTCCATTTGTCCAAATTTGGAGGAGCTTTATTAATCATAGCAGCATTAGTTTTCGAGGACACCATTAATGGATTCTAAATTTCTTGACACATTTCTAACGGTAATATTTTCCATGGAAATGTCATTTTTAATTGTATTCAATTTATTCCATGAAAGTGCCCATGGACAAACACAAAGTTTCATGTATTACCTTTTATCCTGTAAATGTTACTTTCTCTGTCATAATTTATAAAAGTTAAAGAAATTGAAGTATAACAAGTTTATATTATTATTATTTTATTTTTATGAGTATATTACTATTCTCCTTTTTATTTTATATGCATTTTGTCACCATTATCTTGTTTATACTACAATGTCTTACCCTTTATCTCTCTATGTGTATATCTATCCATATGAAGGGCAAGATTCACTTTGCAGATGAGTCTTTTCTTTCGAAGCAAAAGATGAATATGTTCCAAAATATATATGTATAATGACAAGTTTTTAAGAATGACTGGCCTCATATATATATATATATAAACACAAAATTTTATTTTGTATATGTTCATTTTATTACAGAAGTTGTATAAATTCAAGGTTTATAGATGGTTATGCAAGTCTCGTTTTGACTTTCATTACTCCTTTTAAACCTAAAAGGAAAGAATTTCATGCTACGCTTACACTCTCATGCCATTTCAAACAAAAAAATTCAAACTTTATTCATTTAATCAAGCACTTAGTTTACAACTATGCACCCACATAATAAGAGTTACAATCTAGTTATAATTAATAGCTCTAATCTTATTCCTTCACATGGTTTGGCTCAACCACAGGATAATGGTCACACTACTTCTGGGTGGGGCTACAAAATTGAGTGGTTTGACAGACAAGGGAGATCCTTGGGTTATGCCCCAAAATCCTTCCCGGGCTGGACTTCTTCTGAAAGTCCACAGGAAATCTCCCATCATCGCCATTCCCAACGTACTCAAGCAGCGACATCTTCAGAGCTTGCATAAATTCGGCCATCTGAAGCGACCTCTATGGATGAGTGACACACTCCAAAAGAACAGGACTCCCAACAAATTTTTGAGGCCATGTTCAATCTTCAACAATTGGTATTTGAGCTATGCAGTGAGGTTCACCATGTGCAATTCCTCCTGGAGCTCTTGGACCACCGCATCTCTCTAGAAATGGACGTAGATAATGATCGAGAGGCATCCTTAACTTTCTCGATGATTGATGCAACAACTCCCATCCTCCTCCCTTCAGACCCAATTTGGCATTCAACTTAATGGTCACCACATTCATCATTTCAGTTTTTAGTTGTTCTAGTTTATACAAATCCAAGTTAGGCAATAGATTTAAGAGTGTAGGGGTTAGGCCCAATTTACAAACTGCAGTTTTCTTTCTGTGCTTAACAATGTCAGATAAGCATCTTGTTACTGCATTTTTTTGGTTTTGTAATAATTTTGTGGACATAGTAAGAGCATATCTAAGAATTATGTCAGGACAATGTCGGTTTCCAAGGGCGATGACTCAGTGTCTAGCAAAAAATGACTATTTTGTTACAATCTTTTATGGAAGGTAATACAAACTCACTTATTTAAAAAAAAATATATAAACTTATTCAAAGCTAATTACAACAATGCATACAATTCCATATATATATATATAATTTCAATCTATCATAATTATATATAGATAAAGAACTTTTAAATAAATATAAAATATTTAAAACAAATATGTTATTCGGTCGAGAGAGAAAAGAGAAAATATGTAAATCATTTTTATTTTTATATATATAATTAATTAGCATAACTCAACACTTCACAACTAAAATAAAAATTTGACATGTCTTTTACATATCTTCTCAATAGTGAAATATGTTAAATTGACTCTGCTTTTACTTTTACAAAAATTGATAGTGTTGACACTTTTTTATATTTTACCTACACCAGCGGCACTTATTTACATATGTATATAATATTAATGTTAAAAGTTGATATTATGAAGTTTAGATGATGCGTGAAATACATTAATCTATTCAATGAAATTATTACAAAGAAGTTAAGTATTTATAATTTATATATTAATAAATTGGAAAAAAACACTACTTTGAATCTAATAAGTATGGAGTGATTACAAATTAATCAAAGGAAAAATTTATTAGTATGAATCTATATTTATTTATTTTATAATTATTATATATTATAAAGAAGTTAAGTATTTATAATTTATATATTAATAAATTGGGAAAAAAACATTACTTTTAACTTTGAATTTAATAATTATGAAGTGATTAAAAATTAATCAAAAGAAAAATCTATTAATATAAATCTATATTTTTTATTTTATAATTATTATATTGATATTTTAAATTTATCTATTAATATAAATCTATATTTTTTATTTTATAATTATTATATTGATATTTTAATTTTTTTTTTTTTTTTTTTTATTAATGAGCGTATTTTTAAAACAAATTTATTTTTATGAATTGACTTAGATTCCATATAATTTGTTTATGCCCCTAAACTTATGTTAACCATGAATGCATACGACCATTTTTAGTTGTTCTCTAGTGAATTACATTGATTAAATCAAAATATAAAGGAGTTGTTGAATTACACATGTTTTGGTGAAGTAAAAATATTTTTATTTAATAAAAATGATTATGGGTTTTGGTGAAGTAAGATGTGCATGCTTTGTTTTGATCTAGCATGTTTGTCAAGTTTCATAACATGAGTGGGTTTTTTTGAAGTTGGATTATATCTAAAAGGTCCACAAGATCAATAATTCAAGGGTTATGTATTCTACACCTAGTCTTACAAACATATATCATTTACATCATGTAGAAACACTTCATAGTTACTTTGAATATTAATTTACACAACTACATTAATGTCATGATATTTTTTCATACTTGTACTATACATGCTCCATGCATATTATCTTTTAAAATACAAAACTTCTAATGAGTTTTCCATACACATAATTCCAAGTTACTTTGTTTTCCATTACATGATTTCATTCTCGTAATCTTTCCTCAACAATATATATCTCCATATGGTTCATAAATATTTCTTTCTGTCAATCATGAACTTTGTCTCTCCATTGCATATTCAACCACACTACTAGCCCTTTCAAATATGACAATCATGCAACTAGTTTATTACAAATGTGAAAAAACAAGATCTATTTAACAAGGAAAATAATAACAGTCACCATGTGAGTAACTTCCAGCATGCTTCGACACACATTATTTTCCATTTTCATAACATTGATATCCACTTCATGCTCTCCTCGCAACTTGCAAACATGCACCATGCACAATGTACAATGTCGCAATGTTCTCTACAACAACTCACAATTTCCCTCGCAATAGTTGCTCACATGCAATCTATGCAACTTTGAGATCATGATACAAGCGTTTTTTTGTTGTTCCCAATGGAAAAGTTAGATGCAATCTCAAACGAGAGATTTAATATAAGTGGATTCATTATTGAATCCTAAATCCAATGGTGTGTCATTTTCACACTTTTGATTTCATATTGTATTTTTAATTTATTTTCTTCTAAAACTTATACTTAATTTTTTTTCCACGCTTACAGAGTCCCTCAAAGAAAAATATAAGTTGCATCAAAACTACAAAACCAAAAAATTATAAAAAAAAAAATGTTTTCATTCCATAGATGTTTCCTCTTCAAAAGGGTATTTTTTGTTTTTCATTTAAAGTGAACACGGAGAAAAAGATTTGTTGGGAACACAAAGTGTATAAAATGCAATTCAAATTTTGATTTGTTATCTTCGAAAAATAATAAAAACAATAATTTCCATAAATTAAAAAAAAAAAAGAGTGTGCTAATACTTTTTGTGTAGATTGTGCTCATATAAAAATTTTGTTTTTGAAAATTATACATTAAACATTGAATTAGGTGTTGGGAACAAAAGTCACTTGTTAACTTTTCCTAAAATTTGTAAGGATGAGCATTTATTAAATGAAAAAATGAAGAATTAAATGACATTAATATTTTTTGGAAAAATATCATTAGAAAGACAACACATTTCCCTACAAATTGGTTTTTATTGCACATTAAAATTCACAAGGCATGCATGATTTTTAAGGGCTTCAATTTGTTTTTTGTAAATTATCCATCCCAAATTTTCCATTACTGTAAAAGAAAGCAGTTACACAAATATTGTGGCTGGTCGACCACTCTGGACACTCGACCAGTCATAATACAATAGTTTGAGTTGCCCATGACAGTTAAGAAGTTCAAAAACTAGAAGTTGAGACCCTTAGCAAAACAAATTACATTGTAGACTATCATTGTAAATGTGAAATTTTTCCTTATAGCTAGTAGTGCTACCATAATTTCTAATGCAAGCCTAAGGTGTGGTTATAGCTAGGCACCATTCTAAACTGCATATCCAAAACCAGATCATATAAAACAAATAACCTTAAGAAAATGGACCAAGAGGAGCTCCAAGGGGAGGCTCATTTGCACCCGCGCACACATGATTCGGTCCATATTCATCCACATTAGAGTTGACCAAGCGATCCATTTTCCTTCCAAGGTCGAGAATATCCATCTGCATTTCATCTAGCTGCGAGAATATTTCTGCATGGGCTTCATTCCTCTCAACCAATACCTTCCCTGTCACAGTCTTTAAGAGCCAATACAAGTCGATATTTTTGGTGTATAGGGTGGTGTGTTCTCTATAAGAGACAGGGTCCAAAATCCATTGACAAATTTCCAAATCCACGGCATCATGGTAGACAAATTGATGGAGCACCCTAGCATATGCCTTTGTGAGGTCCAATTTAGCATGTATGTGTGGTGGGGTTTGGGATTCATAAGCCTCGGCCACACCATGACAGATTGAGTATGGTGGTCAACATCTCCTCATATGTGACTTCTTCTTCTCTGCCTATGACCACCACAAGGCATGATGGGAAGAGGATCGGAATTAGTGGGAAATGTAGGAAAAGGTGACAGAGGGGTTTCTTGGATTGATGGTCTTTGAGAAAAAAGAAGAAGGCACTAGAAAGGATTCCAGCAAGGGGAATGGAGTGCAAGAGGAGTCATTATATAACAAACATGATGAGAATGCTGCCATCTCTAGATAGTGTGTTGAGGTTCTTAGAGCATTCTAGCATTAGCAAGTCTATCCTATAGCTTATTGGTAGTTCTCTTGACATGAGAGGGGATAAGAATTCCAAATTGAGGGATAAGGATTTGAATATGTTCCAGGCTTCTTTCAAGGCACCAGCAGTTAGAAACCTTGGCGATGGTTGAACCTGTATGGAGATTACAGAGCATCTGAATGATGATCAAAGAGTCTCTTTCGACTATGAGTTTGTGAAGGTTCACTTGGAGGTAAATGGAGAGGCCAAGATTGAGAGCTTCGGTTTTAGTTGCATTGTTGGTATCACATCCAATGAAATCAGAGAAGAGCCATAGGTTGTGTCCCTGATCATTACGAATGAAAACTCCAATCTCAGTTGGGCCCAAGTTACCTTTAGAGGCGCCACCAAAGTTGAGATTCAGGTATCTTGGGTCAGGTGGAGACCAAGAAGTAGGGATATAATAGGTAGGTTGGGGAGTGGAATGGTTGGAAAAGTTATTTAATGCATCGATACCCAGGGCCTGAAGAGTGGAAATATATCGAGCGTTGGTTGGCCAATATTTTGGATCCCACTGAGTGGTAAGCATGGTTTCTTTGATGTGGAGTCATATGTTTCGTTAGATGTCATCTATGTATGTCATCTTGTTGCTGAAGATAATTTTATTTCTCATTTTCCAAATATCCCACATCAAGAAACCAGGGAGGATCTTTCAGGATCTGTTTAAGATAGGATTAGAGAAGGATTGATCTCTCCAGCTGGTGATGGTGTTGATTACATTGTCTCGGATATGGTCAGATGTGCAGAAGGTTGTAGCATTTAGATCCCAAAGATTTGTCGTTGTTATGAAGTTTTTGAGAAGATGTTATGTGGTTTATGCCTCCTTTTGGTAGAAAGGGCACATTCTTGGACCCAAAGAACCTCATTTTAAGAGATTGTCCCATGTGAGAATTTTTTGTTGAGCCAAAAGCCAAAGAAAAAAGGATACTTTCGGGCACAAGCAGGAATCCCAATTTTTTTTCCAAATGTTTTGGTTGGATTGGTCAGGGGGGTTGGAAACTAGTCGATAAGCCTCTTGGAGAGTGAAGGCTCCAGAGGGTTTGTATCTCCATAACAAAGTGCCATCACCCTCTTTAATTATGATTTTCTCGTGGCTTAATTCACATTGGAATTCCTCCTAGTTGAAATTTGGTGGTAGGGGTTGTCAATAGTCCTTGGGAAGCCAAGTTATCCATTTATCATTTATCATTGTCTTGAGGTGATATCCAATAAATATCAATTGTGTCTTTCCCTTGACTGAGCATGAGTTCTCACATATGTTGAAATTCCATAGTTCTGTTGAGGGGTGTCTGTTGTTTCCAGGAATCATCCCAAAAGAGAGCATGGTGTCCCTACCTTATCTCCCAGAAGTTGTGTTGATTGATTATGTTCTTATTGGTCCATGCAGAGTTCCATATGGTCGATCCTTGACATTTTCCTTCTAGGTGGTTGAGGTTTTGATGACAAATAGTTGGACAGTACTTATTGTGCCAAAATTTTCTCCAAAGAGCCTCCTTGTTTTTAAGCCACTGCCACCAAGTTTTTTCCCTGAGGGCTTTGCTGAGAGTTGTTGGGTATCTAAGGCCAAGGCCTCCAAAGTGCTTTGGAAGACAGTTTGTCCTAGGCAACAAGGGCCCATTTTCATTCTTTATTGGATCCTCCCCGTAGAAATTTGCGTTGGATGTTTTTTATGGCATTAAGAACTTTTTTTGGAGCAATCAATGTTGAAAGCAGGTAGAGTGGAATGGCCTATAGGAGTGATTTCAATAAGGTGATCCTGTTGGGGGAATTAAGGCATCTAAAGGTCCAACATTCTAGTTTTTGGTCCATCTTGCAGAGGATATCTTCCCAATTGGAGAAGTGCAATGATTTGTCAACAAGAAGTACCCCAAGGTATTTGGATGGGAGAGAGATCTTATAAAAGCCGAGGATCCTAGAAATATGATTTTGCACAACCAGAGGATGTTAAAGAAAAATTTTGGTATTTTTATTGATTAATAGATGTACCTAAGGTTTCCATGAATTCCAATAGGATTTTCTTGATTTCTCTGGCTTCCCTGACTGTAGGTATGCCCATAAGCATAATATCATCCACAAATTGTTGATGCGAAATGGGTAGATTATCTCCATGAAGATGCAATCCTCTAATGTGATGGTTGGTGAAAAAAACTTTAAAACCTCAGCCAAGTACTTCTGCCATGAGAATTAAAATGAAGGGGGATAGGGGGTATCCTTGGTGAATGCCTATAGAGGGAGAGAAGGTCGAAGAGGGTGTGTCTTTGACTAAGATGGAGAAAAAGGAAGATGATATTAAAGATAGGATCCATTTTACCCATGTGGGTGAGAAGCCAAAAGAAAGGAGGATTTGTTGGATATACTACCAGTTGAGCTTGTCAAAGGATTTGGACATGTCGAGTTTGATTAGCATGTGGGAAGCTCTCTTGGTTTGAAGTGAATGTATGACCTCATGGGAAAGAAAGATACCATCAAGGATTTTCCATCCTTCTACATAGCATGTCTATTCATTGGAGATGAGAGAAGGGAGGAGAAATTTGAGATGATTAGTGATGGATTTGGTGATGATCTTATACACCATGTTACAAAGGGAGATTGGTCAGAATTTACTGGGGTCATTAGAGCAATCTTCTTTGGGGATAAGTGTGAGTAAGGTGGTGTTCAGTGCAGGAAGGACATTGGTGAATTTGCGTGAGTCCTCCACAAGGTCCCAAACATCCTTTTTTATTATGGGACAACAGGAGTGAAAGAATAAAGTTGTGAATCCATCCAGGCCAGGGGCTTTGTCCTTGGGAATCTCCATTACTACTCTTTCAATTTCTTCCATGGTGAAAGTACAAAGGAGAAATTCATTATGCTCCTAGTATACAAGGTAGGGGATGTGTTGTGTTATTTTCCGAATAACAGGTCATCTGTCGTTGATAGGTTCAGTAAGGAGGTCTCACTAGAAGGTAGTGAGTTCTATTTCAATGGAAGCATGATCTGTAAGCTAGTTACCATTGGTATCCTTGAGGATAGAGATGTGATTCTAAAACCAACGTTGAATGACCGAACGGTGGAAAAACTTGGTATTTTTTTTACCCTCCCTGAGCCATCGAGCTCTGGGTTTTTTCTTCCATAGGATCTCTTCTTGCTTTATGCGGGTCGTAAGTTCATTTTTTGTTTTTTCTTCAGCTTGTGCCTTCAACTCAATGCGTCCCTCTTGGATTATGGCTTGTTGTATGCGTTTCATTTGGGATTCCAGATCTTTCTTTGCATGGAAGATGTTGCCAAACTATTCCTTATTCCATTTTTTAATGCATCCCTTGAGATATTTGAGATTTTGTTGAAATTTTTACATGGGGGAAGTGGAGTTTGGGGAATTTTCATTCCACTATGTTTGTATTTTGTCAAGAAATGTAGGGTGATCAAGCCAAAAATGCTCAAATCTAAAGGGGCAAGTGGGAGGGATTCCAGTGATATCAATGCACAGTTTGATAGGCCAATGGTCAGAGCCATGGTAGGGTAAGATTTTGTCAGGGAGGGGGATACCAACTAACATAAGGGAAGAAAAGGAAAGGACTCGATCAAGCCTAGAGGCGATCCACACTTTTAATCTCCTTTGATTATTCCATGTATGCATGCCATTGTGAGTCTCCAAATCAATCCAATCCATTTGGTTGATGGTGGATAGGAAGGTGTGGGAGTATTGATCCAATTTTCTTAAGCCCCCTTTCTTCTCAGTCAAGGAGGTGATCATGTTGAAGTCTCCCCCTATCAACCAATGAACATCACCCAATATGTGCTTGATATGTTGCAGAGAGGAAAGGAATATGAGCTTGTCAGGGGTCATATTAGGTCCATAGAAATTAGTAATCCATCTAGATTAGGAGGAGTCGATAAGGTTAAATTAGGATGTAGTGGTGGAATGCGATGAGAAGAAGTTAGAGAGGGAGACTATCTAGGGATCCTATATGATTCCAAGGCCTCCCATTGTACCTCGGGCATCTATAGAAATGGTAGCAGATCCTGGCCAGATTATATAGGTTAGGAGGGAGAAATGATCACTGAAACATTTGGTTTATTGGAGCATTAGAATGTTGGGTTTTTCCTGATGCAAGAGTGTCTTAACCATCTTGTTCTTTCATTTTCCATTTTCCAGGAGATGATATTCATGGTAAAGGGTTTGGAGAAGGGTTGAATAGCTTCGTGAGGGGGGATATTCTGTCAGGATTTATAAGCATTTGTCCAATGTCTTTGATGAGTTGTTTGTTGGAAGGACAAACTCTTCTTTTTTTATCTTTGACTGAATGGATCGGGTCCTGCATGGGATGAGTTTTCAGTCCAAAGGAATCCAAATTGGAGTGCATACCTGGAGTATCGGAAGTGGGGCTAGTGGTGGCTTTAATTAAATCTTGTTGGAGAATTTTGAATTATTGATATGGAATGGTTTGAAGCTCTCGGTGTTCATAGGCCATTGCCAATGAGTGGGCATAGAGATCCCCTAGGTCCATATCCTCCCCATCATCTGGTGCCAGTTGTTCTGTATCATCTTCATTCATTAACTCAGTCTGATTTGGGAGCTATCGATTCATTAGTTTTCTTTGTTTGGTCTTCTCCTCTGTTGTTTGGCTCTCAAGCTCGTTTTTTGGATTGTGTAATTTCTACGACTCTTCGGTGTATTTTTCTTGGGGGAATTCATGCATTTTGGAAATGGCATTATAATTATTTCCATTTGGAACGACAGGAGTTCCCTGTGGTTCCAATGATCCGTGTCCTTGTCTTGTATGGGTTTTTACTTGTTCAAATCCATCTTCATCTTTTCTATTAAGTTCAGAAGTTGAGGTTGGTTGTTGATTCAAAGGACAATATTTGAATAGGTGCCCATGTTCATGGAATTTTTGAAATTGGAATGGGATATGCTCATAGTCTAGGGTTTTTTTCCATTCTTCATCTTGATAACTTAAATGGATGACTTCCAGTAGGGGTTTGGTTAAATCCATGTAAACAAAAATGTGGGAATAAGAGGTGTACTTACCCTATTTGGTGAGCTCTGACATTTTCACAAATGATCCTAGAGAATTATCGATACCCTCAAGGATATGGATCCCAAAACTCTATGGGTAGTGAGTATAGGCATATCCAGATAGGGCCTGTCTTGAATTCCTCCTTCTTAGAGATAAAATGATTTGTCCATGGCCTAAGATAAAGCCCTGCAAAATTAAAAAAATAAGGGCCTCCTTCAAAAACCCTATCTCGATCTTTGTGGTTGGAAAATATGGTAGTAAAAAAACCCTTGGATCCCAATTTGAGGTCGAATTTCCCCTTTTGTTTCCAAGTATGCTTGATCCACCAGTTTAGTGCCTTCTTGGTGGGCTAGATGCCCAAGGATTTACCAATGAAGGTGTTGTCTTTCATAGCTTGGATGTAGTTGGTGATTTTGCTCGAATTGACCTCATACCGTGGGTTTTCAATGGCTTTGGGCATGCAACGACCTATGCTGATTAGATTCTCTTTTTTCAAATCATCACCTAGGTTATTCATTTCATTGTTAGGCTTTATTTGCTTCCCTTCTAATTTCTTGGATGAATTTGTGTCCCGTCTTGTTGTGCATACTTGTTTGAGAGGTTGATTGGAAGAGTGTGCTCTGTGTCCTTCGACCACTTTGTTGTAGGAGGAGGAATATCCCCCTCCTAAACCAGATGCTATTACAGTGCATCCGAGCTTGAATCTATGAAGGGTTAAACTAGTACAAACCATATTCGTATAGAAAACATCAGGTCTAAGGGATTCAATTTTAAAAAATGTAAAATATCACATTTTCATCATTGTATTTCACTAAAATGTAGGGCATATATTCATGGATTCACTCGGAAGTAAGGGAGGCCAACAATACACTAGGGTACACATGTCAAGCTCCAAGGGGATGTCATGTGTAATCAAGGCTCTAAGGTGATGTTTATACACAATATGTCTACACACTTCTCCACCAAAAGTCCACATGAAATCCATTTCTCCTCCAAGTTCACTATACCCACATGATCATTGTCGTAACCCAGGAATCCCTAAGTCAACTCCAAGATTCCATGCAATCATCCAAGAAACCTAGATCCATTTATATCTCAATTCCCCCTTCCAAGATGTCCAACACTCCTCCTCCAATGAAAGGCATTTTCCAATAATGTTGTCATGAGGTCTTCAATTCTCTAAAGAAGATAGTCACATAAGAATCTAGTTGACATCCAATAAATCAAGAGAAATCCACCTCCACATTTGCATGTCCACCATATAATAACAAAGGACTCCTTGATACACCACATACCTCATATCACATGGTTAAAAACTCCAAAGGGTTAAGTGCCCATTACTCATCCTCCAAGGTACATAACTCTCATATTCAAGCAACCTACTCCCCCATTGTATGCACCCAATGCGTTAGTTAAAAATCTGACTAGGGTATCAAACTCATAGACAAGGGTACCATACCAACACTCTTAGATCAAGAATCCACTCAAACTAAGTTATTGATGTGTCCATGAAGCATCACTAAAGGGCTATAGGATATGGTGATCTCATAACTAGCAAGGTGAAAACACTTTTGGGGTAACCCCAAAAGCTTACAATGTTGTCGAAATGCATCCTTCAACAAATTTTAAATGGCCACACTTTCATGATTTTTTTTTTGTAATAGACGTAATCAAAGTTTTTCCCTTGTGATGGCATCTCAATTTTCTATAAAAAAAAATATTTTAAGTTGTATTTCAAACTCTTGAGCAAAATCTTCATTTGTTGATGTTATTGTTTAAATATATAATGATATTTCTACCAAATTTTATTTCTTTTGGCATGGGATCATATTTTCTTACAAGATGCATAACAATATGATATTATTGGCCCTTTGAAAGCACCTTAGAGTGAAAGTTATGTTAACTAAAAAGAGGAGTCAGAAAGGGGAGAGATTGAAAGGGGATGTCAAAAATAAGTAAACATAATTTTATCATTAATGTTGAAATATTTTTCAATACTCATAGAGGGGTGAATCAGTATTGCTTATTTTAACAATTTTAATTAATTTTTAATCATTGAATTTAACAACTAATCAACAAGAAGTACAATATACAGAATTAAATGTAAATGTTATTTATGATTATATAAAATTAATATTTAATTACAAGCTACAACCTGTAGGAGACACCAATCTATTTTCCTTTTGATCACCTACTCAAGAAGACACCGATCCCTTGTTTTCCAAGCACCAACTTGAGGAAGTTGCAACCCCCTTTTTTTTCCAAGCACCGACTTGAGGAGACACCAATCTACTATTTTGAGCACCAACTCAAGGAAGATGCAACTCCCTATTGTTAAAGCTCTAACCTATAGAGGACTCTAATCCTCCCTTTCTCGTCCCTTCCACCCTCACTTCATGTATAAGTTTCAAATTTCAAGTTCTTCCTTGGACTCTTCCTTTGTTATGATATTCTGAGTTAGCTTATCGAGTCACACTTTTCTTTCAACATATTTTTGTTTAGATAGTCTTCCAAAAGGTACATGATATTGAACCATTGTGTCTCTTTGTAAATACTAATGAATCAATGTGCCTTTTCATTTTAATAATATTATTTAGTTACTCTTTTTCCCAATTGTGTATTGAAGTTTTAAATTCGTTGCAAATTTCTAGGTTTAGAAACTTCATTATTCGTGGTTTTCTCAGTCCAAAGAGTATATAATAGATGATGAACTCTGAATGTTTATTTAACTAGGTTATTCAAGTGCCTCTCCTCAAGGTACTCTAATTGACCATCTATAATATGATTTAAGGTCCCTTTCCCCAATCGTATCTCTAGTAAAAGTAAACCATACAGTAGCCTATGATTCAAAAAACCAAATCTCAACATCTTTACGTTTGATCGTCACCTTCAGTAACCAAATATGCAAAGTAGAAGCCAACACCAATTGTGCATTCATGTTAATAAAAACACCAGTAGTCAGAACTTCCATAACCAGCCTGATCGACGATGGATACAAGCAAGATAAAAATCCAATTTAATTTATATGTTTGCGTCTGGGTTTATGTTGACTCCATTCAAGCCTCAACCAAACGCTAATTGAAAAAGATTCATCTGATCCAATCAATAGTGGACATGAAAAATATAAAGTGAATTTCAATTATATTTTTCGCATCTGAGCATTGCATTTAACCTTCGTGCTAGTTTAAACATGAAATATATTAGGATCGTCTGATCCGATCAACAATCACTCATCGTCATTCATTGTGTTTATTGTATGGGACTTTCGCTAATATTCTGGCATGTATGTATTTCATGTATTAATCATCCCATCTCTGTCACTAGTATTGTAATGCCCAACCATTTCAGATGTGACTTTAAGGTTGGCTAGCATATACTTTTCATAGCACTGTTGTACCCATTCCTATTTGAATTTTCACACTTACACTATGGACATCTATCTTTTACATTTATGGTCTCACATGTTCCCCTACAATTACTACAAACATGTTTTATTTGTTGGATCATTGAAAGTCCAATATGTCTAATAGAGACTTTCATACCAGACCCTTGACACCCACTACATTTCATACTAGACTTTGATCTTTTCCCTTTAAATTTAGAACACAATAACTTCTTTTTGAGGTTCCATTGTAAAGGTCTTCCAATGATACCTTCATGGAGTGAACAACCTCACCTCTTTGTCTGTTCAATTGCTTCTTCTATGAATGGATGTCAGTAACACATTCCACCATAGACTTTTGTTGTCACATTAGTATGAATGCATCAAGCTCACACGATTTTAACAAAGTTATAGACCTGGGGAGAAGATAACAAGTGCTCAACAAGATTTTGATAATGCATGGTGATAATGATGACCATATTGACCCTTTTTTACATCAATAACACCACCATAACACCCTGTCCAACATTTTGTCTCAATTACAGTACCATATTACCCATTGGTAATGATGACCGTATTGACCCCCTTTTGACATCAATGACAACACCATATATCCAACATTCTACTCCTTTGGAATTAATGGCAACAAGGTAAAAACCCATTATTTTTAATCTTAATTGGTTTTTACTATTTATTCTCCCCCTTTGACAACAATGACAGAAGGGATATTTCTTTGCTCCCCCTATCCATGTACCCCTTTTCCGATGAAGTTTGTGAAATTCAATTAGATATGGAGATTACCCCCAATTTCTATCTAAGGTTTTCAGAGGTACTTCTCGGAAGAGGTTTTGTGAATATATCTGCAATATGTTCTTTTGAACTAACATACTCCAATCTAACCTTTTTGTCACTAACTTTCTCTCTCAAGAAATGATACTTGATGAGTATATGTTTGGTCTTTTCATGCATGACTAGATTCTTGGAGATGTTGATGGAACTTATATTGTCACAATAGATAGGTATTGGCTGATTGCATTCAATTTTAATACCCTCCAATGTTTGTATCATCCATAGATAGGTATTGGCTGATTTGAGTGCAACATTCAGCAGCTGTAATATATTCGGCGTCTGCTATATATAGTGAAATTGATGATTGTTTTCTACTTGACCATGAGACTAGACATTACCCTAAGAAAATTGCATTCCCTCTAGTGCTCTTTTTGTCATCCACACTACCATCCCAATCAACATCTATGTAGGAAATTAGTTCAAATCCTTTATTCCTTGGATACCATAAGCCAATGTCTAATGTGTCCTTAAGATATCTAAATATTCTCTTGACAGACATCACATGTGATTCCTTGGGAGATGATTGTAATATTACCACCATTCTTATTTCCTGCATGATATCAGGTCTGGATGCAGTAAAATATAGTAGGCTCCCAACCATAGATCTGTAGAGAGTTGAATCTACAAAAGGTGACTCATATTCCTTTTTGAGTTTGCAATTGGTTTTCATTGGAGTTTTAATAGGTGCAATTTCATCCATTCCAAACTTTTTAAGTATCTCTTTCAGGTATTTGGACTTAGTAATAAACATTCCTTCTGTTGACTGAGTGATTTGAAGTCCAAGGAAGAAGGTTATCTCTCCAATCATAGACATTTCATCAAACTCTTTTGACATTTCTTGAGCAAATTTATAACTTGATTAATCATTGTTGCAGCCAAATATAATGTCATCAACATAGACCATTATGACTAACAAGCTGTCCTTTTCAATTCTAAGATAGATATTGTTGTTTGAAATGCCTCTTTTGAATCATTGTTGTAGAAGGTACTTATGTAGTCTTGCATACCATGCTCTGGTTTCTTGTTTAAGGCCATGGAGTGTCTTCTTCAATCTATACACTTGTTCTTCTTTTCCTGGTTGTTCAAATCCTTTTGGATGCTCTGTGTATACTTCTTCTTTTAGGTCTCCATTCAGAAATGCAGAATTTACATCCATCTGATAAACTTTAAAATTCTTAAAGTATGAGTATGCTAGAAATAATTTGATGGCTCCCATTCTTGCAACTGGAGAGAAGGTTTCTTCAAAGTTAATCCCTTCTATGTGAGCGTATCCTTTGCACACTAATATTTATTTATTCCTTATAACTTGGCCATATTCATTAAATTTATTTTTAAAAATCCACTTGTTCCCTACCACATTTTTTTATATGGTCTTGGGACAAGTTCCCATGTCTGATTTTTCTCTATTTGATCAATCTCTTCATTCATGGCTTTGATCCAGTCTTCTTCTTTGCTGGACTCTGCGAATTTTTTGGGTTCTATTAGGGAGTGCAATGCTTTTTATGATCCATATGTTAGTTTTCTTCTTGTTTCTACTCCAACACTTTTGTTACCAAGGATTTGACTTTCAAGATGATTCCTTTGTATTCTTCTTGATGGTGCTTTTGTATCTTGTCTTGATGATTCTTCCTCTTCCTTTTATTATTCACTTTATGATTATTCCTCTTGATTTTTTTTTCACTATGTGATTCTTCCTCTTTCTTTTCTTCATCATCATCATTTATTTTCCTTCCATGAAATTGTGGATTATCTTGATATTTGATTCCTCTTGATTTTAGATCATCCACTTTTACATTTTCACTTTCCACAATTTTGTGCATCTTCGTATTATAGCATCTGTAGGAATTTTTTTTGGATGAGTAACCAAGAAATATTCTTTCAACTGATCTGTAATCAAATTTTCCTAGTTTATCCTCATCTCTCTTTATGTAGCATTTTCTTCCAAAGACTTTGAAGTGTTTAATTGATGTTGGTCTGCCAAACCACAACTCATATGTTGTTTTGTTATGGTTGAATCCAAGTTGTTCTTTGTTAAGTATGTATATTGTTGTATACACCACCTCTCTCCAATAGATATGTGGGAGTTTGGCTTCATTTAACATAGTTTTGGCTGCTTCTTGAACAATTCTATTTTTCCTTTCAGTAACTCCATTTTGCTGAGGAGATTTTGGAAATGAAAAGTGTCTCTTAATTCCATGAGTTTCACAAAACCTGTTGAACTCATTTGAGGTAAATCATCCTCTATTCTTTGATCTTAGGCACTTGATTTTGAGATCAGTCTCATTTTCAACATGTGCTTTGAAGACTTTAAATTTTTTGAATGCTTCTGATTTTTCTTTGAGAAAGGATACTCAAGTCATTCTTGTATAATCATCAATGACCAAAATGAAGTAATGTTCACCTTGTATTCTTTTAGTTCTGGTTGGTCCATAGAGATCAATATGAACAAGTTCTAATGGTTTTGATGTAGAGTATTCTTTTGTCTTGAATCTTGTTTTTTCTACTTTCCATGTTGGCAGTGCCTACAAACAGAGTTTGAAGGTTTTGTAATCTTTGGCATGTCTCTCATAACTTCCTTTTTTCTAAATTTAATCAAGTTATCAAAACTTGTGTGTCCCATTCTTCTATGCCATAGCCAGCTTTCATCTACTTGGATCATGCGACATTTTTCTTCTTCTTCTATGTTTAATATTTACACATTGTTTGGTGTTCTTGGTGCAACAACCACTAATTTACCTAAGTATTATTTTCTAATTTCACATTTTTTAGAGTCAAATATGATAATGTATCCTTGATCACATGTTTGACTTACACTTAAGAGATTAGGCTTCAAATTTTCAACTAATAGTACATTTTTTGCTTTAGCTCTATTATTTCCCAGACTAATTGTACCCCTTCCAAGTATCCTGGCATAGACATCATCTCCAAATGTAACCCTTCATTTTTCTTTCTTTTTCAGACTAAGGAATTTCTTTTGATCTCCTGTCATGTGATTTGAACATCCACTGTCAACATACCATTGGCTTCTTTTATTTTTGGCATATAAGGTTACCTTACATTCTATTTTCATTTTGTCTATTTGTTTTTATTTCCATATCTTCCTATGTTTTTCTACTTGAATGTTGGAAGTCTTCATGGAATATTTTAGTAGTCTACAATCACTAGCTTCATGACCATAATTGTTGCATTTGTAGCATTCAACATTGTAATATTGTAATGGAGAGAATGAATTATAGTTTCTATTTCCTTGATTACTATTATTCCCGTTGTTCTTATAACCATATCTTTGAACACTTTTATGATTGTTCTTTCCATAAGTTCTTCATTCTATTGCTTTGTGCCCAAAATTATTGCAAGAGAAACAATATCCAAGAAAGAGATGTTGATACCTTTGGGGGGGGGGTTCTTCTTGTAACTGTGTTCCTTTTGTATTCATTTTCTTTTGAAGGGAGAACCTATTTATGTTGATTAGAATCAATCTTTATTTTTCTCTCTTCTTTTTTGAAAGAGCTCTGAAGGGAAGCTGCATAACTTTTTGGATTTTTATCAGTTTCCTATGATGTATATTTTGAGCCTTTATTAGATTTATTTTGATCAGAACCCAATCTTGTCTCATTGCTTGATGATATTTGACTGTTAAGAATATCATCCAAGATTTTTGAACGATTCTCAAATCTCAACTGATTGTTTCCTTTCTCAAGTTCCCTTTTTAGAAAAACAATTTCGTCCTCTAGCTTTTCACAATCTCTTGGCTCTTCATTGAGTTGTTTACTTATGAATTCTTCTATTCTTTTAGATTCTTGGAGTTTAATCTTAAAATCATTAATGATTTGTCATGTTTCCTTGTTGATTTTTGAAACTTTCTTTTCTCCTTATTTTTCTTCTTTTTCATATTCTAATAGTTGTTCTTTTAATGATTTGTTCTTCTTTTTATATCTCCTCAGTTCTTCAAGAGAACTAACAAGTTCTCTTTCAAGGTCTACTTCTCCTTCAACTTCAAAGTTCCCTTCATCTCCATATTTATTATCTTCAATATTACCAGTCTGAGTTTCTATCCCCATAAATAAAAAAATTGTCTCATCATCTTCACTTATGTCAGATGAACCATTGTCTTCTTTGGAGTAAATTTTTTTCTTTTTCTTGTAAAATTTATTCTTGTTTTTTCATTTTTTACATTCTTTATGGTTATAAGTTTCTTCATCATCACTATCCTTTTGCTTTGGATAGGGACATTTGGAGGAAAAGTTACCAACACTGCCACAATTGAAGCATTTGAGGGGTAAATTCCCTTTGTATTTCCCAGTTCATGTCTTGAGTTTCCTTATAAATTTAGCCTCTTCCTCATATAATTTGTCTGAATGAATCATTTTACATGTGCTCATGATTCTTTATTTCTTTTGAAGATTTGAAGGTTGCTTCCCTTTTTAATGGTCTTTCTTGTCATGTTCTCATTTCATAGGCTATAAGAAGCCCTTGAATTTCATCCATTGTAAGTTTGTCAAGATTTTCTCGATATTCCAAAGTAGATGACTTGGCATCATATCTCATTGGTAATGATCTCAACACCTTTTGGACAATAATTTTTTCAACTTAATATTCTCCCAGTGGTCTGATTGTGTTGACAATTTCACCCACTCTCTGAAGATATTTTGCAATGTTTTCTTCCTCTTTCATCTTTATATTTTCAAATTGTCCTATGTATTTTTGAAGTTTTTCCCAAATTTCTTTTGAAATTTACAATGCATTACTTTGACAAATATAGAGTTTGCTAATCCACCCAAAATTGCATTAACAACTCTTGAATTATCATTGCATAGTTTCTTCACAATTATGTCTAAAGGATCATTTTCGGGCACATCATAACCCTTTATCATAGATATCCAGACATCACATCCCAGAGCCAGTAGATAAATTCTCATCCTTATACTCCAAAAAACATAATCATCTCCTTTAAACATTGGTGCTCTATTGGAGGACATTCCTTCTTGTTGATCCATTGTGGTTTCTTAGAATCTACCTTCCAGTGGTTAGACTATGCTGAAGGAACTGACTCTGATACCAATTGTTAAAATATTGTTCAATACTGAGAGAGGGGGTGAATTAGTAGTGCTTCTTTTAAAAAAATTCATTAATTTGTAATCATTGAATTTAACATCTAATCAACAAGAAGTACAGTATACATAATTTAAATGTAAATGTTCTTTATGATTATATAAAATTAATATTTCAATTACAAACTACAACTTATAGGAGACATTGATCTCTTTTCCTTTTGAGCACCTACTCAAGGAGACACCAATCCCTTGGTTTCCAAGCACCAACTTGAGGAGACACAAATCCCCTATTTTGAGCACAAACTCAAGGAAGTTACAACTCCCTGTTGTTTAAGATCCAACCTGTAGAGGATTCCAATCCTCCCTTTCTCCTCCTTTCCACCCTCACTTCATGTATAAGTTTCAAATTTAAGTTCTACCTTGGAATCTGCCTCTATTTTGATCTAATGAATTAGCTTATCAAGTCACACTTTTCTTTCAACATATTTTTCTTTATATAGTCTTCCAAAAGGTACATGATATTGAACCATTGGGTCTCTTTGTAAATAGAAATTAATCAATGTGCCTTTTCATTTTAATAATGTTGTTTAGTTACTCCTTTTCCCAACTATGCATTCAAGTTTTAAATTCATTGCAAATTTATGGGTTTAGAAACTTCATTTTCCGTGGTTTTCTCAATCCAGAGAGATATACAATAGTTGATGAACTCTGAATGTTTATTTAACTAGGTTCTTAAAGTGCCTCCTCTCGAGGTACTCTAATTGACCATTGTAATATTATTTCAAGTCCCTTTCCCCAGTTGTATCTCTAGTGATAGTAAACCATCCACCAGCATGTGATTCACAAAATTAATTCTCATCATCTTTACGTTTGATCATCACCTTCAGTAACCAAATATGTAGAGTAGAATCCAACACCAATTGTTCATTCATGTTAACAACAACACCAATAGTCATAACTTCCATAACTATCTTGATCGACGATGGATACAAGAAATATAAAAATCCAATTTAATTTATATGTTCGCGTCTAGGTTTATGTTGACTCTAGTCAAACCTAAAACAAACACGAATTGAACAAGAGTCGTTTGATCCGATCAACCGTGGACATGAAAAATACAAAGTGAATTTGAATTATGTTTTTCACATCCGAGAATTTCATTTAACCTTCATGCTAGTTTAAACGTGAAATATATTAGAACCGTTCGATCCAATCAACGATCACTCATTGTTGTGCACTGTATTTCTTGTCTAGGAATTCCTCCCGATTTTCCAAACTTTCACCAATATTCAGCCCTGTATGTATTTGATGTATTCATCATTCCATATATTTCACTAGTATTGTAATGCCCAACCATTTCAGCTATGACTTTAAGGCTAGCCAGCATATACTTTTCATAGCACTGTTGTACCCATTCCTATTTGAATTTTCACACTTACACTGTGGACATCTATCTTTTTCATTTATGGTCTCACATGTTCCCCTACAATTACTACAGACATGTTACATTTGTTGGATCATTTAAATTCCAAGATATCTAATAGAGACTTTCATACCATACCATTGACACCCACTCCATTGTAAAGGTCTTCCAATGATACCTTCATGGAGTGAACAACAACCTCGCCTATTTGTTTGTTCAATTGCTTCTTCTGTGAATGGATGTCAGTAACACATTCCACCATAGAATTTTGTTGGGACATTAGTATGAATGCATCAATATCACACATGAGTTTAATAGAGTTATAGACCTGGGGAGAAGAAAACAACTGCTCAATAAGATTTTGATAATGCATGGTGATAATCATGACCATATTGACCCTTTTTGACATCACTGACACCACAATAACACCCTGTCCAACATTTTGTCTCAATGACAATACCATATTATCCATTGGTAATGATGACCTTATTGACCCCCTTTTGACTTCAATCACAATACCATATATCCAACAATTAAGAAAATCAATTCTAAAGATGGAATAATACCTATAAAACTACATCATGGAGATAGGGTTCTACCCTTCCACTTAGTCATCCTATTCATTTTCAGCTAATCATGCAGGAGAAATCCCATCATAAATTAGTCTTGGAAGGAGGCCTAAGGCGTCTTTCAAGTTTACTAAAGGGATTGGGTTCCATTAATTTAATTCTTTTTTTTTTCTTAATATTGTAATTAAATTCTAGAATTATTGATTTAAGATTGAGAAGTGTGTAGTTATCGAGAGTCATGTAAGTATAGAAAGTAAGTGAGTGGTTGAAGGGATTTTCCTCAAGATATTGTGGATCTGAGGGTTTTTGTGGAGAGAGTATAGGATCTGAACTAATTCTAGTTTCAAAATCCTTTTGGGATTTAATTTGTAATCCTTGAAGGAATTTGGGTTAGAAAGAGTTATAGAAGTTAGAAAAGAGAGGTGAAGTGAGATATAGATAGTTATGTGTGTGTGCGCAGGGAAACTATGGCCAGAAAACCTAAGAAAGACCAGTGAATCAAAATTAGGGCTAAGAAGGATAATTAAAAGCCTTGTATGTAACTCTATGTATAATTGGCATGTAATTGAGTAAATGGATAAAAGGAAACACTTTGTTTTGAGTGTTCTGCAACAACTGATATTTAGGATCTTTGTTCTGGTTACAGAAATGTTGTGTGTCTCTATAGAATAGAATTTTAAGGTCATCTAATTCAATAATAGTGGAATATATGAATGTGATTGATGTTATGTTCTGCATTAAGGAGTTATAATCCCTAACTAATTGGTAAATAATGGATCACCTCTGCAAATATGTCGAGAGGTGTATAATTGCAGGGTTGTAAGCGAAGAGACCCCATACAATGAATAAATCCTCTGCAAAGGGAATGGTAGTGGGTTTCCATTGAAACTCATTAAGGAATCAAGGCAATGATCATTGATCAAATTTATGATCAATGATCCATATTAATTGTGGAAGAAATTGGATAGAACCGAACATGCAAACCTTCAACTAGAGCTCTAAATGCCAAGCTATAATTGAGACCGTCAGATCAGGTTCTGAACGTAGATAAAAAGAGGTGGATCTATATTGCAATTGGAATTTAAATGATCTTTGATGGAAAATTAAAATCTGATGAGCAATTTCCAATGGTTTTTAGGAAATACACATGTCGAAAGGTGTATGATATCACATTTCTAAAGGTAGGTTTAGAAAATAGTTTTTAACTTTTCAAAAGGGGATAACCTATGGTCATAGGCCTTGGTTACATGGAATAGAGTTATTCCATGAGGGATTCACTTACAAGTCAACTTGAAATAATATTTTGTGTAAGCCTCAGATTCTGGCGCTTTGGTCACATGGGAAGATAGGAAAGCTAAGCGTTTGGGCTTAGTTGTCTGGTGTTATACATTAGCGAGAGTTGATATTACTCCTCGGTTTCGAGCCTTAGATTCTAAAGTTAAATGGGAGGCATGGAGTTTTTATTGTGAAAGAAATAAGCTCAGGTAGGATTCCTACTTGAGCTTATTTCTTTCACAATAAAAACTCCATGCCTCCCATTTAACTTTAGAATCTAAGGCTCGAAACTGAGACCGTAGGATCAGTTCGAAGGATTTGAACCACAAGTGTGATCGAATTAGAGGTGTCAAAGTTAGGCATAGTTTTAAACTAAAATGAAAGAAATTGAAGAGTTAGGGATTGGGTGTTCATCCAAGTGTGTTTTCAAATGATATTTCATATATCTCATAAACAACCAATAATGTTCACAAAGTGAATTAGATTGAATAAGAGATCTAAGAAGTTAATAGGTGAATTGATAAGCATTGTGCATGTTTTAAAGTGAAACATATGATTTAATAGTTTAGGTTCAGGAGGGATATCATTTTGGTATCAAAGCCACATCAACGCTATTTGGGTTATCTATAATAAGTTAAATTATTATTTGTGTTCAATCTGTGATAAAAATGTAATTACATTTGTAGCAGATATCTAGAAATTCAGTACAACATGGTGTGATTTGAAAGGGAGTTTGTTCTTTGGAAGACAAGAACACAAGGATTTCTATGCAGAAAAAATCATAGGTGGGAGCTGCAATAAAAACTTGGTAGAATTGTACAGTGGATTAGGAGAGATGAATTCAGAGAAAGAACCTTGAAATAGTGAAGGAAATACAAATTGAGTCATTCCATTCAAGGGAAAAGTGAGAAAGATGTTAGAAAAATAGGATCGCGGAGAAATAAAATAAAACAAATGTGGAAATAAAAGACAGAAGATATGCAATACAATAGAGACAAAGATATATGTGGTTCACCCAGTGTGGGATATGCCCACCAGAGAAATTTCCAGGTCCTTCATTTTTATTATCCAACAAAATGAAGGGATAGAACCTACAACACACCCATTGTAACTTTTTCTTCTTTCTCTCATGGTATCCTCTCTTAGAATACAATATTCATAGTAATATGCAGTCGCAATACAATTCCCTCATAAAGGAGGGTTTCCTTCTATGGAAAAAACCCAACATAAATTCTACCGTCAGATCTACGACCTTATAATGAACGATTCAGATTTACTATGAAATTACAATATACATTTACAGGGCAATTTTTCCTTTAGGGGATTCTCCCCTGGACCCCCCAGTTGGGAGGATGAGCCCCCTGGACCCCACAGGGAGGGGGAATCCCCCCCTGCAACCCCCCCTCGCACAGGGGTGTACAGTCTTCATGGGGTATAAACATGACTAAAAACAAAGACCTATGAAATAGGAAGATAATCAGGCTCCATAACCAACAATCTCCCACTTGGAGATTGATCAAAATAACTCCATTGTTGTTGTACCTGCTGGACTATACTCCACATTGGAATTGGAAAAATTCTCATCTTCACCTTCATGCTTGAATACCAACTGAAACTGAGAAGGAGCTCAGTTTCTCCCTGGTTACTCCCTTTTTTAACATGTTTGCAGGATTCTGGCTAGTGTGTATCTTTTCCAACTTCAAATGTCCATCTTCCAAGATAGATCGTATGAAATGGTACCTGAGTTGTATATGCTTATTCTTCGAATGGAAGGTTGAGTTCTTTGCAATATGAATGACACTCTCGTTTTCACATCACAACTTGTTATTCTCTTTCTTTTTTCCCAATTACTCCATAAACCTTTGTAACCAAATCATATATTTACTAGCCTATGTAGCAGCAACATACTCTACCTTTGTTGTTGAAAGTGCAACAACCTTTTGCATTTTAGAAATCCAACATATTATTGTTCCACCTACAATAAAAATATACCCTGTGGTGCTCCTCCTACTATCTTTATCATCTTCCATATCCGAATCAACATATCCATGTAAAACAATGTTTGAACCTCCAAAACATAATGCATGAGTAGAAATACCTTTCAAATACCTGATAATCCACTTTACAGCCTCCCAATGTTCTTTACCTGGATTGTTCATATACCTACTCATAACTTCCACTACATGTGCAATATCTAGTCTTGTGCAAACCATCGCATACATCAAGCTGCCAATTGTTGATGAATAAGGGACCCTAGACATGTATTCTATCTCCTCTTGTGTCTTGGGACAAATTTCCTTGGTTAATTTTAAATGTTTGACCAAAGGTGTACTAAGTGGTTTTGCATTATGCATTCTAAACCTCTCCAACACCTTCTCTATGTACTCACCACGAGACAATGTCAATTTGTAATTTTTCTTGTTTCTTGTTATTCTCATACCAAGGATTTTCTTTGCAGCACCCAAATCCTTCATCGCAAATGAATTAGCCAATTTATTCTTGAGCACATTTATATCCTGCATATCAGAACCTGCAACAAGCATGTCATCTACATACAATAGCAAGATAATATAACTTCCATTTTCTATCATTTTAAAATAAACACAATGATTAGAATGTAATATATTATAACTTTGTTCTATCATAAATCTGTCAAACTTTAAATACCAATACCTTGGAGCTTGCTTTAGGCCATACAAGATCTTCTTCAACCCACATACCAAATTTTCATTCCCTTTGACCTCATACCTATGTGGTTGTTGCATATAAATCTCTTCCTCCAAATCCCCAAGGAGAAAAGTTATTTTTACATCTAGTTGTTCAAGATGTAAATCTTCTACTGCCACAAGACTTAAAATAGTCCTAATTGAAGTTATATTAACAACAGGAGAAAATATTTCATCAAAATCTATACCTTTCTTTTGTGAAAACCCCTTTACAACAATTCTAGCCTTGTACCGCTTTTTTCCTCCATCTTCTTCCTTCAACTTGTAAACTCATTTATTCTGCAATGATATTTTTCATACATGAAACTAAACCAAGTCCCAAGTCTGGTTATTTACTAGGGAATCCATTTCCTCTTTCATGCCTTGCTCCCACTTCTTTTTAGTGTCTACCTGCATTGCCTCTTCATAACATTCTGGTTCACCATAATCAATCAACAATAAATAATACAATGGAGTGTATCATCCAGGGGGTCTACTTAACCTGGTAGATTTTGTAACAACACTTGCAGGATTTTGAGGTACCTGTTGCTCCTATTGTTGTACATTTTGATTTTCTGGTACCTTTGGAATTCCTTTTTCAGTGATCTCATCAAGCACTGTGTATTCTGGTTTTTCATTTTCTTATTTCTTTCCCTGCAATTGATCTTTGTACATGACCTTCTCATTGAATATGACATCTCTACTCCTAATGAGTTTGTGATTTTCTAATCCCATAAGCGATAACCAAAATCATTAACACTGTATCCAATAAAGGTACACTTCTTGGATTTTTCCTCAAGCTTTGTTCTATTTTCTTTATCAATATGGACAAATGCTTCACAACCGAAAGTCTTCAAAAATGAATAGTTTACCTTTTTACCTGTCCATGCCTCCTCTGGAATGCCACCATCCAAATAAATTTAAGGTCCTTTGTTTATCAAGTAAACATCAGTATCTACAACATCTTCCCAAAAATGTAAGGGAAACCCTGCATGCAATCTCATACTCCTTGCACACTCCATGATTGTCATGTTCATCCTTTCTGACACACCATTTTCTTATGGTGTTCCTAGAACTATCTTCTCTCTATGAATCCCATGGTATGAACAGTAATAATCAAACTCATTGCTACAATATTCACCTCCATTTTCTGATCCAAGACACTTCAACCTTTTTCCTGTCTCATTCTCAACCAAAGCTTTCCATTTCTTAAAAGTATCAAAAACATCATATTTTTATCGAATGAAATAAACCCATTTTTTTCTAGTTGCATCATCAATAAAAGTAACATAATAACGAGAGCCACCAAGAGATGATACTTGAGTTGGTCCCAATACATCTATATGCACAAGCTCTAACCTTTCACTCTTCTTTTATTTTCCGACTCTGAGAAATCTGACTCTCTTATTTTTTCCATAAACACAATGGTCACATAAATCCAAATCAATTTGTTTAATATTTGGAAACAAATTTATTTTGTGAAGTATATGCATCCCATTCTCACTCATGTGTCCAAGACTATGATGACATAGTGTTGTATCCACTTTTGTAGAAGCTAAAGAGATAGAAGAATCGATATTACCAATACATAAATACAATGTGCCTACCTTCTCTCCTTTTTCTATCACCAGTGATCCTTTGGTGATCTTCCATGCCTTATCTATAAATATAGATATACAACCTTCACTTGTCAACTTCCCTATTGAAATCAGATTTTTCCTTAGATCTGGAACATGTCTTACCTCTTTCAACAACCATTGGTTTCCATTCCTTTTCTTTATTTTTACCTTCCCCATTCCAACAATTTTGCATGGTTCATCACCCAAATGAACTTGTCCAAAATCACCTTGAACATAATCTAGAAAATGTTTCCTATGGGGTGTGGCATGAAATGAAGCCCCTGAATCTACTACCCAAGAATAAGAAATATTATCTACATAAAGAATGAAATCATCGTGTAACACATCACCTGTTACAATTGATTCCTAATTTTTCTCTTGTTTTCCATCTCTTTGTTTCTTTGGAGTTACGCAGTGTTTCTTCAGATATCCTTTCTTCCTACAATTCCATCACTCTATATTTCCCATTTTGGATTTGGATCTTCCCTTCCTAGAATTCTCGTGGTTCCCTGAGCCCTTTCCTCTATCCTTTTGTATTCCCATGTTCTCCATGTTTAACGCATTACCTGATGTCTCGCCTGTTCTTTTCTGTCGCATTTCCTCTCTAAGGATAACACCAATAACATCATCAAATTTTAAAGTGTTTGAACCAAAGACAAAGTTACTTACAGCCATGAACAATTCATTCCAGCTTTTTGGAAATGAGCACAATATTAGAAGAGCCTTGACCTCATCATCAAAGTCCACTTTTACAGAACTTAGCTGATTAGTAACCGTATTAAATTCATTTAAATGATTTGCAACAGAACCACCTTCTGACATCTTCATATTAAATAATCTCTTCATTAGAAATACCTTATTAGACATCGAGGGTTTTTCATATAGTTTATCCAATGCATCCATCATCTCCTTCGTTTTCTTTTCTTTCAAAATATTGAAAGACATCAATGCTGCCAGGCTCAGTTGTATCATTCCTAGAGCCTTTCTATCAAGAACCTCCCATTCTTCGTCCTTCATGGTCGTCGGCTTCTTTTCTATTCCACCCAATGGTAGGAATAGATCCTTCTAATATAAATAATCTTCCATCTGCATCTTCCATAATTGGTAGTTTTGGCCATTAAATTTATCAACCCTAAACTTTCCATCTTCCACCATTGCTCCCACTCGAACCAGGAACCCTCTTTTCATGTGAGTTACCTTTCACTCCGACACCAGTTGTTAGAAAAATGGGATCACAAAGAAATAAAATAAAACAAATATGGAAATAAAACACAGAAGATACACAATAGTACAATAGAGACACAGATATGCATGGTTCACCCAGTGTGGGTTCCGTCCACTAGAGAAATTTCCAGGTCCTTCCTTTTTATTATCCAACAAAATGAAGGGATACAACCTACAACACACCCATTGTAACTTCCTCTTCTTTCTCTCATAGTCTCCTCCCTCATAATACAATATTTTCAATGATACACAACCACAATACAATTCCCTCATAAAAGAGGGTTGCCTTATAGGGAAAAAAACCCTAACATAAATTCTATCATCATATCCGCGACCTTATAATGAACGGTCCATATTTACTATGAAATCACAATATACATTTACAAGGCAATTTTTCCTTTGGGGGGCCCGCTTGCCCCCGGACCCCCCAACTGGGGGGATGAGCCCCCAAAACCCTGCAGGGGGGGAAATCCCCCCTGCAACTCCCCCCTCCCCCCTGTGCATAGGGGTGTACAGTATTCATGGGGTATAAACACGGCTGAAAACAAAGACCCATGAAACAAGAAGATAATTAGGCTCCACAACCAACAAAATAATGTTTGGAGAACAAGATTAGGAAAAGGAATCTTGTAATTATTAAAAGTTTTGATGAACACTTGTATTTGGATGTAGGTAGAAACAAAGGATTTTAGCTAGGAAGTTGTAACAAATAGAAAGGAGAAATTAAAACTCTCAATTGGAAATTATGGAAGAAGAATTTGCAAGAAGGGATGTTGTAATAAATTTCCAGTTAAATACTGAAAGTGAAGAGAACAATGGAAGTTCTCAGGAGAAGAAGAGTATGAGAAGACTATAGAAGCAATAGAGGAGAAAGGGAATGCTTAGAAGGTTCTATAAGGATAGAGAACCAGTGATACCAGGAGATCAATCTCAAGAGGAAAGGCTTGATGAGGTATTGAGTAGCAGTGGTTGAGACTAACTACCAAGAAGAGGCTTGGTTGCAGCTCATGGTGAGCATGGAGAAACTCACAAAGGGAAAGATGAAGATTATTAAGGATAGTCAAAGGAAGAATTCAAAAATAATCCATGGTAAGAAGGAATAAGATTCCAAGGAATTTGGCAAACGGAAGAAGATGAGTGATGAATATTTTGATGAAGAGATGGTTGAGTTAAAAGCACAACTCAATAATATAAAGCAGTTGCTATAGGACAATATCAGAGAAGATATGAAATAGGGATGGAATGTAAGGAAAAGGGTCAAGTGGCCTATCATGAGGTTATTTTCAAAGAATTTGATTCATAGAATGAATGTTTGGATGAAAACAGAGAGGAACCTCAGTAGAA
This sequence comes from Picea engelmannii, assembly GCA_009831015.1. NCBI lineage: Eukaryota > Viridiplantae > Streptophyta > Pinopsida > Pinales > Pinaceae > Picea > Picea engelmannii. The sequence continues at coordinate 397,503 of ML795530.1, forward strand.
CTGAGCATGCAGGAGAAGTTCACTTTTGTGAACTTGAAAAAGGATCAATCCTAGGAGAGGATGATGGTAGTGAAGAGATGGTAATGTTCTTTGATAATCACCAGGAAAGGATGTCAGTGACATCAAATGAAGGAGAATGTAATGCATTTCAAACTAACTGTCTTTTTGAGTGTATATTTGTAGGTACCAAAGACAATGAAGCTAAGCCAATGCAAGAAATTGTAGAAGAAGCAGAAGTTCAAGAAAATAAGAATGTTTCTTATGAAAGAAAACGAGTAGAAGACTCTAAAAATGGACAATCTCAAAGAAATATCACAAAGGAAGAGAGTTCAACATTGTTTCATGAATACAACATCGAAGAAATCCATGAAGAAGTTCAATTTGAAACTCTACAAGTTTATGAAAAGAAGAGTACACTCAGAGGTATATTCAATTGGTTGTATGTTCTATTGATGAATGTTTATTTAATTAATTTTGAAGGAATAGTATCCATTATTGGAAACATCTTGGAATTGGTAAAAGAGGAGGAAGTGCATGTCTTTCATATTTGTGAAGATAGTAAAGAAGGAGCTGATAGGGAGAACTCAACTCAAGACATTATGGCTAGTCCAAAGAACACTGTGAAGGAGAGAAAGGAAGAAGACAACATAAATTTTTTCATGGAGAGGGAGGAGACATCCTTATCTCATGCATCCAAGAAAAGAAGAAGGTTGATCTATGAGGACAATCATGGAGAAGGTTATGTAGAATTACATCAAGGCAGAACAAACCAAATCATTTTTTTGAGAAGAAATGAGAAGACTTATGAAGAAGAAGAAGTTGTTATGTGGGACAGTGATCAGGTTACCAAACATAACCAGAAATTTGCAAGAGATGAGCACAAGTTTCAAGAAGAAGCACATATGCATGATGGGACAAAAAACTACACATTTGCCAAAGATAATTCTAGAGAAGTACAAGATGCATTAGTAATTGAGAATGAACTCAAGGAATGTCCTGAAGAAATTGTTTTATGTAATGTGTCTGATGAATGTACAGGTGTATACAAAAATGAGGATTTTGAAAATGGAAGAAATCAACCTTTCACAAAACAACAAAGGGAATGGATAGGGAAATTATATACCTTGGAAATTTGTGCAAAAAAGTGGGAGAGAACTCTTACAACTCTCAAATAATACCTTATGTAAATATTGATAGTTAAATGGAAGAGAATGCTCCAAGGTGACATAAAATGTAATTCTGGGTTTGATGAAAAAGGAAATTCTTTGCAAAGTGACTAGCACCAAAGAAGCAGTCTGAAGATAGAAGAGATACAAGAAGGAAAGATTATAGATAGCTAGAAGAAATATGAAAGAAAGGAAGACTTCAGGAAAGTCATTTGTCTTGAAGATGATCTGGCTTATATATTTCTAAGATGGTTGATGCAAAACTGCATTAGTGTAGGCATGGAATTTGAAAGTGCTGATGAAAATGATCATTGGCACATGATCATGAAAATATTCAAATGTTTATTATTTTGTCATTTTATTAAAGGAAAATAAAAGAGTTTGATTATGGAGTCTTGTAAGATGAAAGGGAAGAATAGACATGCATATTTCTGGTTGCATATGTTCAGAAAATAGTTTTCTCAAAGAGATGAGACTTGGGAGGAAGGAGGAAGAGTTTTTAAAACTCTTACACATGACATTGATGAGAAATTGTCAAAAATGTGAAGCTACAGAGTGTAAACAAATTTTGTTGACACGTCCAAGACAAAGTGAATACCAAAGAATTTCTTGGGATAGTGAAAAAGGTTGAAAATGAAGTTGAGTATAGCATGAATGCAAAGATCAGTTGGAAAATTTCAGAAATTCAAGGGCATATTTTTACAGTCAAAGGGTAGCATAAGAAGAACTAGTTTTATGTTTTTATACCAAGCAAGCAATTGGGTTTGAAGGTGAAGAAATTCCACTTGAGACATTGAGAGTGTGGAAAATGGGAGAAGCAGACGAGTTATATATTATAACTTCTAAAAATGAGTTGTGGATTGATGCACAACATAATTAGAAAGGAACATGTTGGAGGCAACAGATGATGCTAATGATGGAAACACAAGACAAAGAAGATAGTGAAGAATGCATAGAGCATAAATTGGTTGGGATGTCACATAAAATGAAAATGCATATTGGAGGTATACATTTCTTGATAAATATGTTCCTGCTTAAATAAAAACACTATGAAAACTTTCAATACATGTTGAGCCCTTTGTTTTGTTGAATAGAAGTTGTGCACAACACATTGCATCTTCATTTTGGAGAATGGAAGTTGCGCAAGCTGTTGAGGAGCTAGACAGTGCAAGAAAGAAAGAAACAAAAAATAGTTAAAGGGATATTGCAACATTAGCAGCAAGATCAAAAAAAGATAGAACCCTTGAGATCTTAACCAGCAAGATCAAAAAAAGAAAGAACCCTTGAGATCTTAACCAGCAAGATAAAAAAAAGAAGGAACCCTTGAGATCTTAACCAGCAAAATCGGATTATATATAGGAGATCGATGTGATTGTAATAGGTTAATGAATAATGATAGGCTAATAGTGAAAGGTTAATGAAAGGGTTGTAATGTCATTATTTTAGTATGTTAGTCCAGAGCTATTACTATTATTGTTGTTGAATACTAATGTTATGACGGATTCACTGATGTAATGGGCCATTACCATAGTACAGTTGAATATGGAGATCTGGGTGAGAACCAAACAAACAATGTATCAGATTTTGGTATTATCAATATGAATAAAGGCCTAAATTTTGAATCTACATCTTGTGTATTTAGTCTTAATGCATGAATGGAATGTTGTTCTTCATTACCTTAATGTCTGATGTATTTAAATGATTCTTTATGAATGGAAATGCAACTCTGTCTCTTTATTTTCCCAGTTAGGAATTCCTCAGGATTGTTATAGGTTTAGTCTATTATGTGCAAGATTACAGTGAGCCTTGATACCATAGAGGTATGTCTAAGTATTCTCCTTACCCTTCCCTCTCTTTCATGTCTTGGTTGTGCTTAGGGTGAGACTTATTCCCTCCCAAGAAGAAGAAAATGATAGCGCTCTAGACTACTTCGGTACCTTTTGTTGATAATCTAAGAAGGACCTTGTTCTGAACACTTTTGTGCCAACAAAATGGTTATGTTGCCGAGACTTATGCCTTAAAAGGGAACCTGTGAGGATAATGCTTCCACAGATCTATAGATCTAAGATTCAAAAATGGTGGGAAAGAAATTGTGATGCTTTTATATGGAAGGAAGCAGAGCTTTGAGGAAAAAGCGAGAGGAATACAAGAGATTTTTTCTTTTACTCAGAAAGATCGAGCAACCAGTATGAGATATTCTGGGTTAAATTTCTGGAAGTACTATTCCATTGGATAGATAGGCTCCAAGAAGCTCCATAATTCTAAGAACGAGAAAATAAGACATGTAATTGGGATACAGAGAAGATCAAATTTCTTCACCAGATCATGCAAGCAGTCGATTTCTCGGTTCGCATGACTCTGGAGGGATACATCATCAAATTTGCAGCCGAGAATCACCAATATTTTTCACGCGTGGAAGAAATTTTCAAGAAAGGTGTGTGCGACAGATTATTGAGGGAAATTTACTTGTGTATCAAAGTATTCTTGATGGAGGAGGGGATGATAATTGTTCCCTTGACTAAGATGGAGCCTAAACAGCTATGCTTGGGGTAGGGTGATTTTGGGGAAGGAGCATGACCCGAGAAGGGGGAAGGGTTATTTGACAAATGGGAGAATATCAAGAAATGAATGAAAGAAACAAGAGAGACTTAAGGAGAGCCACCATTGTTGAGAAGTGGTGGCGTGGAAAAGTAAAGAAATCATCGAAGCGGTCTGAGGTGTTGCAGAAAGAAATTGGATCAAGAAGAACAGAAAAAGGAAGGAAAGAAGAGTTGAGGAAGGTGAGAAGACAAGAAAGAGTGACCATTCTAAGATTGTAGTAGAGAGAAGCGCAGAGAGGAAGGAGTCCCCATATGGGTGGATGAGAAGAAGAATGTGGAGAAGCAAGGGAGGAAGAAGAAGGTATGGACCTCGTAGGATATCAAGAAGATTCAGCCCCGATAGAAGGAAACATCAGGAACCATGCAAAGAAGGATTCTCTAGAGGAAGAGAACGAGACCCCCCAGATCAAAGAAACTCACCCAGAATTCAGTGGAACCAACCCCAAATCACACGTCCCCCAGGTGTCCCCTATACCCATGGTAAATTCTACACCACTTACTTATGCTAATTATATTCCTTCGTAGTCAGTTAGTTAGAATCAGTCTATAAGTGTAAACATTGGGGGGATATTGGGATCCCTAGGCGTATCGCAACCAGGACCGTTAGGTTTTATTCTAATAGGAACAGTGAGACCCACAATGCTTGGACATATGGGAGGATCGATCACCCGATACCCAGAATTTTGGGGTAAAGGGGACGAAGATGTAGAGAAACATTGGTTTTTGTGTGAAGTCATATGGAGGTCCAGAGGGACTCTCGATTTAAATAAGTTAGTATAATTTTATACTACCTTGAGGGTTCATTCTCTCAAATGGTATATGAAGGCTATTGAACCTGGGTTGCAAGGGAAAGCGTTCACCCTTGGCCAAGTTCATTTAAAGTTCATCGTCTAATTCAAACTACCTCAGTCAGAGCAACAAGCTCTCTCTGAGTTGCAGGAGATTCAACAAAGTGAAGGAGAATCTGCCTGGGAGTAGAGACAAAATTTCAAGGATGTTATTGGGAGGCTAGTGAATCCAATTCATGAAGATCACTAGAGGGAATGGTATATCAAAGGATTACTACCTCTGACAAGAATTCCTTTAACACAACAACGAATAGCCACGTTAACATAAGCCTTGGAATAATTGATGAAGATAAAATTCATGGAAGGTTATCCAGGCAATTTGAGAATGACCGAGCCCCCAGTAGATGCAAATTTTTCACAACTTCAAAGAAAAATATCAGTGCTAATAGAAAATATTTAAGAATTAACCACAGAAAGACCAGGACAAGCTCAGATTTGGTGCACAGGATGCTACACAGAAGGGCATATGGAAAATGAATGGTTGCGCATGAGGGGAATGGGACCTCTTCAAAACCCAATGGGGCCTTCTTCAGGACCCACGGGAGGAGTTTCGCAAGTGTCTGTGACTCCACCATCCCATACACCAGGGCTATATAATACCTTCCCGGGTGCTCCAACCCCTCAAACAGCGGAGTATTGTGAGATTTTTCAGACACAAGGACATGCGCTGAGGTAGTGTCCTATTATGAAGAAGTACACAATTGTTCCCAATACAATACACTCTGATTTTTGCGCATCTACGACCCATGCCACAAATCAATGTAGAGTGTTGGACACACTTGTTGATAGATTAGACCAGACAACATTTAGAGTAAATTAAACCCCTCAAGGACTTGGAAGAGGCCAGGGAGGTGGGGATAGAGTTGGATTCATAGGAGGGATAAATGGAAGAATAGGGTCAATCCAATGCTACAACTACAAAAAAAAAGGTCATTTGGCCAGAGACTACCCTCACCCAAGACGACCATGGTGCTCGCACTGCAGGAATAATGGGCACGCAATTGAAGACTGCCCAGAACTGATCGCGAAATGGGAAGATCGGGTTCGTCAACGCGGAGATAATATCATAAGATCTGAATTAAAAATGGGAAATGAGGGACAGATACCGAAGATTAACATCATCACTCATGGAGGAGAAAAGACTGGGGCAGATGCAGACAGTCAACCAAAGATTCAGAAAGATATTCCCAAAGATGACAAGTATGATCCTGTGAAACAAAAGTTGTTTTTAAAAAATGCAGTAGAAATATTTAAGAGTATCCCCATTCCATAAGTAATAGAGAATTCTCCGAGAGATTCATGTCAACCTAACCTGGCGCAAGCCCCTACCTCACCACCAGCACCCAGAAATTATGCAATTCCAAGAAAACACCCTGAGAAGTCTCGAAGTGTAATCAATCTTTGGTTTCAGTTATTCTTTGATATCCTAGGGGATGACCAAATTACTGAGAAGTTGTTAAACACCCCGTACTTGATACTGGGGAACGAGGGAACCCCAGAATCCATAGTAAGGACTAACCTCCCTGAGAAGAATACCCAGAGAATACAAAGAAGAAAGCTATGAACATGAAAATAATTTAGGTTAGAAGCCCAGCTAGATGAGTTTGAAATCAAGTATGTCATGCTAGATTTGGGATCAGATGTCAACATCCTAACCAAAAAGACCTGGGAAGTGTAATATCCCCCGGTAGAGCCCCAGTTGTAATTATGAACTGTAATCATGTTTATGAATTGTAATCATGTTTTGTAGGCTGGTGAGCCGAGTATTGATAAGATGGTGGGATTATTTGTTTATTAGGCCGGAGAGCCTAAGTGTTAAAGGCCATGAGCTTATTTTTGTATATGTAATTATGAAGAACATTAATAAATATTAAACATCGTTGTGTGCAAACCAACCATGAAGAAAGAGTGATGGGGGACTAAGCTTCCACAAGGTGGGTAAGGGAAAGGGGGATGAAAGGTTGGAAAGATGGGCTAATCTTAGGGGCTTAAGTCCTTGGGAATAATAATTTATTATTATTCCAAAGTGGTGTGAATGGTATACTTTTATCCTAAGTTCATGGAAAAGGGAACGCATACTTGATGGAGTGCATGCAACTTCATGGGTGACATGTGTTGGCCCAGGCACATGCAATTTAACCCAATAATTGAGCTATGATGGGGGTTGGTTCTCCATTTTTTTAGGCATCCACTGTCTGTCCTACTGTGCGTCTACATCTGATCTCCACATACCCTCACGCAACTTTGAAACCAGAAAATTGTAATGTTTTCCTAAGAAGCCTATGTATCCGTTGTCTGAACCATTTGAGTCTGTTTTCGACCTCTGTGTTGATTCCTTGTCACGTGCCCTGAAACCAGTGGAAAACCAGTGGATTGAGTTGTGTCACCTGTGTATCCTGTGAGCCCAGGCTATCCACCCTTGCAGAGCTGAGTTCGTACTCGAACTGTCTTTGGGTTGATGCCTTCTGTTTTTCCTGAGTGGAGTTGTGTTGTTGTTATCCTTGCCTTGCGGGAATTGGACTGAAACTGGTTGAAGAAGCGGGTTTTCAGGCCTATGGTTGAATATGCAGGTTGTCGGGCCTATGAGAAGCTCTCTCCAGGTGAGAGAGTCTGCTGGGAAGGGGTTTTCTCCTAGAGAGAGTCCAGCACCAGCTACGGAGCTCTGAGAATTCTTGATTTGTCCTGTTGTCGAGACCCAGAGAGGGAGGTGAAGCACCGATGGAATGTGCTTGTGAAGGTATATACTCTCGGGTGGAACAAGCATGTGGGGAATGAGAGTCTGTGAGTAGTGGGCGTAAGAAGGATCCTAGAGAGAATCCTTCTGGTTTCTCTATGGATTTTTCCTGTAACCTTAGCCTAGTCTAGGATTCCCTTGCTCAGGGTGGAGCTTAGTCCCAGCTCAGGGGTGACCCACTACTGAGCGTGATGAGAAGAATGATCTAAGGCTGGGAGGTTCGTGGAAGGTCTAGACGTAGTTGGTGGAGTTACTACAGTTTCAAAGATAAGTATCATTATGTGTTTAATTTCAGTTAAAATGCATGACTGTGATGCTTGTAATATTATCATGTATTCCATTGCAATGATATTTATTTTTAATTCTAATTAATTATGTATGATGGCAGTAAGTCTATGTTAAATGAATTAATTTGATTTAATATGCATGTTATATATATACGTATTTGAATGTTCCATGTAGTAGTGTTTCTCGACAGTGGGGTTGATGGCCAAGGACATTACAATATGGTATCATATCCCGTGGTTTCAACGTTGATCCTGGATGGACCAGATAAGTGGTATTTGGACCAAAATTTTCGAGTGGAAATGGTGTTCGGATGGAACAAATTTCGAACCTTAGAATGTTTTTGAGTGCCAAGGGGTTTCTTGGTCGTTTTACGAAGGTCAGGAGGAGTAGTGGTAGAATAAAACTGCATTCGGCGTGGTATTTGACCACAGAGAAAGAGCGCTCAACACTTGGGGTGTTGGAGCTGTAGGATCTATTTGGGAAAAAGGAAAGTCCTTTACGACCGTCAGATCTGGAAAAGGTGCAGGAGGGTTATCCTGGAAGCCTTTCAGAGTTCAACAGTCGGGAGAAGTGGAATGCACTGAGGCATAAACTTCCAAAGGATATCTACACCGTAGATCGTAGGAAAAGAGCCTGACCATTAGATTCATGTCCAAGAAGGAAAAGGAGAGTCACTTCAGAGGATTTCAAGTGTGGAGTATGACAAACTCTGGAAGTCCTGAAGTAGATCGCAACCGTATGTTGCGAAGGACACGCGTCAAGAGATCATGTACTTCTGGTGGAAGTACTTCGTTAGGAGGCAAGGTTTGTGAGTTTAAAACTCTCAAAGCTCGAAGTGTCGAAGTCACTCATAGCCGTTGATTACGAAGGAGGACACACATCGGTAGATCATGAACTTTGGAGAAAGTGCTCCGGGAAAAAGCGAGCATAGAGGAGTTGAAACTCCCAAAGCCCAAAGAGCCAAAGTGGTGAGTCATGATGACATCACCTGGAGGTTACGTGGACACATAGGATGTGTGCCACATGTCAGTGGGTTTATAACCTATGGAAGATTGAGATGGCATTTGGAACGTGACAAGTGTCACCCATTTGAATGGGCCACGTATCAGTCGCTAGTATTCTGCCATGTGGCATCCTGTGTGAGTAGGGTTAGTGGGGCCCAAGGTTACGTAATGTAGTTAAGGGTCAGAGGACCCACAGTGGTGTTGATCATGATACATCAAGATCAATGGCCGGGAGACATTGCAGGGACCCAAGTTGCATGAAAGCTAATTCTCCAAGGTGGTCCCGCAATCCAAACCGCAGTTTCACTGAGGGGTTATGTGTCAGCGTTAGGAGAATTTTAGGATGAAAGGTGGGTTACTCCAAACCAAATTGAATGCCCCCGTAATTTGGAAAAGCGTAATTGATGTGACATAATGACATCAACAAAGTGTCATGGAAATGTTCAAATATTATTGGTTCGGGGTGTGTGGATGTGAAATCTTCTGAAGTCCCGGAACTCAGACACCTGAGGTTCCACAGTGAGTGTCAGTCATAGGATGTTGGGTAGACATGGACCATTGATCCACCATACTGCATGAGTTCGCTAACTCAGAACTCCGAGTGACTATTGTGTTATGCTTGGAAATATTTCGAAGCCGAAGGCCGAAGGCCCAAGTGCATGCTTATTGATATAGAACTTGGTCACGACCCGTGATCCCATGAACTGGAGACTAAGAGAAGGGGATAGTGCCTGAAAACTTAGCAGAGGAGAGCTCTGAAAGAAGAAATCTATGGGGATTCTTGATTGAACGAGACTCACAGAGAATGAAAACTGAACGTTTTCTTTAATCATATTTGTTTATGAATCTTGTGGGATTTGTTAAGGAATGATGACCTGAAAAATTTCGATTGTTTGCACATTGTGTTGCAAAATTTGAACGAGTGCCAGAACCGAATAGAGTTGCCACTGAGTGCAAGAAATGGAGGAGACACAGAATGCTTCTAGTTCATAGAATGAAGCTAAAGGGATGGATGCCCATTTGGGAGTCGAAGGATCAAACTCCAATGGGCACGAAGAAGAGATAGATAAGGAAGGGAATATGATGAAAATCATTGAAAGATTGCAGAAATATGCCCAGGTTCATCGAGTAGATAACAGAAAGCTCATGAAAGCTAAGGATCAATAGGGAGAATTCAACTTAAAGTTGATGAATATTCTGGAGAGAATAGAAAAGAAGTTGGACAAGGAGAGAGACTCAAGCAAAACAAGGAGTCACTAGACTTTTGAAGGAAGAATATCAAGGAGTGTTGGTAGACACCATCATCACTCCCAAGGTCGCTCCAAGAGAAGGGCACACAGTAGTTCAAGCCCATCTCCTACTAGAAAGCACAGGAGATCTAGAGTGGATGAACTAAAGGGAAAAATGAACAAGATTAAGCCTCCTACATTTGATGGAGAACATAAGAAGGAGGAAGATGTCGAAACATGTTTGCTTGGCATGAGGAAATATTTCCAACTACATAATTATTCCTCTCATGCAGAAGGAAGAATTGTGATGTATCCACTGAAAGGAAAAGAATCCATGTGGTGGGATCAACTTGTGCAGGTGCAACACATTAGAGAGAAAGATATCACTTGGAAAGAATTCAAGAGGTATTTCGAGAATAAATACTTGACTAAAAGATACTATGACAGAAAGATGAAAGAGTTCTTTGAACTCAAGATGGGCAACATGACCATTGACGAGTACGAACAAAGATTTTTGGAATTGCTGAAGTATGTCCCTTTCATCAAAGATGAGACTGTCAAGATTCAGAGGTATCTAAGTGGATTACCACCTTACATTGGCAACAAGATTTAGTATGATGACCCTAAGACTATGGAATACATGATAAGAAGAACGAAATGATTATATGAATAGCAAGGAGGAAATCCTACTTTTCGGAAGGCTTGGGATGACCAGAAGAAGTTCAAGAAAGAGCAGAGGCAGAAGGGAAACAAACCTCCCTTTTTCATAAACAATCCTCAAGGATAGCCATCGTTTAGAGAGCCAAGAATGGCTTACGTAGGGGAACAAAGGCCAAGGTAGACACCCATTTAGTGTTGGGGTTGTCAGGGAAACCATAAGTACAGAGATTGTCCCCAAAAAAATGGCACAGTGAGAGTTGTCCATAATGTTAAGAAAGTTGAAACAGTTGAGGACATGGGCAGTAGAATGCCAAGGATCTATGTAGCCTTTGACAACAAGCAAGCTAAATATTAGTCGCACATGATTGAAGTGGAAGGTATGATCAACAACCATGCCTTTACTATTTTAATTGATTCAAGGGATAGCCATAGCTATATAGATCCTAGAGTGGTGGAAAGTTTGCAATTGTCAAGAATCAAACATGAGAAGTCTTGGTTAGTGCAACTGGCTACAGGAACCAAGAGAAAATTCATTGAGTTAGTTAAGTCTTATCTAGTGGACATGAATGGACTAAGCACAAAGGTTGAATTGAATGTCTTTCCTTTAGGTTCTTATGACTATCTAATTGGGATGGAATAGTTGGACCAACACCATGCCATATTTGACTGTCGTAACAAGGCATTCACTTGCCTGGATGAGGAAGGAAATCAGAAAACAGTCCAAGGAATTCCTAGAGTTGTTGCTATCAGAGAAATATCAGCAATGCAGCTGAAGAAGTGCTACAGGAAAGACTATAAGTTATTTGCAGCCCATGTGGAGGAAACACCTAAGGATAAGGTGTCAAGTATTGGATATCATGCAGTACTAAAGGAGTTTGAAAATGTATTTCAAGAGGTACCCGGACTACCCCCAAAGAGAGACATTGATTTCTCTGTAAACCTGATGCCTGGAGCAACTCCAGTGTCAAAAACTCCTTACAGAATGAGTACACCAGAGCTGAAAGAATTGCAATTGCATCTTGAAGAGATTATGAAGAAGGGGTATATACACCCAAGCGTGTCACCTTGGGGTGCCTCAGTCCTGTTTGTGAAGAGGAAGGATGGGACGTTGAGATTATGTATCGATTTCAGAAAATTGAACAAAGTAACTGTAAAGAACAAATATCCTATGTCGAGGATTGATGACCTCTTCGACTAGTTGAAGGATGTGAAGATATTTTCGAAGATATATCTTAGGTCAAGATATCACCAAGTAAGGATAAAGGATGAAGACATTAGTAAGACTGACTTTAGAACAAGGTATGGTCATTACGAGTTCAAAGTGGTGTCGTTTGGACTGTCAAATGCGCCCACTGTTTTTATGTGCCTGATGAATGGTGTATTCATGGACTATCTAGACAAGTTTGTCATAGTCTTCCTGGATGACATTTTGGTGTATTCCAAGTTGGAGGACGAGCATGAACAACATCTAAGGATGGTGTTGTAAGTTCTAAGAGAGCATCAACTATATGCCAAGTTGAGCAAATGCTCGTTTTATCAAAAACAGATCCATTACTTGGGGCATATTATTTCGAAGGATGGGATAGCTATGGATCTTGAGAAGATTGAGGCCATCAAAAAATGGTCGGTGCCAAAGAACGTGACAAAATTCATATCCTTTATGGTTCTAGTTGGTTATTACATAAGGTTTATCGCATGGTTCTCGAGGATAGCTCACCCTATCACTTCCTTGCAAAGGAAGGAGAAGAAGTTTCAGTGGACAAAAGATTGTGAGAGAAGCTTCCAGCAATTGAAGCAACTGTTAACCAGTGCTCCAATCCTCAGGATTGCAGATCTGAATGAAGACTTTGTAGTGTGTACAGATGCATGCAAAGAAGGATTGGGAGGAGTCCTCAATCAGAATGGATTCGTAATTTGTTATGAATCCATAAAGTTGAAAGAGCGTGAAACAAACTATGCAACTCATGATTTGGAGTTGGCAGCCATAGTGCACGCTCTAAATAAATGGAGGCATTACCTCATGGGAAGGAGATTCGAACTGAGGATAGACCATAACGATCTGAAATATTTGTTTGATCAACCAACCTTGAATGCTAGACAAAGTAGGTGGTTGGAGTTTCTCTGTGAGTACGATTTTGATATCAAGCATATCAAAGGGAAGGAGAATAAAGTGGTTGATGCATTCAGTGGGAGAGTACATGAATTACATGCTACACCCATTAGCATGTATCGAATTGATATTAAAAGTAGAATTTTGGAGGTTGCAAATAAAGATTTACAGTACAGGGATTTGGTAGCAAAGCTACAACAAGGTAAGATGCCACAGAAAGTGGAGAATTATAAATTGGAAACCGACAGAACACTTCTGTAGAAGAACATAATTTATGCACCTAATGTCCAGGACTTGAAACTTATGATTTTGAATGAAATGCATAATGTTCCTTATGTTGGGCACCCTGGATATCAGAAAATTGTGGCAGCAGTCAAGAGCCATTACTTTTGGCCAGGTATGAAGAAAGAGATTGCTAAATACATCGCCAAATGTATGGAGTGCCAGAAGGTTAAAGCTGAGCACAGGCACCCAACAAGGTTGCTGCAACCTTTACCCATTCCTGAGTGGAAGTGGGAAGTGGTGACAATGGATTTCATCACAGGATTGCCCAGAACCGACAAGCAGCATGAAGCAATCATGGTGGTGGTGGACAAGCTTACGAAATCTGCCCATTTTATTCCTCTAAAGACTACTGACAAGCCAGCTAACATTGCTGATATTTTTATGATGAAATAGAACTATTGCATGGTATTCCCAAGACAATTGTGTCTGACAGGGACCCAAAATTTACCTCCAAGTTCTGGAAGGGGTTGTTCAAAGGATTCAAAATGAATCTAAACTTCAGCACAACCTATCATCCTGAGTCTGATGGGAAGACTTAGAGGGTGAATAGAGTAATAGAATACATGTTAAGGATCTATGTGATGGACAAACCATCTAAATGGGAAGACTACCAGCACTTGGTAGAATTCGCCTACAATAATGGGTATCAAGCATCGTTGAAGATGAGCCCATTTGAAGCACTTTATGGAAGAAAGTGCAATACTCCAGTAAGTTGGGATAATCCAGTTGATAGAGCAGTGGTTGGGCTAGAGTTTCTCAAGCAAATGGAAGGACAAGTGCTAAAAATTAAGCAGAATTTGAAGGTTGCCCAAGATAGGTAGAAGAGTTATGTTGATAAAAACAGAACCCATGAAGAGTTTAAAGTGGGAGATCATGTTTTCATGAAAGTGAAAGCCCATAGAAGTTCCCTAAGCTGGGAAATTGCGCCAAGTTAGCAGCCAAATTTTGTGGGCCATTCGAAATCCTAGAAAGGATTGGGCCAGTTGCATATATTCTTGCATTACCTGCATCCATGACTGTACATAATGTGTTTCATGTTTCATTTCTTAAGAAATATATACCTGATGATAATCATGTAATCGATTGGAATGTGATTCAGGTAGAGAAAGAAGGTGTCATGCAAGTGCATCATGTACACATATTGGACCGGAAAAGCAAACAGCTTCAGAATTGAGACATAGGGCTTGTAAAGGTCCAGTGGACCTGGTACGGTCCTAAGGATGTGACATGGGAGCATGAGGATGCTATGCGGGCATAATACCCACATATTTTTTAATATTTTGAAAATCTTGTTGATGTTGTGTAAAATTTACACTGAGGATAGTGCAAAAATAAGGGGAGGGGATTGTAATATCCCCCGGTAGAGCCCCAGTTGTAATTATGAATTGTTATCATGTTTATGAATTGTAATCATGTTTTGTAGGCTGGTGAGCCGAGTATTGATAAGTTGGTGGGATTATGTGTTAATTGGGCCGGAGAGCCTAAGTGTTAAAGGCCAGGAGCGTGTTTTTGTATATGTAATTATGCAGAACATTAATAAAGATTAAACATCATTGTGTGCAAACCGACCACGAAGAAAGAGTGATGGGGGACTAAGCTTCCACAAGGTGGGTAAGGGAAAGGGGAATGAAAGGTTGGAAAGAGGGGCTAATCTTAGGGGCTTAAGTCCTTGGGAATAATAATTTATTATTACTCCAAAGTGGTGTGAATGGTATACTTTTATCCTAAGTTCCTAGAAAAGGGAACGTGTACTTGATGGAGTGCATGCAGCTTCATGGGCGACATGTGTCGGCCTAGGAACATGCAATTTAACCCAAGAATTGAGCCATGATGGGGGTTGGTTCTCCATTTTTTTGGGCATCCACTGTCTATCCTGTTGTGCATCTTTGTCTAATCTCCACATACCCTCACATAGCTCTGAAACCAGAAAACCATAATGTTTTCCTGAGAAGCCGACGTATTCGTCGTCTGAACCGTTTGAGTCTGTGTTCGACCTCTGCGTTGATTCCTTGTCACACACCCTGAAACCAGTGGAAAACATGTGGATTGAGTCGTGTCACCTATGTATCCTGTGACCCCATCCTATCCACCCTTGCAGGGTCGATTCCGTACCCAAACTGTCTTTGGGTTGCTGCCTTTTGTTTTTCCTGAGTGGAATTGTGTTGTTGTTATCCTCGCCTTGAGGGAATTGGGATGAAACTAGTTGAAGAAGCGGGTTGTCAGGCACGTGGTTGAAGAGGCAGGTTGTCAGGCCTGTGAGCAAATCTCTCCAGGTGAGAGAGTCTACTAGGAAGGGGTTTTCTCCCAGAGAGAGTCCAACACCAGCTATGGAGCTCTGAGAATTCCTGATCTGGCCTATTGTCGAGACCCAAAGAGGGAGGTGAAGCACCGATGGACTGTGCTTGTGAAGGTGCATACTCCCAGGTGGAACATGCATGTGGGGAATGAGAGTCCATGAGTAGTGGGCGTAAGAAGGCTCCTAGAGAGAATTCTTCTAGTTACTCTGTGCATTTTTCCTATAACCTCAACCTAGTCTAGGATTCCCTTGCTCGGGGTGGAGCTTAGTCCCAGCTTGGGGGTGACCCACTGCTGAGCATGATGAGCAGCGTGGTCTAAGGCTGGGATGTTTGTGGAAGGTCTGCACGTAGTTGGTGGAGTTACTATAGTTTCAAATATAATTATCATTATGTGTTTAATTTCAGTTAAAATGCATGATTGTGATGCTTGTAATATTATCATGTATTCCGTTGCAATGATATTTATTGTTAATTCTAATTAATTATGTATGATGGAAGTAATTCTATGTTAAATGCATTAATTT
>ML795530.1:413275-426287 GCA_009831015.1 Picea engelmannii
AATGTGAATGTTCCGCATAGTAGCATTGCCCGACAGTGGGTTTGATGGCCAGGGATGTTACAGGAAGCTTTGGGAAAACCTCAATTAGTATAGTCCCTCATCCAGTTGAGAATGCCAAATCAATACTGCATCTTCCCAGTAGGAAGACTGAAAAATGTGGAAATAGATGTTGCGGGAGTTAAGACCACAATTGATTTGGAGGTGATTGAAATCATGGGAGATAAGGATCCCTACCCTACTCTACTCGAGATTGATTGGGCATATGACAACTATGATATCATTGATCTAAAGAGGGACACCATGAAGTTTGAAGTAAATGGGATAAAAGTAGTTCATCCCTTAGATCCTTATCTAGGGCCTAGATATATTGAACCAGTGGACCATAATATGGATTTAGAGGCCCTGGACTAATTATATACCATCATAGCAGGCACAAGACTAGATTACATAAATCTTACGACAGATGGATCAGTAAGTTGGAGAAGCATACAATCTACTGATGAGGATTCAAAAGCAGTGTTTGACAGTTGGCATCAAGGTTCATATGAGTGATTCTCAAGGCAATGCGCAACTGTCAGAGTAATAAAATAGATTTGAACTGAGGTCAGAGAAATCCCTACATACAATGGTACCTCAGAGGTACACAAATTTCTCGCCAGCATGGAAGAAAAGATAGCAGAGGAACAAAGGATCTTTGTTCTTGACTTAGCCTTGCAAGATACTCCCACTAGATGGTGGGCCACCCATAAAGCCTCGATTATAGAGAGGGAGAATGCAAAACAAGCCATACGATGTCGATTCCATGGGAGGGATCGGTTGAAAGAAGAAATGAAGATATATTTCCAATATGCACAACTGTTCGGCGGGCGATCTAACCCTCAGATGCATATTGAACATTGCTTAAAGCAGTGGAGAGTTGTAGAGGTACCCTCTCACCTATGGGTCCAAGTATTTTTCCATTCATTGGAGCCTATTCCAAGGGCCTGGTATATACATGAGGAGACTAGAAGACAAACGAATTGTTGGTAGACCTTACAAGAACAATTTTGCAAGGATTTTTCATTTACAAGTAAGTATCTTGAGCTCAACACTGTCCTTCAAAGAATCATGGAAATGATTTTTATCGACATTTGTAAAAAGAGATCAATTCCAGTAATATGTGACGACCATGTTCACTTGCTTCATTCTAGTTTGAGTCTTGAAATTGATAAGAAATTTGTACCTTGTTGTAAAGTTGAGAGAGACCTAGAAAACCCTAATGGTTTAGAAGAGATTAGAAACTTAGACATTAAAGAAATCAAAGGCAGTAGAGAGATTCAAGATACCATACATAGTCACACATGTAGCTCCTATAATCACCCACTAAGGTTGCAGAAAGTCAATATAGGGAGCGTAGATAATCCTAAGATAGCTTCTATAGGAGACTACTGGGATGATCAGGCTATGAACGAGGTACATAATCTGTTGTGGGAGTATGAGGACTTGTTTCTAAAAACATTCTTGGAACTAAAAGACATAAAGGGAGCCATGGGAGAAATGAAAATAGAGTTGAAACCCGACTCAAGACCTGTGAAGAATGGACTGTACCGCCTCAACCCTAGAATTAAAGAAAATGTTAAGAAAGAAGTGGACAAGATGCTTGCGGTAGGACTTATTTTTCCTATTGAAGAAGCAAAATGGATTATCCCTATAGTTATCCCGAGTAAGAAAGACACTGAAGACATTTGGTTCTATGTGGATTACAGGAGTCTAAATTATGCATGTGTGCATGATCCATTTCCCACACCTTTCAATGACAAGGTATTAGATCAAGTTGCGGGAAAAGAATCATATTCATTTACAGATGAATTCTTAGGATATCATCAAGTCATAATCATAGAGGAAGACAAGAAGAAGACTACATTCATAACCGAATGGGGATCATTCACATCTAATGTAATGCCCTTTGGTTTGAAGAATTCCCCGACAATTTTCTCTTGAATTGTGATAGTAGCTTTTCGAGAATTCATCCACAAGTTTGTAGAAGTCTATATGGATGATTGGACGATGTACATCCTATTAAAATATCATTTCAGCCTACTTTGGTTAATTTTTTTATAGATTTCATGAAATGAAGATATCTCTAAATCTAAGAAAGTGTATTTTATGTGTACCTCATGGAATTTTGTTAGGCCATATTGTATGCAAAGAAGGAGTCCCGGTAGACCCAATGAAAGTTGCGGTCATTCTGAACATGCCACCACCTACAAGTGCCAAATTGTTGTGCTCCACACTGGGAGATACATTATATTACCGCAAGTTCATCAGAAGATATGGAACTATTACAACACCCCTTGAGAAATTCTTGAAGAAGTCTGAACTGTTCCGATGGACGCCTGAGTGTGACAAAGCATTTGACATTCTCAAAGAGAAACTAAGTAGTGCACTGATATAGATATTTCCAAATTGGGAAATTGAATTCCATGTACATGTGGATGCATCAGGCATAGCCCTGGGAGCCATTTTAGCGCAACCAAGGGAAGGAACTATGGACCACCCTATTTACTTTTCCAATAGAAAACTATCGCAAGCTGAGCACAACAACACAACCACTGAAAGGGAAGGTTTGGCTATGATTTATACATTACTAAAGTTTATACACTACTTATTAGGATCTCATTTCAAGTTTTTATTGACCATTCTGCATTGAAGTACCTAGTCAATAAATCAGTATTGGAAGGAAGAATTTGCAGATGGCTATTGGTGTTTCAAGAATTTTTGTTTGAAGTGATTTTCAAACCAGGAAGATGCAATGTAGGTCCAAATCACCTTTCCAGGTTGGAGTCAGGGGAAAGTGGCAGAGCAGTGGATGATCAACTCCCGGATGCAAACCTATTCTAGATTTAGCCCATTCTAGAGTATCTTGAAGACATTGTTGTCTTCCTTAGTACAAGAACCTTCCTAGAAACGTGCTCCACAACCCATAAGCGACATATGGTGGTTCGCACAGTATACTATCAATTGATTGCTGGGAAACTTTACAAATTGGGACTCAACAACATCCTTAGGAGATGTTTCTTGAACCATGAAAGGAAGGATATCCTATGGGAATGCCACAATGGAATTGCGGGAGGACATGTTGGAGGTAAGGCCGCTGGACATAAGGTACTTCATGCTGGATTATGGTGGGACACGTTATTTAAATATGCTAAGGAATATGCTAGATCTTGTGACACTTGCCAAAGAGTAGGAAATCCATCTTGTAGAGATGAATTACCCCTTCAGCCATTCAAAGCACTTCAAGAATTTGAGAAGTGGGTTGTTGATTTTATTGGACCGATCAACCCCCCAGCTAATCACTCAAAGGCCAAATACATCATTACCAAAACTGATTACCTTACAAGATGGGTTGAAGCAGAGGCAGCCCAAGATTTTTCTACAGATACAACTGCTAGATTTATCTTTGAGAATGTTATACTAGGTTTGGATGTCCTAGAAGTCTAACCAATGATCAAGGTACTCATTTTATCAGCAGTACAGTTGCATTGTTAACGACTAAATTTCTTAGACAACATCATAAGAGAAACCCTTACCATCCATAATCTAATGGTACAGTATAGGCCTTCAATAAAATTCTGGAAAGAGGACTCAAAAAAGTATGTTGCGCAAATCGGGAAGATTGGGATGATAGAGTTCCAGCAGTCTTGTGGGCATATAGGACTACCACGAAGAAGTTACACAAATACACCCCATTTCAGTTGGTCTATGGAAAATAAGTTGTTGTGCCTGCAGAATGTATCACCCCTAGTCTTTATATAGCACATGATACACACATGACAGATGATGAATCATTTGCGTAGAGGATTGCAGACTTGCAAGAACTTGCGGAAGCAAGATTTTTAGTGGATTTTCATCAGATAGTTGAGAAGACTAGACAAAAATCTTGGCATGATAGGCATATTAATTCCAAGAGATTCTCACAAGGGGATAAGGTACTCCTATATGATAGTTGATATCAGAAACATCCGGGCAAGTTGTGCATGCATTGGTTGGGTCCATTCATAGTTGCAGAAATCCAATGCTCTAGTGCAATCAGGCTCATGGAACTAGATGGTATCCTTCGGCCAGGATGGGTGAATGGCGCCCACCTGAAACCCTACATTTCTCATGCTTGAACCAAAGCAAGGTTGCTCCAGGCCAAAGGAGCATGTACAGTAGTTATATTTTCATTTCCTACAATTTATGTAATTCAGTTAATAAACATTGGAGTGTGCATTTAATGTGCCACGGCATATATTCTTTTTTAGTCGAAGCGTAGCTTTTGCACAGAACAACTTACTCATCCACACAAGATCGGAAGAGCCACCATTACATTCAATGAAGTCATTTAATCTGACAGGGACCCCCATTGTGGTCGGAGGGAGGGTGAATCTGAGCTCGATCACATCCCATGTGCCAAATGTACCCAGTCTAGTCATACACTTTATGGCATCCATTATAACCCGTCAAAATTTATGTTAATCCATAAAGGCATGATACGCGCAGATTCCATTGATATCCCCACCGTGCTTCTCAGTCATTAAAAGGATAAGCACCTCAGATCGACCACGTCCCTGTCAGTCTGTTCATTAAAATCCAAGATCAGTTGATAGAGCCTACCCCGTTACCCATCCCATCAGAAACCTAAGCCTAAAAAATGTTTATGGCCTAATCATGAATGTCTTAATTTGCACTTACAAAAATTCTCCAGTTATATAGTTATAAGACCCCATCAATCCACGAGCAGCATCACCGTTTGTTGTTAGCTAGATTTTGAATTTCCTGCAATTGTGCATACCCTGAGAGATTTTCATTCCCATGTTACAAAGATGACACCAATTTACCTAGCAAATCAACACTTCAGGTCTACCATGTCAAGAGAAAAAGGAGGTCGAAGTTCAATTCCCAAAGAAGAAATCCCAGATGAACCATATGATCCTCGGATCGAGATCTTCGGGGATGTCAAAGGAAACACAAAACAAGTAAATCTCTTGGACCTTGATTTGGTAGACCAAGTATTGTTCCCATAGATGAACATTGGCATGTTATGGGACTTGGTTCAAGATGACATCGGAGGCACGTAATTTGTCCCCAAACCTGAATTTATCAATCTATTCAACTCTACAATCATCAACCTCAAAGACTTATCGGTCTTCGGGACCACTGGCGAGGGTGCATGCTGCATGAAATTCTTAATTAGTCGAGTACAAGATAGAATTCTATGGCTCTACTGGAGGTATTTGATTCATGTGGATGACACCACCAACTCACTGGCTTATCTCTCGAGGGAGAGGATGTCACCAAAGGATTCCAAGGCTCACGCAAGCATAGGAAAAAGAAAGGTTAGGTCAACCTGTATGAGAAGTTCCACACACAGAGAGCTGGTCGAACATCAAGGATTGACCCAATTATTCCATAAACAATTTGGACGACCTGCTATATAATTGCAAGCAAGTTCATGTGGTCCTATTACAAAGGTGAATGCACCCTCGATGCACTTTCTGTAGCTTATTTTTGCGCAAATGGGGTTGCATTCAACTAGTGCAGCTACCTACTAGAGGAACTCTTGGTAGTGTGTGAGGAAGCTCAGGAGAAAGGCAGAACATTTATGTATGGGTACCTATTAATAACATTTTCCATGTGGAAATGGAAGCCACCCATGGGGAGATAGTTGTCATTAGCGAACAAAGGTATCCTTGCCAAAATGTTCGAACCTTGGCACTTAAGGGCGGATGAGGAGAACCAGGAATTCAACAATTTTGCTTTCTCAAAGTGGTACAACCTACTAATTGACGCAACTCAGCGATGCCGCATACCACAAGAGTTGTTGAACATGAACATCTGGAACATCGACTTTGGATTGAACTGCCACAACACTCTTGTATGGCTGAGGCATATGAAGCCAAAATACTTCCGCTCGAGGTTGCTCCCCTTCTACCTGGATGAGGAAACCTTTGACAAAGAAGTCATGTCTTGGACTGGTGTCAAGCGCAATCCATGAAAGTATGGCATGCACTACCTCTTCCCTGTAGAGATCATGAAGAAAAATGGGCAGGAAGAAGGAGTAGGGCAGAGTTCTGGCCCAACTGAGAAGAAACAAAACGTCTCTATGCCAATGGACTCAGAAGACGAAGAGGATGCACAACCTATGGAACGAAATAAGAGGATGTTGCCTATGTTTCCATAGCTTCCCAATCATGCCGTGCTATCAAGTAAATATGGCAATGACGTCCTCACTGCTGATTTCATAGGAGATCCAATAGTTAAGAAACCCAGGACATGGCTCTCCCCTATGAAGATTATGAAGCCCCATCTGATTTCCTCGACCATACCTCGTACTCGAGCAGCCGATCGAGCGGCCCAAACAATTATCGAAATCCAGGATGATCCCGAACCAGATACCACTGCATCCACAACCATAATCATTGATCAATCCCCATCACCCCCACAACCCCCATCGCCACCGCAAGAAACAACTATTCAAACCCAAACCACTTTACCTAAGCCCATGCAGCTGGATCCCCCTGACCTACCCGAGCATGTACCAGAACTCATTACTTTGACCCCTAAAATCTCAAATCAGTCAGTCGTTCCATTTGTACCTATTCAAGACACTCTGCCTTCAAAGGAGAGTCAAATTGTTCCACTACCGCAAGTCCCAAGCACCCAATGTCCTCTCTCAACAATTAATGTTGAAATTGCCATCCACAGAAGTGGAACCCTAGAAATTGTGTTACAACAAGAGGAAGAAGCACGGAAGGTTCAAAAGGAACCTGAAACTACATCGGGGAAGAGTGCAACATCTTTGCAAGATAAATTGGAACCAGTCTTCTAGAACCCACATCTATGTGCGGAACTGTTGCAGCTTTGTCTGGCCAAGAGAGAAGCTTTTTCTCAATTCCCAGTAGAATTGAAGGCTTGACTTGCACACCAACTGCAAAGTCTATCCCCAAGAGAAGAAGAGGTGGAGACACCTTCTGCATAATCGATGGCCAGTGGACTAACACTACAAGTTCAAGTACCCATGGAGGTCACTCCTTCATCGGGTGAGCTTGCGGGACTACCAACAACCCAGCTGGTAGGAATAATCAGAGCCTCAACTGAACAATTGGAGCAGAGGATCCAGCTGGCTGAAAGAGAAGCATAATTTTGGAAGCAGGAAGGACTCGTTGCATAAGCACAACAAACACAAAAGGAACACTCCAAGATCCAGGAAGAACTGAAGGTGGATAAATTCAAAGAAAAACTTTCAGAGACCTGGACGATGGTCCAGAAGACAATGTCTCAGCTGCCAGAGTCCAGCACAACAAGTGAGCATGTGGAGCAGATCGAGTTGATTCATGTCGCTTGGTCAGAAATGGTAGAAAGAGAAGAGAGCCTTGAAGCACAACTGTGAGACAACAAGAAAGAAGTTGAATTGCAACCCAAGAAGCTCTAAGAGAAAATGGAGAAGATTGTCTTAGAAGGGAACAATACAAGAGAAACCTTGCACAAAAGGACTATTGAATGCACCAAGATCTTCAGAGAGGTAAGATATTGGATGGGAATCATCTCAAGACACAGCTACACATTGGAGGACTTGCGCGCAAAGATCCAATCGCTTAATGCAGAAGTAGTCAACACCCTAGATCCGCTAGAACAACAGGGGAAGTTCGACAAAATCCAACAAGTAGATAATGAGTTGAATGCATTATATGAATCTCAAACAGTTGCTAAGAAAGAGCTACGAGAGTTTCGACCTATAGTTCAGACATCATACTTACAGATGAATTAAGCCGATGCCATTGCTGACTCAGAATGGAATTCCTTAGTTGCATCAAAGCCAAAGGAATGCATCATAGACGCCACTCAACAATTTGTTGTTGAAGCTTCACTGCTTGCCATAAAGTGGCAGGATAAAGTGTATAACTTCCAAGAGGTTAGTAAGAGAGTCCTCGAACTCGTACCTAAGTTGGGCCCTTCGTTTGAAGAAGAGAAATCATAAACAACCTAAGCCGAAAGTGAAAGAAACTTAGAACCAGAAGGAAAGAAAGAACAACAAGACAACCTATAGACCATGGAAAAGCTGAAGACTTGACTCGGGACGAGTCAAGGATTGTGGTCAGAGCCGGTTGGGCCCTTCGTTTTGTTGAATAGAAGTTGTGCACAACACATTGGAGCTTCATTTTGGAGAATGGAAGTTGCACAGGCTACTGAGGAGATGGACAGCACAAGAAAGAAAGAAACATAAAATGGTCAAAGGGATAGTGCAACATCAGCAGGAAGATTAAGAAAAGAAAGAACTCTTGAGTTCTTAACCAACAAGATCGGATTATATATAGGAGACCGATGTGATTGTAATAGGTTAATGAATAATGATAGGCTAATAGTGAAAGGTCAATGAAAGGGTTGTAATGTCATTATTTCAGTATGTTAGTCCAGAGCTATTACTATTACTGTTGTTGAACACTAATGTTGTGACGAGAGTCACTGATGTAATGGGCCAATACCATAGTACAGTTGAATATGGAGATCTGGGTGAGAACCAGACAAACAATGTATTAGATTTTGGTATTATCAATATAAACAGAGGCCTAAATTTTGAATCTACATCTTGTGTATTCAGTCTTAATGCATGAATGGAATGTTGTTCTTTATTAACTTTATATCTGATGTATCTAAATGCTTATTTATGAATGGAAACACAACTTTGTCTCTTTATTTTCCTAGTTAGGAATTCCTCAGGATTGTTACAGGTTTAGTCTATTTTGTGCAAGATTACAATGAGCCTTGATACCATAGAGGTCTGTCTAAGTATTCTCCTTACCCTTCCCTCTCTTTCATATCTTGGTTGCGCTTTGGGTGAGACTTCTTCCCTCCCATGAAGATGAAAATTTCAGCGCTCTAGACTACTTCGGTACCTTTTGTTGGTAACCTAAGAAGGACCCTGGTTTGAACACTTTTGCGCCAACATGACATAAAAATGGATGGAGGTAAAATGATTATAGAAATCATACATGGAATTTTGAAGTAGCCAAAGTATAACAATTATGTATTCCAGTCAAGGACAAGACTGAACAATGGATTGTATGAATTCTGGAAGCAACTAATGAAGACTTCCAAGTGGATAAGAAGGAACAATAACAACAATTGGCAGAAGGTTAATGATGAAAGTTGGAGCAAGAAGATTGCAGAAAAGAAAAGTAGGAGTTGGGATCGTGGAGTGTTGCAGACGACAACAAAGCAATAGCAAGATGGACCAATGAATCGAGATGAAACAACAGCAAGATGGACCTAAGAAAGACCAATGAATCAAAATTAGGCCTAAGTAGGCTAATTAAAATCATTGTATGTAAATATATGTATAATTGGCATTTAATTGAGTTAATGAATAAAAGGAAACACTCTGTTTCGAGTGTTCTGCAACAACTGATATTCAGAATCTCTGTTCTAGTCAAGGAAATGTTGTGTGCCTCTGTAGAATAGAAGTTTAGGGTCATCGAATTCGATAATAGTGGAATATATGAATGTGAACCAGATCTCTAAACACCAAGCTATAACCGAGACCGTCAAATCGGGTTTTGAACGTAAATCAACGGAGGTGGATCTATCTCGCAATTGGAAGTTAAATGATATTTAATGGCAAATGAAAATGCGATGAGAAATTTCTAGCAGTTTTAGGAAATAGGAAATAGGATATCGCATTTCCAAAGGCGGGTTTAGAAAACAGTTTTTAACTTTGCAAAAGGTGCTAACCTATGGTCATAGGCCTTGGTTACATGGAATAGAGTTATGCCCCGAGGGCTTCAGTTTTAATTCAATGCGAAATAACCTTTTGTGTTAGCCTCGGATCCTGGCGCTTTGGTCACATGGGAAGATAGGAAAGCTAAGCACCTGGACTTAGTTCTCTGGTGTTATACATTAGCGAGAGTTGATATTACTCCTTGGGTTCAAGCCTTTGATTCTAAAGGTAAATGGGAGGCACAGAGTTTGAATTGTGAAAGAAATAAGCTCAGGACTTGCAGTGAAGTCCTTGCCATGAAGTTACATTGAAAATTTCCAGAAACCTCTATCTACTCCATACTTTTTTGCAAAGAAAGATTCATACCCATCCATTTTTTTTTCATTTTAAAAATATCTTTTGTGGTTGTAACATTGAATATGGGGTTTAGAAATAAATGTGTATTTATATGAAACCAAATTTATTAAAATTCTTATAGAAGACTGGCAATCAAGTTTAAAAAATATGTTTCATATTTAAAAATCTTTGTTTATTTGACCTATTTCTTTGATCAATGTTATTATTCTACCTCATACAACTATATAACAGTGAATAAAGTAGAAAATCTTATAAAAACTTAGGATTGGCCATTTGAAGCAACATAATAGTGAATACGTTCAATCAAACATATAATTTAAATGAAGTAGGTTAATTCAGGAGCAATCTTCTCTTCCCTGCTAGAATTCAGTGATTTAACAATTTAAATTTTTGGCTAATCGAGAACTTTGGTCTATTTTCTGAGTATTTGAGTTGGTTTAAAATGGAACAAAACCCCTAGGATAAAGTTTTTGAAAAACATGGAACTTTGATCTTGTAGAACACTCACTCTACCATTAAAATCTAGCCAGATTCCAACCAATTTTTTACCGAAAAAGCGGGTATGTTTGCTCCCGAGTTAACCTACTCCTAATTTAAATTACACTTGTATTTTTTAGCAATACAATCTATCTAACTAAGATTGAGCTCTTCAGTTTGGAGTAATGTTTACTTGGTGGCATTTTCCAACTATTGTTGATTATTTAATCACAATGCAGTTATAACATATAGCCTAATGCAATCTATCTAAATAAGATTGAGCTCTTCAGTTTGGAGTAATGTTTACTTGGTGGCATTTTCCAACTATTGTTCATTATTTAATCACCATGCAGTTATAACATATATAACATATAGCCTATATGTGTAGTATAGCTTCCAATATCACCGGTGGCTACTAGTTCTCAAGTATTAAATGGAACACTTACATGGAAGCTTTGGTCATGGACTTTTTTCTTACTACTTAGTGCATGTTCATGGTATGTTTAAAAAAAATTGATAAGGTTGAACTCTATGTTGATTTTATATACTTATTAAGAAAGAAATACATAATAATACATTGACTTTAGGTATCAAACAATTTATCTTATCAAAATTTATTTATCCATTTTAATGACTTTTAAAATACAATATTTACAAAATAACGTGTTTTGAATTCACTTACAAGCCAAACTGTATTATGTGTCATAGTAAGAGTTGAAAAGCCATATTATATATATATATATATATATATATATATATATATATATATATATATATATATATATATANTACATTTTCTGCTAAATTTCCTAAATGTGGTTGGGTAAAACTTTTGCTCAACCAAATTGTATGTAAAATCAATTTATATGTAATTATAAATACCAAATAACATAGTTAAATAATAATAATAATTGTATGTAATTGTAAATACCAAATAACATAGTTCAATAATAATAATAACTAGCATACCTTTAAAGTAGGGAAAAGGAAACATTGAAGTGAATTAAGGTGGTTAAGTTGTTCAAAGATTTGGAGATTTTTTTTGTTGGATGAAAAATCAATATATCATATGGTCTTCTAGCAAGGGTAACCCTGAATGGATTTATGGTGTGAGGATGTCATGTAAGAGTCCTGAAATCCATCAATAAATCAATCTTTGGTTTTTTTAATTTTCCAAGGATTATTAGAGGATGAGGAAATGAAGGTTCATTGTTGTGTGTCACAATATCTTTATGGGTCACCAATACAATTCAAGTAGAGTCTAGAAAACATCGATTTAGATGAGATCCATATTGCGATGTGCATGAAAGGGTCATTGTCTTAACAACTTGCAATAGAGATGACTCATTAACTCCCAATGGAAAGCTCTCAAGAATGGAGTTCCATTGATAGTGCTTATCAATCTTGTTTATTTATTTGTGATCCATGTAAAATTTCATGGAGAGTTCTAACTAATTCCATTTTAGATTATGAATAAGAAAATCATAATGTTTAAGCATGGATCCCTAGTACATTTAAGTTTCTAATTCAAATGTAAGTACAACACAATAATTAAAAGGGAGAAGCAAAATAAGAAAACTTGTTTTTTAAATGCCTCAATAAAAACAATAGGATGCTTGCGTCAATTTATGTTCCAATGCACCTAGATGACTCTCAATCAAACCTCATTAACAACATCCACAGAAGCAAATTTTCAATTGTAGGATTTTACATAATGTTTTTTTTTTTAATAGTTATAATTTACACTTTTTTTCATTTTCGTTTTTGGACTAGTTTCTTATAATTTTTTGGTTTGATATTTAGATATCAAATCTTTTCTAGTTGATGATAGCTTAGATATCCAAAGTGCTTTTGTAAGGCAAACTAAAGGTATTAAGGGGCAACTCACATGGCAAGGTTCTATGCATCGATAAACCTCGTCTTAAAACTGATGATAGCTTAGATATCCAAAGTGCAAAAGCACTTTCATTTTGTACTACAAAGACTGTACTCAAGAGTCTCATTGACTTATTCCTATAACATCCAAATTATAATTTTTTATGTGAATAATAAGTTATAGGTATTGGTATTTGAGTGTGACTTAAAATTAGTTTTTATTAAGTTTAATTAGAGATGGTATCTAATGAATCTTTTAATGGATGTGGTTTTTTGTATTATATGTTATTTATGAGAAAAAAGTAAAATTATTAAAGAAGTGTTTAAATTGTGTTATTATTTAGTAAGAAGAAATTATTCAAGTAATTAAAGTACTTTAACAAAGTTATAGTATTTTGAAAATAAATATTAATAAAGTTATTTTTTATTTTAAAAAATTATAAATATAAATATAATAAATTATTGAAAAAATATAACTCTCTTAAAAATATATATAAATATAAATATATAGTAATTTAATATATATATATATATATATATATATATATATATATATATATATAT
>ML795530.1:426391-467401 GCA_009831015.1 Picea engelmannii
ATATAGTAATTTAATATATATATATATATATATATATAGTAAATTATTAAAACTTTTATAGAAGCATAAAATTTATAACAAAATTTCAAATGTATATAATATATATATCATATATATTATTAAGAATCATATAGTCCAAATGTGTCTAATGGTTAAAAACATGTGTTTCTTTTTATGAGGTCACAAGTTCAAATCCAGAGAAGAGTAGGGTATGTATACCTCCATATACTTTACTAGTCAAATTACTGGGCAGAGAAGGGTCCCTTGTCCCACAAACAAGAGAGTCTTTGAAATCATCTCGAAAAAAACTTAGTAAGTAAAACGCCCAGGCAAAAACTACTTGTGTCACCTGATAATGGTGCCTTCGAGTTTCTCGTAATGCCCTTTTTAGCTTTACCAATTCCCCAGCAACGTTTTGCACCTTGATGAACCCGCTGTTCCACCCCTACCTACACAAGAATTAATTTAGTTTTGCCTGCTACTACCAACTCACCACCTGGCGTCTTTACAACCCTTGCATACAAGACAGAGAAGGGGCGACTGTCTCCTCCAACACTCGGACAGCCCCTTCGAAGAGAACATATTCTGGGGAAGCGACAATGGTTGGATCCCTTCACAAGCAGTGGTGGATAGATGAGAAGAAATGGTTTGACTATGCCAATAATATTTGTACTGGACCTGACTGCACTCACTACACTCAGGTTGTATGGAGTACCACCACCAATGTTGGTTGTGCCAAGATTAAATGCAACTCAGGCGATACTTTCATCACCTGCAATTATTATCCACCAGGGAACTACATTGCAGCCAGGCCTTACTATTTACAATCCCGTACATGTAAATATAAATATGAAGATGGGCCCTTCAACGTTGCTTATCGGATTCTCCCTCCCATTCATTCATTCTTCATGTACGCGTACAATACGGATTGAATTGTTTCAATATAAATTTTCTTGGTGAGTGTGGGGAGCAGGGCCACTTGGACGATCATGTGGGCGTTCAGCGTGCAGGAAGGGGAATGGTGCAGCGCCTCCCGACGTCCTCCATTGTCGATTTAGACCATTATCTGACACGCCCAATGTTGTTCCAGATCTTGCCCTGCCATGAACCCCAAATCTATTTTTCAGTTTCATTTCATCTGATAGAGAGTCAAAGCAAATGGCAGACCGTGAAGAAGAAACGTGGAAGAGAACACCTATTTAACAGTTTGGAGTTGGCGAAAATGAATATGCGCAATTTGGAGTCGACAAAGAAGAGGATACGTGGAAAGAGAAGATCGGTTGATCGTTGAGGAACAAATGGCAACTTCTCACAGGATTTTGACAGACGACGAAGGTGCCCAGAGGAACCTCCCTTAAACAATATCTTCGGTGTAAAAATCCATGCCTCTTGGATTATCGAGATTATCGGGGCTTGTGTGGACATGGTAGAGGCAGTGGGGACACATGAGGAACATATAGCAAGAGGAACAGATGGAAGTGTTTCATTCGTCAATGACAAACAACCAAAAACCTCAAGAAACCTCCCCTTAAAGAACGTCTTCGCATAATTATATGTAATTGTAAATACCAAATAATATGGTTCAATAATAACATAGATCAATGTCAATGTTAACAATAATAACATATTTCAATGTTTAATATCAAATACCAAATAACATAATTTAATAATAACACTAATAATGTTAATAATAGTAACATATTTCAATGTTAATAATAATAATATATTTCAACGTTAATGTTGATGAAATTGTTCTTATTTGGGTATTTGGATTTTCATCAAACATTTATGTGGAACTTTAATGCAAGTACTCAATGGAATGGTCATATTTTTTACTAATGGAATAAAAAGTACATGATCAGTTATACAACCAAGACATGATGAGCAAGTGGTTATATAACTAGCATATCCGGGGAAAGTCAACGCCTAAGAAAAAACTAAAGAATATTTTTTTAATTTTTTTTTATACATATATTATTTCATGAGTAACATTGTAATGGCATATTAATAATTTCTATGCATAAAGGAGAATAGGAAAATTGATTAGATCAAAGTATGATTGATAGGTATTTGTTAGCAAATATTTGACACGATTTCATTTTATGTATAGAAGTATGGAACAAGTTGAACAGTTCATGTATAGAAGTATGGACCAAGTCGAACATTGCATATCTAAAAGTATGATCATAACATAGAAGAATTTAGAAGGTAAGTGACAAAGAACATAAGCATGCTTCTTTTTTTTTCGTAGTGAGACATAAGCAATATCCTTCATTTTTTCATAGCGTTCGAAGGAGAATGATGGTGCTATGTGCATTCCTTCTATAGTAGTAGTGTGTGACATTGTTGTGAAGATCAAGCCTCGACGTTTAGTGTTTCCAATGCCAATGATAGACCTTGTTAAAGTCATTCCTTGAGATTTATGTATAGACAATGCCCATGCCATCTTAAGGGGGATTTGTTTCTTGTTACTCCTTTGTATGGGTGGAATTGGTACATGTTGTGGTTGGGTTTGGTCCCATGGAGGGCCAATGTATTTATCAAATGCCACAACAACATATGTTGGAAAATTTGGAGGATTACTTCCTAGTGCATATATAATTTGCATAACTACTCTGAGAGCACCATTGAATAATCCTGCTTAGACCCATAAATTGCAAGATAACATAAATCGTTGGTTTATACATAGCAAGACATGTTTTTCCAGCTTGTCATCATCCTGTTGGTGTGCTTTTGAAGCACCAAGTAATTCTGTGGAACTTCTTGCGATTGGCATATTCAAGGATTGAAGCATGATCTTCTTATGGCTGTCCAAAAAAATGTTTGTTGCAAAGAGGTGGATTGAAGTGTCAAACCTTTGAGTTATTCAACAGATAAGAATTTTTCAGACCTAGATTGAAGGAGGTTCCAATCATCAATTGTTGGTGTAACATTGTGAATGTTGGTTAACAATTGGCGGAAGCATGACTGGGTGCTAGAGATTCCTTGTTGTCAAAATATTGTTTCCAACTTGATTACAGTGGTAAAAGTTGTCCATAATCTCCTCCTCGGAGTTTCTCCTGCATAAAGAAGTTTGCCCATTACTGGTGGCAGTTGACCCAAGTCGCCCACAAGAATTATTGAGCAGTAACTGAATGAGCAATGGTTTCTTTTTGGAAATGCATCATGTAAGCGACTTATTCTATACAAAAAGTCTACATCCTATGAAGCTCATTTCATCAATTAGAATGTAGTGAATATGTTTCATTTCTTCTTGGAATACTCTAAGGGACTGACCATGTAAATGCCTCATGTCTTTGATATGAATCATAAGTCCTGCATGTATAGTGGTTGCATGTATGTTAAATGTTGCAACTCCAGTAGGGGCAAGAAGCAATATTGGGGTGTGGGAAGATGTTGCTTGAGAAGATAATACTTCTTTGATGTAGTGTATAAGGTAGGATTTTCTTGTTCCTATAGTGCCTTGGATGATCATCTTCAATGGATCTTTTGGTTATCTTGCTTGTAAGTGTTGGAGGATTATGTTGAATGCACATTGTTGATGTGTAGAAAATGTATTTTTGGAAGGAAATAGCACTCAAAGTTATAATTAATTCATCAGATTAATTTAATTCTAAATGATTATTTAAAATGTAAACAAATCTTTGAAATTAACCATTAAACAAAAATAAGAATAATGATAAAACTTTATATTATCTAAAACTTGTGCCAAATTTGTATCAACATGAGATAAAAAACAATACAATTTAATGTTTAATATTGACTATTTAATATCTAAATTCCAAGTTTCCATAATTATATATAAAAACTAAAATTTATAAATCAATATAACAATCATAAAGTTACTTTTAAAATAATAAATGAACACAAATGAAAAGATTACAACCCTATAGAGGAATAATTTATGTCATTTGACTTTTTAAAATATCCCTCTTGAGAGAAGCAAATGAAACATTTAACATTTCATGTTAGTTTTTCCACTTACCAAAAGAAATGAATACATATACTTTTAGATTTAATTGTCTCAAATTAATTTTACATTGTTGGAGAAAATTTCCATTTACCAAAAGAAATGAATACATATAATTTTAGATTTAATTGTCTCAAATTAATTTTACATTGTTGGAGAAAATTTCATTCACTATAGTGAATAATATTAATGGATCCATACCCTAGAGTGGAAGATATGGAAGATATAAATGAAGTGTGCACGTTTAAGGATGGAAAAACATGGGAAGTTCTATAAAGTTACAATGAGAAGAGAGTTGGGGCATAGGGGAAAGTTTTTTTTGCAATTAAAATGCTCTCTTTTACAGACTTGTGTTAGAAGGTAATGTATTTGACCATTTTGTTGGTGTATATGGTGTAGTAAATTATGCATTTACCCATGTAAATGTTTTGTCCAAAAACCCAAATTCTAAAAGATAAAAATAATATTGAAAGACATTGTTAAAACTCATAATCACTCTTCAAAATTTGATTCAATTTACAATTACAAGTTCAAAAATAAGACAATCTACATTGAAAATCAACTTGATAGAAGCACACATATGAAGAACAACCTCCCTATAAAAAGAGATCCCAATAAAAAAGGAAGATTAAAATAGTTATATTATTATTCCAATATTTAAAAAAAAAAAAAGATTAAGATATTGTATACAAATATAGATTATTATGTAAAAAGAATTATTAAATTAAAAATTAAAATGTTATTAGTAATTAGTGATTATTATGTAAAAAGGATTATTAGGTTAAAAATTAAGATGCTATTAGTAATTAGTGATTATTTAATTAATTAATATTTTTTTTTTAAAAGTAATTATATTTATCATTTGTAAAAACAAAATAATTTTTCAAAATTTTAAAAGGAAAATAAATAAATTTATATAACCATTTTATATTTGAGAATTAAAAAATCCTCGAGCTATAAAAAAAAATTAGAAATAATAATAAATAAAATATGAAAAAAAGTTGTTTTAGACATCTCATTAAATTCCTTATAAGGTCATTAAATTTCTTAAAAAGTGAAAGTGCAAAAATATTAATAGGATAAAACTTTGAGTATAGGTCTGTTTTAGAGTTTATTATCATAAATCAAAATAGAGTTCACTTGTTTTATGCTTATGAAACACATCTTGTTGAATCTATCTTCTTCATTTTGAAATGCATTTTGTTTTGAATGTATGAAAATTTTATGAAATTGTTGTGATTTGTTTTCCCTTATTATTTGATCAAATATAATAGTTATTAAAGATTGATGTCTTCTCTGTTATGGGATTTATGTTTTTATTTTATAGTTATTATTTTTTCTAATAATTCATGAATCTTATGTTTAAGAATATTAATTATGAATATAATATTATAATATTATTCTAACGATGAAATTAATATAATATTAATAATTTATAGTTATTATTTTTTCTAATAATTCATAAACCCTATATATAAGAATATTAGTTATCAGTATAGTATTATAATATTATTTTAACGAGGAAATTAATATCATATTAGTAATATCAGTGGAGTTATTATATATAATATTAGTTATTAGAATTATTATATAATATTAATTATCACAAGGAGTTAATATAATATTATTAATATCAGTAGAACCTTTTCCAAAGCAGTTGTCATATGCACTTGCCACCTCAATTCAGTTGTCTCATTTCTCTGGTAATTATTGCATTTTCCTACTATTGCTATCATTCATTTTCCAATGTTAAACTGGACCTGAGTCCCTTAGCGAACGCCTTCGACGTAATAAATGAATCTAAGGCTTTTAAGTGATGCTAGTGCATTTCAATTATATTGCATATTTTGTTGGTTAGCATTTCAA
Source organism: Picea engelmannii (assembly GCA_009831015.1). Lineage (NCBI taxonomy): Eukaryota > Viridiplantae > Streptophyta > Pinopsida > Pinales > Pinaceae > Picea > Picea engelmannii. The sequence continues at coordinate 432,228 of ML795530.1, forward strand.
TTATATTGCATATTTTGTTGGTTAATTATTTAGTAATTTTAGTACATTTTAATTACATTGTATAATTTGTGGGTTAATTATGTAGTAAATGAATTTAAAGTTTTTAAGTGATATTAATACATTTTAATTATATTGTATAGTTTGTTGGTTAATTATGTAGTAATTTTTAGTGAATTTTTTTTTATAAAGAGACTGCTCTTTGTTTTAAAATTAATCTTTGTTGATTAAACTAAGTGAATTCCTTTTGATAATACATTCAATTCTCTTAGAATTTACATGCTTGATTAGTATTTTAAATGTGTGGATTCATTCATCCAAGTAATATTTTAATGTTTGGAAATATTGATTAATGCATGTTGCATTTTACTAGTGATATGTTCTTACTTCTGGCTCCCGTTCCCTCGATTTTACACATGCCCCTTTCACTAGCAACTAATATCAAGGTCCTTCGAACTATTATAATTATTTTTTATCATTGTAATTGTATCTATCATTTTATTGATATTTATGTTGCCTTACTTTATCTTCCATCATTCTTTTACCTTTATATTCACACCTAGAGTTTCCTTATTATTTGTTGCATTCCTTATTATTCATTGAGTTTATGTATATATGTGAATGATAATGTCTTCTTAAAAAGATTTATTTTGTTGATATGGTGTTTAAATAGATGGTCATAATTGGTTAAACTACACAAGGGTTTTCCTCAAATAGGAAATGAGTACCAGGATGGGAGCATTGGAAATCAAGATGCAAGAGGTGGTAGAGATGATATTTATCGAAAGGAAATAATAAGGGATGGAGTGGAAATAAAATAGACATTATAAATAGTATGCACAATGATTGACATTGAGAAAGACACTCTAGATGTAAGGTGCATAAATATTGAAAAAAATATTATGGATAAGATAAAATGATTACAGTGAGAAAGATCCCACTCTAAATGTAAGGTGCATAAATATTGAGAAAAATATTATGGATAAGATACAAACCAATTCAATATTAGATGGTCAAACCAAACCAAATTCAGAAGTGAAAGATGATGAGGATACTATTGATGAACACAACTCAAAAAATTCTATAAAGGGAAAAACTTAAGTTCATAGAATGAGTCACCACAATAATAGTAGGGCATTCTCATCATTTCATGGCATCAAATAGTGGAAATAATAAAGTTGAATCTAGAACTAGTAGGGGTTATTCTAAGGACCAAGGTAATAGAAGGGACTATTCTATTGGTCATGGAAATGGAAAGGAAGTGATATCATAATATAGACCTCTAAAAAGATTGGAAAATGAAGGAAACAAACTCTAGTAGGGACTATTCTATTGGTCATGGAAATGGAAAGGAAGTGATATCACAATATAGACCTCTAAAAATATTGGAAAATGAAGGAAACAAACTCTAGTATGATGAAGGGCCTTATCTTTATCAGAAGAAGTACTTGTGGAACAATAGACACTGTAATGAGAGAGACAATAGGTGTTAGAAAAGTAGAGAAAATACAAACCACCATAGATATTACTAGTATATACATCATGTAGACCAAGAAGAAATGCATTGTAGGAGAGTTAGAGAAGAAATAACTAATAAGCACGGGGAAAGTGGAGAATATGATATCAAAGCGTGGTAGGGGAAAAAGAAAGATATATGGATTCTAAGAGAGAAAGATGAAGAATGAAAAAGGAAATATATACTTATAAAGGAGGATGTTTTCGAACATAGGGATATGGGACATCACACTGAAAGAGACAACAAGCAAGAGCTCTTGAATGTAAGAAAGAAAAAGGATGAAGATGACATGAGACCTCGTCTTATTAAAGAAGACAAGAAGCATATTGGCAAATCCAAATGTATTTTTGGGTTGAGGGGTCAAGAAGCTATGTGCTTCATGAATTGGAAGATCCCATTGAGTATCCCCTCAATTCATTATGTTCCCATAAAATTTGAACTCTCATAAATTGGAAGCATCAACAAATGGGTGGAAACATCCATAAGTGGTATATTTTCATTGCATTGTTGAAACTCTAGTTAGGTTTATATGCATTAACTATTGTAATAATGGTCATGGTATTTTGTGTTTATAGATGTTGATGGTTTTGAGATTCCCTACCTAGAAATGAAGAAGCTTGGTATAGCTGAAAAATACATAGAAGAAATAAAGGACTCAAAATATTCTCCTCAACACATATGAATTCATTCATTGTAATATTCCAGATATAAAAATAGCATGCAGAACATAAATAATTAGCTAGAAATGGAAGATAAACAATGATATAACCAGAAAAACACCACAATAATACCAGAATAATACCATAATAACACCAAAAAGAGCACTTTGATTACTGAGAGCAATGTTCACTTGTCTCTTCGAGAGGACAACCTCCAGCATAGTAGAGCTCTATTACAATAATATACAAGACAAAACTTCTCATACCCTCTACTCCTATTTATACTAAATATGTCTATCCAAAAGAACAATCTAGAGGAAGATCCTTCTAGAAGCAGAAGCTTCTATTAGGTCTTCTTACATTTGAATTATTCTTCCTTATTGCTAGGCCTTATTAATATTGACCTTTATTACATAAAAATATATTATTCTATCTACGTGAGGGGTTAGGTCCCTAACATGTCCTCCCCCTTAAAAACAACCTCGTCCTCAGGGCTTGAGATGAGGAAATTTTTGCAGAATGGTAGTTGGTTCCCAAGTGGCATCTGTTGGAGTTGTATCTTTCCACTGGACTAACACTTCCTTGATGGTACGCTAACGTAGACGACGCTCACGCTCGTCCAAAACGACTTGTGGTTGTAGCCAAATGGAGCCTTCTCCATCCAACTTAGGAAGGTTGGTTTAAGTTTGGATCTTAGTTCCAATCACCTTCTTTAAGCAGGAAACATGAAAAATGGGATGGAGCTTAGAATGACTGGGCAAAGCTAACCAATAGGCCACCTATCCCACACGCTTGAGAATGGTATAAGGACCATAAAATTTGGGCGCCAATTTTTGACAATGATCAGCCTTGAGGGAATTTTGCTTATAAGGTTGCAGTCGAAGAAACACTTGATCTCCTTCTGCAAATTGACGTTCAGAGCAACCTTGATCTTCTTGTTTCTTCATGCGATTCAGGGCCATGACCAAATTCTCTTTGAGGGTACGAAGAATATCCTCTCGAACTATAAGCATTTGGTCAACCGCCTGGACCTTCGAGACACCTGACAAGTATGAGAGAACTGAAGGTGGCTTTTGTCCATATACCGCTTCAAAAGGATTCATGCGGGTAGTTGTATGGTAAGAAGTGTTGTACCACCATTCAGCTAGTGGTAACCATTGAGCCCACTGATTTTTCCTTTCCGATGCAAAATACCTCAAATATGTTTCCAAACACTTGTTGACAACTTCACTTTGACCATCAATCTAGGGATGATAAGATGTGCTAAGATGGAATTGGGTTCCTTGTAGCTTGAACAGTTCTTGCCAAAAATTTATGGTGAAAGTTGGGTCATGATCAGAAACAATAGAATGAGGCATGCCATGAAGTTTGAAGACCTGATCCATGAAAATTTGAGCCACAATGGAGGTTGTAAATGGGTGTTGAAGAGCACAAAAATGAGCATACTTGGAAAGACGATCAACTACCACCATGATGACTAATTTATTTCCCAATTTAGGTAAGCCTATAATAAAATCCATAGAGATATCCATCCAAATAGCAGGTGGAATCAGAAGCAATTGTAGTGTGCTAGGAACTTTGACTGTTTCTCCCTTGTTGAATTGAAAAAAATCACATTCTGCCACAAAATTGCGAACGTCCTGTTTCATACCATCCCAGAAAAAAAGAATGTTTGACCCGGTCATAGGTTTTGGTAAACCCCAAGTGCCCAATGGTGGGTGTAGCATCAAGCTCAGAAAGTACCGTGGATTTAATTTTTGATTGTTTACTTAAATACAAGCGGTCTTTGTATCGAAGCTCATCATTGTTCCAAGAGTATCCTCGGGAAATTGGAGAATTGTCCTGCAATTGTTGTATCAGATGCAAAATTTTGGGATCATGTAGCCATTCCTGGCGAACAACTTGGAGCCAATCTGGTACAATGAAGGAGAGAGAAAAAAGGGACCCTTCATCTTCATATTTTATGGAAAGTGCATCAGCAACCACATTGTCTTTGCCTTTCTTGTAAATGATCTCATAATCATATCCAAAGAGCTTAGTCACCCATTTTTGTTTCTTTGGGGAGGAAAGACATTGTTCCAGAAAATACTTGGGGCTTTGATGCTCTGTATTAATTTGGAAGTGTTTCCCTAATAGATAAGGGTGCCAAAGATACACAACGTGCATAATAACCAACATTTCCTTTTCCTAGATTGATTTTCCCAAATTTTGCTCTGACAGTTGTTTGCTGGTAAAGGCCAAAGGCTGACCCTCTTGCATAAGGACTGCTCCAATTACTTTCCTGGAAGAATCACATTCCAGGACAAAGGTCTTTGTGAAATCGGGAATGGCCAGGATGGGAGTGGTGCACATGGCCATCTTCAAGGTTTGAAAATCTTGAGCAGCTGTGAGAGTCCAAGTGAAAGAGTTCTTTTTAAGGAGATAAGTGAGAGGTGCCACAATATTTCCATAATTATTAACAAACTTGCGATAAAAACCTGTTAAACCCAAAATTCACGCAAGATTTTGAGAGTCATTAGGTGATTCCAATCTTGCATAGCTTCAATTTTTTAGTACCCACCCTGACACCAGCCTTGCCAACAAGATGACCCAAGTACTCAACTTCTGAGGTGCCAAAAGCACATTTAGATTGTTTGAGGAAAAGTTGGTGTTGAGAGAATAGATGGAGAACTCGATCCACATGAGCAAGATGGGTTATCCAGGTTTTACTATAGATGAGGATATCATCAAAGAAAACTAATAAAAAACGACGAAGAAAAGGATGGAAGACATGATTCATGAGGCTTTGGAAAGTGGAGGGAGCATTACACAAGCCAAAGAGAATGACCAAAAAATCATAGTGGCCTTCATGAGTTCTAAATGTAGTCTTAGGAATGTTTTCCTCGTTCATACATATTTGGTGGTAGCCATAACGAAGATCAAGTTTAGTAGAGAACTGGGTGCCACTCAATTCATCCAAGAGGTCATCAATGATAGGAATGGGAAATTTGTCTTTAATGGTGAGTTTGTTGAGGGTGCATAAGTCAGGAAACATGCGTCAATAACCTTCTTTCTTAAGGACCATGACCACAAGAGAAGAGCAGGGGTTCGTACTAGGGAAAATAACACCCGCGTTGAGAAATTCTTGAACAATTTTCTCAATTTCATTTTTTTGGGAAAAGGGATGACGATAGGGATGGATATTAGGAGGAAGGATGTTGGGGACAAGGGGAATGGAATGTTCATGAACACCACGGAAAGGAGGGAGTCCATGGGGAGTGGAAAAAACCATTGGATGTTTAGAGAGGATGGATTGGAGGTCTTGCGGCACAGAGGGTGTCTCAGTGGCTTGAATGGCATGGAGTTGTGAAATAATGCCAGAATAACCTTTTTTTAGTAGCTTTCCCATGCGATGGGAATGAATGATCTCTCGGGAACCGATGGTGATGCCTTGGAACTTATATTGTTATCCCTCTTGGTCGAATTGCATGGTTAATTCCTTAAAATCCATGAGAATGGGACCCAAAGTCCTTATCCATTCTACACCCAACACAATGTCACAACCGCCCATGTCGATAGAAAACATATGAGATTTCATGTGGCATTGACCAATTTGGAGACGCACATTTTCACAACTCCCTCCACATTTCATGGACCCACCATTAGAAATCATGATTTGAAAATTATTGACGACACAGATATAGCAATTAGTTTCTTTTGAAATGTGGCAATGAATAAAATTATGGGTGCTTCCACTATCAACAAGAATGATGACCTTCCTATGCTTAACGTAACCAATTATCTTGAGGGTTTGGGGAGCAGAGAAGCCAGTGAGAGAATTTAGGGAAATGATTGGTTCTACTTTGGGAGGGTCAGAGGGAGGGGTCATGTCAATGGGTTCGGGTGACACTGCCACAAGGGGATCCTCAACATCGTCTTCAGAAACATCCTCGAAGATGGCCATAAAAATATTTTGTTCATTACACTTGTGCCCAGGAAAATAATTTTCATCACAATTATAACAAAGGCCTTTGAGTTGGCGTTCAACCATTTATGCCCTCGTCAATTTTTGGATCTTTAGTGGAGTAGAAGGAGGAGTGGGAGTGACTGGTTTAGTGCGAGGAATAAAGGAGGGTTTTCAGTTTTGAGAAGAGACAACCTGTTTTTCTTCCTTAGCTATTTTGGTGGAATCCACCCAACTTTGAGGTCGATCCATGAGGACAAGGGCACGAATCTCATCCTTGAGGCCACTGATAAATCATTCTTGGAAAAAAGCATCAGACATGCCCTCTCTATGAAAATCCAATCGCTCAAAAGCGGATATAAAGTCTTCCACTATGCTAGATTGTTTCAACTTTGTCAAATGGCCTAAATGGTTGGTTTCAATGTCAAAGTGTTCATAAAGCTCTGCCACAAAGTGTGTCCAAGCCACATACCCTTGGCGAGCATTTTTTCTCCATTTCCACCATTGCCAACGTTCTTGATGTAGATGGATAACACCATACCGGAGTTCAACCAACTCATTTGTAATTCCATACAAAGAGAAATAATGTTCCATTTGAGTTACCCAACCAATGGGATCCGAGCCATCAAATTTGATCACATCCACACGCGGAAGGCATAGGTCATGCTGAAAGTGATGGGGCTGAAAATTCTGGGAATGAGAGGAAGTTTCACCTTTGGTTTGAAAAGATGGGTTAGCTTGGCACAAATCATCTTAGTGAAGGAGACAAACTGGGTATTGAAGGATTCAAGCTAGGTAGCGAGGTCTTGTTTGAGGTCCTCCATTTTGGTGTCGATGGAGGAATGCATGTTTTTATTGATGGTGCCAATATTGGAATTGAGTTGTCTTACTTCTTGTTGGGTTTTTGTGAAATTAGAGTGCAAGGAATTGAAGCGAGCTTCCATGTCTTGGCTACAGGTGTGGGCCATGATGAAGAGGGAACACGAAAAGGGGCGGGTGGTACCACAAAGAAAATGGGTTATGGGTGAAGTGTATCACAACGATAAGGGCGATGCATTGAATCCAATGGGGTAAAGCCCAAATAAGGGTGTTGAAATGGGGTCGGGTCCACGAGAAAATTTTTTTGCTGAAAAATGATAGGTATGACTACGATAAGGGCAAAGAGAGGAGTCCAATGGGATAGGTCTCAAATAATGGTGCCAACAGAATCCATACTCCTACATATTTATACTCCGATCTGAAGAATATTGCAGTGACGAAATGCCCAAATGCTTAATAGGAAGAAATGTGTAGTAATTTTGCAACTCGAATGCAGGAGACACAATTGCATGGCAATAGATCTTGTATGTTCTATTTTTTTTTCATCCCAAGGGTTAGGGTATTCAAGGGTTCTATAGACAAGGGTTTGCCTTGTTTTATAGCTCTTTGATATGTGTGTGAGGTCCAATAGTAGTACTCGGCCCAATATCTCATGGCACCAACTAAGGAGGCTAGACTGTGCCCTTAGCCGTACTACCCGACTACCCAGGTACTAGAGAGTATCTTCTCGAGTGTTTTTCTTGGTGGCATTATAACAATCAGGCGACTGATCGATTTATCTATGGAGGGCTTAAGGAGATCCAGGTCGATTTGTATACAGGTGTTGTTTGATGCGCTACCACTCGAAGGGGTACCAACAGGGGTTGCAAGGGTGGCCAATAGATGTGCACTTAAGTACCACTTGTATTTCATGCATGTAAGAATCCCCAATCGTAGGTTTATGCACATAACGACATATCTCTGTAGCTTTAAGATGCTGGAATACATCTCTACCCTGAAAAAAATTTAACCCGCAATTTTTTGTCGAGGAAGGTTCTCTGATACCAGTTGTAATATTCCAGATATAAAATAGTATGCATAACATAAATAATTAGCTAGAAATGGCAGATAAACAATGATATAACAAGAACAACACCACAATAATTCAAGAATAATACCATAATAACACCAGAAAGAGCACTTTGATTACTAAGAGCAATGTTCACTTGCCTCTTCGAGGGGGAAACCTCCAACGAAGAAGAGCTCTATTACAATAATATCCAAGATAAAACTTCTCATACCCTCTACTCCTATTTATACCAAATATGTCTATCCAAAGGAAAAATCTAGAGGAAGATCCTTCTGGAAGCAGAAGCTTCTATTAGGTCTTCTTACATTTGACTTATTCTTCCTTATTGCTAGGTCTTATTAATATTGACCTTTATTGCATGGAAATATATTATTCTACCTACGTGAGGGGTTAGGTCCCTAACATTCATTCACTTGTTTTAAATTTTAAAAAACTATGCATCCCTGAAAATGAAATCAAAAAATAATTTTCTAGAGTATGATGTTGCTCTTACTCTTAGGAAGGCTTACTTTGCATTGTTGATATTATAACAACGTTTTGCCATTCCTATTAATATATAACTTAGTTATAGGTCTCTTTTATACAAGTAAGAAGAAAAGAGGAAAAATTTGAATTAGGACTACATGGAGCTCCAAGTTCAATAGTAAAATAACAAGAAGTCAATGTAGGTGGAAGGATACAATGATTTAGGAAAAATAAAAAGGAAGCAAATAAAATATTACTTCAATGTACTTCAAGCATCATTTGTATTGCATAAATAACTTTATGTCCAATGGAAAATCACTATGATTCCCCTATTCTTTCTTTTCATATCTTTCCATGCTATCTTCTATTATGAAAACATTTTTGGCCACAATGTTGAAATATTGTAACTTCGAAGAATATTCTACCTAAGAAGGAGTGTTGAATAATATTATTATATTATATTTATTAATTATGCCCTATTGTGTCTTTGTAAAAGTCGAACTTTTTGTGCATTGACAATTAAAAGTAAATTAAAAGGGTAAAGTGACAGGTCGGCCAAGACCTAATTAAGGGAGGCCAGACTACTATTTATAAAGGAGGCTAGCACCTCATTTGAACACTCACTCATGAGCTGAAACAAGAGGAAAAGTGTGCAAGTCTTGGAGGAGAAGTTGATGTAACTAGGGGTGATGTCAAGGAGGGTTTTGATATATCTCTTGGTATCTCTTGGTTAATTTGTGTGCTACTCTTCCTAGTGAAGGAGTAGAGGTGGATCTTTTGTTTGGTCTTTGGTCTATCTATATTGAGGAATTTTTTGCCAGGTTTCTCCCCCATGAGGGTTTCCCAGGAGAATATATGATTGTAATAATAAAGAAGAACCGTAATTTCTAGTTTTGTAAGTAAAACTTCAACATGGTTTCAAACCAGGCCTGAAAGAGACCAACTCACAGTTTATAATAAATGAATAGCCTCAGCGCACCCTCTCCAAAATCCAGTTTCCAGTATTGCAATTGCTACAAAATTAGGGTTTTTGCATAAAACCTAAATGTGACATTTTTCTTGTTTGAGGAGGACGTTGGAGAAAGTAACCACACTTAGGAACTCACCCTAGGAGGATGCATCTAGTCCCTGGATTAAAATTCCAAAATTTGAAGTTTAAGAAATTATGGTTTCCTCATAAAACCCTAAGTTGTAGTTGCAGTTGTAGTACCAGTTGTAGTTGCAATTGCAGTATCAGTTGCAGTATTAGTTGCAGTTGCAGTACCAGTTCCTACATCCCAGTTGCAACACTAGTTGCAGTGCCAACATCAATTGCAGTGAAAGTTTTTGTGAAGTGTTAGGACTAATTTTTATTTTCCTAGTGCGCCTTATCCTAGATACCTTTAAATTACAAGTTGCAACACCTTTGAAGTTTTAAAGGTTTGTTATTTATTGTCATTTCTACTAGATGGTGCCACTACTTGTCGATATTGTCATAGGTATGTACTTACATATGTTCAAACTATATCATTATTCTAAAGGGTATTTGCGGGAGAAAGGATCTTTTGTCTAAACAACAATCGTAGATCTAGAGGGATCTCAGATCCAACACATTCAGGGGAACTATGCACCCTAGGTTTGATTACTTTGATATGCCTCTACTTGTTATGGAATTATTGTTATCTTATGAATATCCAGGTTGCATTTTTATCTGTTGAAGTTATCATACTAACCATTGGTCAAAATTAAAATAAAAAGTATTAGATTGATAAAAGTTGAGATTAAAGAGTTTATTCTTTAACTCAAATTTCTATCAAGAAAGCATATTATCTAAGTATAGAGGACATATTGAAGAGAATACTTTTCATCTTGAGTAAAGGAGACTCAAAATAAAAGAAAAAATCCTCATTCTTGAGGAAAAGACTCCAGGTTTCAGGTTTAATTGATTAAGTTGATAAGATTCAAATTTTCACATATCAAGTTTGATAACTGTGTCATTACAAGTAAACAATATAGTTATGATAGAAATCCTTGAAAAGTTTTATACTTGGTAGCATGTGAGCATTATTGAGATACATTATTATTGTAATAATTTACCAGATATAAATAACATCTCCTCGAGAAGAAACTTCTTGTTTTGATACCAGGTTACCATGGAGGAATGATTGATCACAACACTAGAAGAGTGCTTCTCTCATTTCTTATTATTGTATTTCTTACTTTTAACCCTTGTTTTAGGTAGGTCACAAGCGATGGCTCTAAAGGAGCTACTGTGACGATTGTTCTCGCTATTGTTTTATTATTATTATAAAGAGTATTATTCTTGTCTGATGTTTCTACCTTGTTGTTCTTGTTCCGGGAAGGTCACATATGATAACCTTGAGGAAGCTATAGTGATGTTTGTAGGAGGCAATAAATTAGATGAGACATGGAGCATACTATCCAATTTGTATACATGACTTGTTATCCCCACTTTTCAGGGATAACTAGGAGATCGTGTCTCAAGACCCACAGGTCCTAGACGTGGAGTACCAAGAGTAGGATTGATCTGAGCATGGCCCTGGAGGGCCCACCTTTTCTTCTTCCATCGTCTTTATCTTGTCAAGAGCAACGACATCCATCACCATCGGTTTGGTCCTGTATCAAAAGAGGTTCTTGCTTCATGAGGTAATTAGTCTAAGTATCATGGTATGTGTCACATTTGATCATTAAAACCTTTAAATGTATGCATCTTATTCCTTTTATTTCTAACGACTGATTGGATCTTACATTTTCCCACTCGACCATGTTTGGGGCGATTGACAGGGTGCCCTAGCAAGCCTGTATCTGTAGGTTTTGGTTTGCCACTGGGGGGATTTATGAAAATCCATCGTCCGCTCCCATCATAGAACCACTTCTTCATCTTACTTCCCGCTCACTTATCCCATCCCCCTTGTCCAGGCATTGGGTTGACCTATTTTCAAGACTACACCTTACCTCATGGGAAGAAGGGGCTAAAGGCCCAAAAGGTAAAAGCAAGCTGGTAAAAGATAAAAGGCTAAGAATAAAACCTCGAGATGCTTCACCCAGGGATCCTAGAGAAAGCAATAAAAGACTTCTTAGCAAGAAACAAGAGGGACCCAGAAAAACAATAAAACAAGACCTAGTCAAAGGATAGGGGGTCTCATCACGAGCCAACCTATTAGGACCATGGGTACCTAGCAGTATGGCATTGCCACCAACTGGTTATCACACCAAGGCAGTGACTCTTGGTTGCATGGCCAAGGGAAGGGGGGTCTCATCATGAGCCAACCTTCTCATCTTTGTGAAAGTACTTGTGGGTAACGTTGTCAGCTCTGGTCACCATGCCAAGGCAGTGTCCCATGATTAGCTCTTGAACAAAAAAGAATAAAGGAATACAAGAATAAAAAGAATAAAGGAAAGAATGGGCTTGGAAAGAATGCATCCATGACAGGTACAACTCGCCTTCTACAAAGGCACCCACAGGTAACACTTTTATATCCTTGGCCTTCACTGCACCCACATGCTTGGACATCCCCTGACCACATCACCCACTTACATGGCTTGGATGAGGTCTTTTCGGGAACTTTCCTTTTCCTATGGATACTAGCCCAGTAGGATGCCTTGTCCTTTTCTCCAAACTTGTATTGCAGGCTTCTGTAACATCTTTGAGTTGTTAACTGATGTATTAGGGATTTTATGCATATGTTTAATAATATTGATGATGAGATGTGATTGAAATTGCTATGATCCCTGTGACTGATGAGCCCACGGAGGGCATAGCCTTTGATGTGCAGGACCATGCTCGACAGACAGGTACCATTTGGACCGGTACACATGGGGAGATGATCAGTTCGGACCCCCATGGGGCTGAAGAGACCACTAGATGGATGTTGAGACCCCATTAGGGGGCAAAGATAGGACACAGATGGATCAGGGGCTTTTCACCAGAGAAGAAGAGAACGTTCCACCAGAGGCACCCTGACACAGCTTGACCTAGGGGGGATGACCCTCTCCTAGTGGAACATTGGCCTTTGGAGGCCTAGGATGTCACAACCTTGACCATGACATCACCCAGCATCATAGATGTTTGGGGCAGGTAGACTAGGTAGCAGTGGCATGTGTGGCAAGTTGGAGAAGCTTAGGGAGGGCTAACGTTTTGCTCCAGGACACCCCATCTTCCCTAAAAAGGGCTAAAGTCTCCCTTGGAGGCGATTTTACTATCCTTTCAGCTTGATTTAGGGTTTTAACTTGACAATTTAATGTAAAACAGTATGATTTGATATTTTGGCCTTATCGGCCTTTTTACCTGACCTAAAATGTAAAATTAGGTCAAGGTTTTGTATAAATGGGAGATTTTCACTCTCATTTTATGATCATCCCACTCACCACTTGGTGAGGTATGAAATTTGTGCCCTATATTGGGTTATTGGATGATTTAAGGAGGCACACTTATTGAAGGAAGACATTTTTTGGCATATCTTGGCATTTCTCTTGAAGGAAGGTGTTACAACTAGGGTTTGCATGGTTATTTCTTGATGAATTGTAAGTATTGTAAGTGTTACACCAACGCAAGGAACGTGGTAAAATTATCTGCGTGTGTGATAAACAAAACCGAAATGGTCGTTTTGGGAAAAGGATTAAGCTTCGCGGTCTCACCGACCTCCATCCCCACGGATAATATTATCTGTTGCATAGAAGACGACATACAAAATCTCAATGACGAAGACAAAGAGTTAATAAGACAAGACTGCTCAGTCATACTACGCAAAGCCAAACCTCCAAAAAGTAATATGAATAAAGAGGAATGCGTAGCCCTAAAGAACCTAAGTAAAGATGCAAATTTGGTTATTCTCAAGGCGGACAAAGGGGGCGCTACTGCTCTTATGAACATGAATGACTACAACAAGAAAATGATAGAACACCTAACCAAGAGTGGCAGCTATAGGAAACTAGATTTCAATCCCATCAAGAAGATTATAAGGCAAGTAAAGAAGGCCATCAACAGTTCTAACCTAGACGAGAGAACCAAAAAACACCTAACCCCCAACAACGAGATCACCCCAAGGATCTACGGTCTACCGAAAATTCACAAAGAAGACGTCCATCTTAGACCCATAGTGAATACCATAGGTTCACCAACCTATGAGTTGGCTAAACATGTAGCTAAGATCCTTAGCCGTCTAGTAGGCCACATTGACTCTTTCATCAAAGACTCCAATGATTTTATCAATATCATCAAAAATGAAAAGGTAGGGCCTCAAGACACCCTCATAAGCTTTGATGTAGTCTCCCTTTTCACTAAAATCCCCTTAGATGAAGCTATCCAAATTGTCAAAGAAGTCATTGATCCAAAAACAGCTAAACTAGCCGAGGTCTGCTTACGCTCCACTTTATTTAGTTACCAAGGAGAGTTCTATGAACAAACCAGCAGTGTAGTAATGGGTTCCCCACTGTCCCCCATTGTTGCCAACCTTTTCATGGAAAATTTTGAAAAGAGAGCCCTGGACTCCTTTCCCCTAAAACCCTCGAGGTGGAAAAGATATGTTGATGATACAAACTTTCTCTGGCCCCACGAGAAAGTTGAATTACAGAAATTCTTTCTGCACCTAAATAGCATATCCAAAGAAATAAAATTCACCATGGAACTCGAAGAGAACGATAGCATCCCCTTCCTAGACATTCTTATCAAAAGGAAAAGTAATGGTGATCTTGGACATGCGGTGTATATAAAGATGGCCCACACTGAGAACTATCTCCAAGCCAATTCCCATCACCACCCCAACCAAAAAATAGGTGTCCTAAAAACTTTAGCCACTAGAGCCATAAGAATCTCCGATGAAACACACCTAGATAAGGAAACATATCACCTTACCAAGACTTTTAAGAACATAGGTTATAAACAAAAAGACATTAAGAACGCAATAAACACAGCCCTAGCAATAACCCGCAATAATCCCAAAACCCCTAAAGACCAAAACCCTAATAGAAGTGCCTACCTTCCTTACATCCAAGGAGTGACCAACAGAATTGCAAGATTCCTTAATTAAAAAGAAATTAAAACCTCCTTCAAACCACTTGAAACCATCAAATAGAGTATGAGATCCGTCAAAGACAAACTTAACCCTCACAATGGCAAAGGAATCTACAAAATAGAGTGCTCATGCAGTAAATGCTACATTGGTGAAGCCGGTCACTCCTTCCAAGTTAGGATAAAAGAACATGGAGCTAACATCAAGAATGAATGCATCCGCACCTCCTCCCTAGCTGAACACTCCCTTAAAACAAGACACCATGTTCGACTAGAAGACACCAAAATCCTCGCCAAAGAGAATCACCTCTTCAAATTTCATATTAGAGAAGCCATTGAAATCCGTAAACATCCTAGTAACCTTAACAGAGACAGTGGGTCAGAACTAAGTGAAAACTGGTTCCCCCTGATCCACAAAAAACAACAATAATCATTGGTAATTTTCATACATTATTAATTTATTCATAATAAAAAAAACCCTCCTAATTAATTATAATTCTAAGACAACCTAATAACCTCTTAAATAACCTAAGAACATAATTGATTAATATCAAAAAATTAACCCTGAAGTAATAAATACTTAGAATATAGATTAACAAGAAGAGAAAACCCTAATGCTTTATAAATTACTTATTACCTATAACCTAACCCTAGAACATAGTAATCCAAATGAAGACATTAATAAACAACATTAAATTAATAATAATCGATTATTTACCTTATAACCAAAAAAAAACACATTTAGAAACCCTAATATTAACTCATAACAAACATTTAATTCTTTTTAATTATTTAGTTTATACCTTAACCTTAGATTAAAATACCTTAACCCTAAAATAAATTTAATAATCCACTTTTTACCTATTAAACTAAACCCTAGAACATAAAATAAAGATAAAAACCCCTAAATTAATAATAAACTATTGTAACCTTAAATAAACAAATTAATAAACCCTAGAAATCTTAGCAAATAATTGAATTTATTAAATAATTCTACTTTAAACCTAGCCGACACTGTAAACTTTCCCACACTTCCAGTATTTATACCAACTCTTCCCTTTTTTCTTAACCCAGGCTCATTGTCTTGAAGATGGATCCTAATTTGGATCCGAAACGTCGACAGTCTATTGACAACACTATGGATTTTCCGATCAAAACCGAAAATCCCAACCACAACAACCTCACTCATCAGGTTGTAGTATAATTTCTTGCATATGTTTATGAATTTTGTTGAATCAAAACCCTAGGTGACAAGCACACAAGTAGGTCCTTGTCTCATGTCCCCTGATAGAGAAATTTTCAGCCATTGAAGAAGAAAAAGAGAGCCTAGCCGTAGCTACAATCCTTTTTCTTCCTCTCCTTTGCTAGCCATACCATTTAGAATTCAATAGGAAGAAGACGTCGCAGGCCTAGGTTATCTACACTTAGGGCCGTTTTTCTTTTAGGGTTTGATGAAAGGGCCTTGTTGTAGCAACACTCTCCCTCATTAAGCCATCTTGTCTTGATTTTGTGCTTCATTTGAGCTAGCCATTTTTCCAAGTTGACCTAAGGAAGGAGGAGAGAGCACGAGGCCTTGCTGTAGCAACACCGGAGTGAGCCTCTCTCCCTTAGGGTTTTGATTTTGAGGCCTTGCCTTAGCAACACCTCAAAACTTCTCCCTCTTGTCCTTAGTCTTTGTTTCCTTCAACTCTTGTGTCCTTCATTATTGACTCCATTAAACCCTAAGGCACTGATCCTAAGACCCCAAGCGTTGAAGTAGAACTTGATCTAAATACTCTCAAACACTTTGAATTTCAAACCCTAACTACACTAACCCTAGCCTAGACTAACCTACTAACCCTAGTTGTTGACGTCATCATTGTTTATTTCATCTTAAATGGAGCAACGTTTTGTCTTGAGAGCAATTGAATGATGGTTTAGGCATTAATTGAATAAGGTGTTGATTGGTTACATTGAATGCTACATTGTTCCAATATTTATTGGTGAAGTGTTATAACTTTTCATTGATATTGATAAACATTGACTTCGTCAACATTTATTGATAATTGCTTATATGTATTTATCAGATAGTCTTATGAAGTACTAACCCATTGAAATAGCTTTCACATATTAGTTTGTTGTTTCTTTGTTCCAGGCAGGTACACTTATTTGGGGGTTTTACTTCTTAAATTGGCCTTTGGCCGGACTATCTGTTTGGGTGGTGACTTGTGAAGGGGGAAAACCTTATCTTGGTATTATTAGCCTTTTGCCTCTTCAAAACCCTAGGTTACCGGGGACGTCTCCCCTGGTTCTAACCTCCCTAAAGAGAAAGAACCATCCCATTGGGGTGACATTGGGTGGGATTGGTTCCTATTACGCCATTTTGGCCTTCTATATTATAGCCTTTTATCCTAGCTACAAACTGTGCGATAACATTTTGGTGCCATTGTCGGGGAACACTGAGTTAATTCTCCTCAAGACGACACTTTTCGGTAAGCCTTGCCTCTAGAAGTCTTATCTTACAAGCTTACTTGGCGACTCCACTAGGGTGTTTTCCCTTATTTTTTATATTTTCAATAAAATTATCTGGCAACTCCACTAATGAAAAAGCCAACAATGACTTCACAATGGGATCCCAGGAACTACAAGCCTTTAGATATGAGAAAAATCCCAGGATACCCTAGACAAATGCCCCCTTGGTATAAAAAATGGCTCCCTAGATTTGTTGGCATCGATGGAGAAAATCTCGATTATCACATGAGCAAATTCTGGACTTTCTTTCAGTACCGCCTTGTCAGTGATGACACTGAAGACTTGGTAATGAAAATCTTCTCTACCACTCTATATGGAAAGGCTAGAAGATGGTATGATAATCTTCCAACTGCCAGCATCACATCTATGGACCAATTTGAAGAAATATTTCTTCCAAGGTGGGTTCTGAAAATGGAAGATATCCAATCATTGATGAGAGGTATTGAATGCATAAAACAAACAGAGGATGAGACCATCAACGATTTCGAGGTTAGATTTCAGAAGTTGCTATACCACATTCTTGAAAGCTATCATCCTAAAGGCAACTATCTCATCTATCTCTATACCAATGGACTTCTAGGGCATTTAAGCTTCCTCCTAAATAAAAAGGGTCCAAAAACACTTGTAGAAGCTTACAACATGGCCATTCGATTCGAGAAAAATCTCTCCTTGTCCAGAACCAATGACCATACCGTGTACACTCTCAGCCTGATAAAACTAGTTTCCTTTTAAACCTTTACTGATGATCCCCAAGAAAGAAGGGAACAAGTTTTTAACCAGCAGAATGAGGACATGATTAAAAAGAAAAAACCTAAGCAAGATGATGAAGTGCCAACCTGTGCTCCTCCCTCTGATGAGGTCATCCAAGAACCTATTTCTCCTTCACAGCAAAGAGAAGATGAGGTTAGTTGCTTTCCACTTCAGGATTCTGATGACACCTTGTCCCATGATTCAGGAAATGAAGGAGAAATGGAATCCCTGAAAGAATCAGACCTTCCATGCTGCACAACTAAAGATGAAGGGGTATTTCTTGAGGATGAAACCATGACACATGTTGAAGACACCCAAGTCTTAAAAACTCCTACAATAGAAGAAAAAGTAAGTTTCCCTCCTCTCCTAGTTTTGATAATGCTATACTTTGTGATAAGGAAGATGAGGAGGAGATGAGCAAGAATGCTTCAAACCCTGCATGTTATGATACCGATAATGGCATAGATGATAACATTGATGAGTTCATACATGTTGGGAGACGTGGGTGGGATGCAGTCGGTTATGATATGGTTCCCATCTACGACATAGAGAGTCATCTCCAAGTGTTTCCCTTGCAATTATCACAGCAGGCTCTTGACCAGCGACAACAAGGAGATGAGATTTTTATTGATGCTCCCCAAACACCCAAGGTTGACCAAGTACCATATTTGCCTGATGATTTTTGGTCTTACCTTGAGGTATTTGATGATTACCCCTCCGAGCACTTAGATTTACCCTATGAAAATGACTATCAACCACCACTATGCTCAGGTTTTGATGGGGGTAAGAATATTGTTTGCCTAAAGAAGGATTCTCATGACCTTTTTCCCCAGCCACCTCTTATTGCATTACTTTGTTGTGTCATTAAAGGTGTAGTTGGAAATTATATCTTTTATATTGAGTTTCCTCTGAAGAAAACCCGAGAATCCAAGGGTTGGTTGAAAACTACAGATTTGAGTCTATCTTCTCAGTGTTTCAACCTTCCCTTGAGAGTTTGCCAATCCTCTGCTAGATATTTGTCGATCCCTTCCGGAGCTCCAGAGTGTGAAGACATCCTAGGTGGCCAATTTACTAGCCCTCAGAGTCAATGTTCTAAACCTTGGACTTTTCATGACCCCTTCCGGAGGTGGATTGAGAGCTCTCCTCAGATATGGACTTAGCAAGATTTTATCCCTCCCACCCACCTCCATGAGTTAGACTTTATGATTTCCGATGATATGATATACGCTCTAACCCATGTCATTTTTATGCTTGATTTGTCATTGTTATGGTTTATGATGAATCACAAAGGCAGGTATTGTGGGACGTTGTTGGATTGACTTCACTGGTTGTTTGACTACAACATCCAACAAACAGGTAAGTACAGGTGAGTAGTTTGCTTCATATTTATTGATTGCTTTATATATATATATATATATATATATATATATGTTGGGGTGGCATTACCACCCCTTTTTGTTACTGATGCTTCTTTCGAGATCAAGCAAGTCTGCAAGTTATGCCAGATATGCTGAGGTTCTCATGCACTCTATGGTGAGCACATGTCCCCGAGTTGGAGCCAAATGTTATCCCCACTTTTCAGGGATAACTAGGAGATCATGTCTCGAGGCCCACAAGTCCTAGACATGGAGTACTAAGAGTAGGATTGACCTGAGAATGGCCCTGGAGGGCCCACCTTTTCTTCTTCCATCATATTTATCTTGTTAGCAGCAACAACATCCATCACGATCTGTTTGGTCCTGCATCAAAAGAGGTTCTTGCTTCATGAGGTAATTAGTCCAGGTATCATGGTATGTGTCACATTTGATCGTTAAAACCTTTAAATGTATGCATCTGATTCCTTTTATTTATAACGACTGGTTGGATCTTACATTTTCCCACTTGACCATGTTTGGGGGGATTGATAGGGTGCCCTAGCAAGCCTATATCTGTAGGTTTTGGTTTGCCACTGGGGGGATTTCTGAAAATCCATCATTCGCTCCCATCATAACACCACTTATTCATCTTACTTCTCGCTCACTTATCCCATCCCCCTTGTCCGGGCATTGGGTTGACCTATTTTTAGGACTGCACCTTACCTCGTGGGAAGAAGGGGCTAAAGGCCCAGAAAGTAAAAGCATGTTGGTAAAAGATAAAAGGCTAAGAATAAAACCTCGAGATGCTTTGCCCAGGGATCCCCGAGAAAACAATAAAAGGCTTATCAGCAAGAAACAAGAGGGACCAGACCTAGTCAAAGGATAGGGGGTCTCATCATGAGCTAGCCTATTAGGACCATGGGTACCTAGCAGTATGACATTGCTACCAGCTGGTTACCACGCCAGGGCAGTGACTCTTGGTTGCATGGCCAAGGGAAAGGGGGTCTCATCATGAGCCAACCTTCTCATCTCTATGAAAGTACTTGTTGGTAACGTTGTTAGCTATGGTCACCATGCCAAGGCAGTGTCCCCTGATTAGCTCTTAAACAAAAAAGTGAAAAGGAATAAAAGAATAAAAAGAATAAAGGAAAGAATGGGCTTGGAAAGAATGCATCCATGACAGGTATAACTCGCCTTCTACAAAGGCACCCACAGGTAACACTTTTTCATCCTTGGCCTTCACTACACCCACATGCTTGGACATACCCTGACCACATCACCCACTTGCATGGCTTGGATGAGGTCTTTTCGGGAACTTTCCTTTTCCTATGGATACTAGCCCAATAGGACGCCTTGTCCTTTTCTCCAGACTTGTATTGCAGGCTTGTGTAATGTATTTGAGTTGTTAACTGATGTATTAGGGATTTTATGCATATGTTTAATAATATTGATGATGAGATGTGATTGACATTGCTATGATCATTGTGACTGATGAGCCCACGGAGGGCGTAACCTTTGATGTGCAGGACCATGCTCGATGGACAAGTACCATTTGGATTGGTACACATGGGGATATGATCAGTTCGAACCTCCATGGGGATGAAGAGCCCACCAGATGGATGATGAGACCCCATCAGGGGGAAAAGACAGGACACAGATGGATCAGGGGCTTTGCAACGAAGAAGAAGAGAACGTTCCACCAGAGGCACCTCGACACAGCTTGACCTAGGGGAAATGACCTTCTCCTAGTGGAGCATTGGCCTTTGGAGGCCTAGGACGTCACCACCTTGACCATGATGTCACCTAGCTTCATGGACATTTGGGGCAGGAAGACTAGGCGACAATGGCACGTGTGGCAGGTTGGAGAAGCCTAGGGAGGGCTAACGTTTTGCTCCAGGACACCCCATCTTCCCTAAAAAGGGCTAACGTCTCCCTTGGAGGGTATTTTACTCTCCTTTCAGCTTTATTTAGGGTTTTAACTTGACAATTTAATGTAAAAATTTGATATTTTGGCCTTGTCAGCCTTTTTACCTGACCTAAAATGTAAAATTAGGTCAAGGTTTTGTATAAATGGGAGATTTTCACTCTCATTTTATGATCATCTCACTCACCACTTGGTGAGTTCTGAAATTTGTGCCTTATCTTAGGTTATTGGCTAATTTAAGGAGGCACACTTGTTGAAGGAAGACATTTTTTGGCATATCTTGGCATTTCTCTTGAAGGAAGGTGTTACAACTAGCGTTTGCATGGTTATTTCTTGATGAATTGTAAGTATTGTTCTGCAAAACTTCTTGAATGAATGGTTATAGTCTAAGTTCTTGCATATGTTTAGGAATTTTTCTGAATCAAAACCCTAGGTGACAAGCACACAAGTAGGTCCTTGTCTCATGTCCCCTGATAGAGAAATTTTCAGCCATTGAAGAAGAAAAAGAGAGCCTAGTTGTAGCTACACTCCTTTTTCTTCCTCTCCTTTGCTAGCCGTACCATTTAGAATTCAAGAGGAAGAAGACGTCCCAGGCCTAGATTGTCTACACTTAGGGCCACTTTTCTTTTAGGGTTTGATGAAAGGGCCTTGCTATAGCAACACTCTCCCTCATTAAGCCTTCTTGTCTTGATTTTGTGCTTCATTTAAGCTAGCCATTTTGTGAAGTTGACCTAAGGAAGGAGGAGAGAGAATAAGGCCTTGCTGTAGCAACATCGGAGTGAGACTCTCTCCCCTAGTGTTTTGATTTTGAGGCCTTGCCTTAGCAACACCTCAAAACTTCTCCCTCTTGTCCTTAGTCTTTGTTTCCTTCAACTCTTGCGTCCTTCATTATTGACTCCATTAAACCCTAAGGCACTAATCCTAAGACCCCAAGCATTGAAGTAGAACTTGATCTAAATACTCTTAACCACTTTGAATTTCAAACCCTAACTACACTAACCCTAGCCTAGACTAACCTACTAACCCTAGTTGTTGATGTCATCATTGGTTATTTCATCTTTAATGCAGCAATGCTTTGTCTTGAGAGCAATTGAATGATGGTTTATGCATTAATTGAATAAGGTGTTGATTGGTTACATTGAATGCTACATTGTTCCAATATTTATTGGTGAAGTGTTATAACTTTTCATTGATATTGATAAACATTGACTTCGTCAACATTTATTGCTAATTGCTTATATGTATTTATCAGATAGTCTTATGAAGTACTAACCCATTGAAATAGCTTGCACATATCAGTTTGTTGTTGCTTTATTCCAGGCAGGTACACTTCTTTGGCGGTTTTACTTCTTAAATTGGCCTTTGGCTGGACTATCTGTTTGGGTGGTGGCTTGTGAAGGGGGAAAACCTTATCTTGGTCTTATTAGCCTTTTGCCTCTTCAAAACCCCAGGTTACCGAGGATGTATCCCCTGGGCCTAACCTCCCTAAAGAGAAAGAACCATCCCATTGTGGTGACATTGGGTGGGATTGGTTCCTGTTACGCCAGTTTGGCCTTCTATCTTATAGCCTTTTATCCTAGCTAAAAACTGTGCGATAACATGACCGTATACATCCATGTACCAAAGAAGATGAAAAAGAAAGATGAAGAAGAAGCTACTTTTTAGATACAGAGTATCTCATATGGAGATTGATTGTAAGGAGAAGAAGGCTCCAAAGATGATTGAACATTAGAATAGAACTCACAATAGACTTGGTCAATGGATAATGAAGCCACCTTGATAGGAAGCATAATTCGTTTGAATTTTGACTCAGCTTTTCATATTAAGACTTGGTATTCAACACCAAGTATATCCTACAGAGACTATGAAGTTTTTGTAGACTCAGAAGAAATCAAGACTCGAAGTAAGCCTGATATCAGAAAGGATCGGATGGGAAAAAGAGACATCTTCCAGGACTAGAAAACATATGCCATGAGTTGATAAGACTAGATCATAGCTTCAAAGACCTCTGGGAGACATGAAATCTCCTGAGAAGATTCCCTTGTTTCAATTATAGAGGAGGAAGCTAGTCAAAAAAACTGGGATATGGATTTTTCCTTAATACCATAAGGGAAGTCAGTGGTGACTTCCAAGATTGATCTAACAGATCAAGCATGTTGCAGATAACAATATAGATATGTACAAAGACTAATTTGTTTCCAGAGGATTCTCCCAGCAAGAGGGAGAATACTATGACGAGACACTTGCTCTAGTAATCGAAGAAATAGTTCCATTGTTAGTAAAGGAAGTCAGAACAACCATGATTTCGATACAGTATGAGGTTCAAAGGGAGCAGTCCTTGTATTTGAAGATTGAGTCACCTCCATGAAAGAAGAAAATATACCTTTAGTATCAGCCACTCTCAGTTTTAGATGAAGTTGTTGCCATGATATAATAGAGGATCTACTCTCAGAGTTCAACAACGATAATGAGAATAGAGCAGTCATTCTCAGCTTCAGAAATAATAGTTGTAGGTGCAGAGTCATGGTTCTAGAAGGAACAAGTTGTAGAGAGAATAGAGGACATACTCTTAGGAAGTGAGACAGATGGGCTTTACAAAAAGCACATAGATCTAGAACATGATTGTGTAGATTAAGTTGTAGTTGAGCAAGTGTACAAGGTTGGTACAATGTGATGTGAAAATTTGGTTTCGAAGTACAAGACAAGAAGACTCATGTTTGCAAGTTGAAGCAAGATCCAAGGGCTTGGTATGGTAGGATTGATATTTTTCTGATGGGCTTGGGCTTTACCAAGAGTAAAGTTGATCCCAACCTTTACTTCAATATTGAGAATGATGGACCAATTATGTTGTTGCTATATGTGGATGACTTATTCTTGAGAGATGAAGAAAAGCTCATCACAGATTGTAAGAAGAATCTTGCCACTGAATTTGAAATGAAGGACCTAGGCCCAATGCACTATTTCTTAGGTCTTGAAGTATGGTAGAGCCCATAAGTGATTTTCCTTAATCAAGGAAAGTATGTTGTGGAAATTCTGAAGAGATTCAACATGATGGATTGTAGATCCATGTCCACTTCTATGGAGAGGAATCTGAAGTTATTGGTTGATACTTCATCAGAAATAATTGATGTTACTCTATATAGACAGATGATTGGTTTGTTGATGTATCTGATGAATACCAGGCCAGATATATGCTTTGTTGTGAACACCTTGAATCAGTATCTGGTGGAGCCCAGACATGTTCACCTTGTAGCTGCAAAACATGTGATGAGACCTTAAGGGTATGTTAGATTATGGTCTCTGTTATATTGGAGATCATGACTTCATATTGTATGGCTATATTGATTCAAATTGGGATGGAAGTACTTCAGAAAAAAAAAACACTTCAGGATGTTGTTTAAGTTTGGGGCCATCCATGACTTTGTGGAAAAATAGGAAGTAAGCCAATATTTCTCTCAGTACATCAGAAGCGGAGTACATTGCAACATGATCCACCCATTGTGAATCCATATGGATTTGGAAGTTGTTGACATGTCTATTTGATCTAGAGATGGATTCTACCATGATCTTTTGTGATAACCAAATTTGCATAAATATGACAGAGAACCCAGTGTTCCATGATAAGATGAAGCACATTGATATCCGGTACCACTACATTTTTGACTTGGTAAATAAGAGAGTTGTGAAGATCCAATATGTTGGCACAAATGAACATGTAGCAGATGTGTTGAGTAAGCCTATGTCTCGTGTAAAGTTTGAGTACTTCTGAGACAAGTTTGGTGTAGTTCGAAAGGACTTCCCTTGAAAGGGAGAGTGATGCTAATGATACTATGGTATCTTGACCACCAATTGGGAAACTCAGTTAGGATTTATATCCTAGGGGATTGATCATCCTTGGATAGATCCTGTAAGGTTCGGATGGACGGTCTGTCAAAGTGTCTATGTATGTTTATACTTGTTGTGGTCAGTAGTTTGGAGGATCAGTTAGGATTTATATCCTAGGTGATTTTATTATTCCTGGACAGATATCGTAAGGTCCGAATGGATAGTCTGTCGGAGTGCCCACTGTTATTGTTGTTGTTTTTTATGGTGATGATGCTCATGTCTCATTTTATTGTCATTAATGTTGTTGATGATGTTGATGTTCTAGCTTCATGTTGTTGATGATGTTTATGTTCCAGCTTCATGTCGTTGATGATGATGATGTTATTCCAGCTTCGTTTTGTTGATGTTGATGTTCCAACTTCATTTTGTTGATGATGTTGATGTTCCAGCTTCATGTTGTTGTTGATGATGATGTTATTCCATCTTCTTGTTGTTGATGTTGATGTTTTAGCTTCATGTTTTTAATGATGATGATGTTACTCCAACTTCGCATTGCTGATGATGACGATGTTCAGTTTCTACTGATGTTGATGATGCGAAAAACTTTCGATGACCTATAGATATGATCGACAGTGTTCCCGATGTTGATGACGATGTCCCCTCCTCTTGATGTTGTATTGAGTCCAGTCAGTTTTTATTGATGTTGTCAATAGAATACCCTTCTTGTTAAGGGGGAGTGTTGAAATATTGTAACTTCGAAGAATATTCTACCTAAGGAGTGTTGAATAATATTATTATATTATATTTATTAATTAGGCCCTATTGGGCCTTTGTAAAATTCAGCCCTTTTGTGCCTTGACAATTAAATGTAAATTAAAAGGTAAAGTGACAGGTCAACCCCAACCTAATTAAGGGAGGCCAAACTACTATTTATAAAGGAGGATAGCACCTCATTTGCACACTCACTCATGAGCTCTGCAACAAGAGGAAAAATGTGTAAGTCTTGGAGGAGAAGCTATTGTAACTGGGGCTGACGTCAAGGAGGGTTTTGGTATATCTCTTGGTATCTCTTGGTTAAGTGGTGTGCTACTCTTCCTAGTGAAGGAGTAGAGGAGGATCTTATGTTCAATCTTTGGTCTATCTATATTGAGGAAGTTTTTGCTAGGTTTTCTCCTGCATGAGGGTTTCCCAAGATAATCTGCGTGTCTCTATTGTTTCTGTGATTGCCTCTCTTTCAATGATCTTATTTATACAAGCTAATATGCTAAGTGATTGTAATAATAAAGAAGAACTGCAATTGCCAGTTGTATAAGTAAAACTTCAACATACATATACCATCTTTTAAATGGAGTCAAGTAGTGGATAGAATGGATGGTATGGACCCAAAATAGATCTATTTGAATTGAAGGCATTTCTAGAAGTTCCCTAACCACTACTCCATGCACATTGTGAGTGATAGGGATGGTGATGAAAAAGGTAAAGTGATTGAACCATAATCTTGTTCAATACCCTTTTGAGTTTTCAATAAAATACATGATTTATTGCTTAATGCATGACATGCTTTGTAGAACTATATACTTTAATTAGTGCACTATGTATGGTTAGCATTTAGTTGAATGTGTGTTTTTGCATTTTTAAGATCTCAAACATGGAACTATATAATGTTGATTCATGAATTGTTTAACATGGAGTTCATTAATGTGCTTTGTTGGGTTAGGTAAAAGATCATATTTTTCTACTATTTACAACATGAAACATTGTAATGCATAATTTCATGTGACATGATGGATTATGTGCATATATTTTATTTTGGTGAATAGAATTGAGCTTTTTGGTTTTTACTATTTACAACATGAAACATTGTAATGCATAATTTCAACATGAAACATTGTAATGCATAATTTCATGTGACATGATGGATTATGTGCATATATTTTATTTTGGTGAATAGAATTGAGCTTTTTGGTTTTTACTATTTACAACATGAAACATTGTAATGCATAATTTCATGTGACATGATGGATTATGTGCATATATTTTATTTTGGTGAATAGAATTGAGCTTTTTGGTTTTTAACGTACATGAGAACATTGTGAGTCCCCAAATAGAATGGGAAAATTGCATTAAACTAGCTTAATAAGCTAAATAAGACAATGAATGGCAGATGATAATTGCAACCATTGTAAAATTCAAAGTGAAATAAACCTTGTTATTAAATATTCCTTGCAACGTTCAAACAATAAAAAAACGTTGTGTGGAGAATAACTAACTTGAGATTTAAAATTCCCATACACTACTCTTGTTATAGTGTAGCAAGTTCTTAAGTTCTTTTATTAGAGATGATGAAAACCTTCCCATCTCTCTAATTGTTTCCAACTACGTCACTCCTACATAGTGCTACATAAAAAGAAAGATCATAAAATATACAAAGTAGAGACATGGAACATCAATTAAGGATTCTATTTCATTTACAAAGAAAAGTACTTATTTTCCATTAGTAGGGGATGTAAGGCAAATTAATCAATTTCTTTCATATAAATCTGAGTTTTAAAGTGCTAATAAGACCTTTGTAGCTAGACAAGTCAATTAATTTGTATGGATTCAAACTGCCCATCTTTTTCCTTGTTTGGGAAGTCTAATTCCAATAATTAATTGTGGTTATTTCCGCACATAGCATCTATATTTTACGATTGTGGAATTTGTCTCAATTTTTTTTGTTGTAAGCCTAAGAATGAAAACAATTAAAGTAAATATATGTATTTTTAGCCAATATATGGATTCGTTATGCTATTTTATTTTTACAAACCTAAAACCTAATCTTAATAATACATTGGATTTTAACTATTTAATATGCAAGTGGCCTCCATATTGTATCTTACACATTGAAATATGTTCACTTTCTTAATGTTCATAAGAAAGATAAAAGTAATAACTAATGACATATTTAGTGTAGTAATAGTGGGTGAATTATAAAAAAAATTTTAAAATTATAATTATAAATATATAGAGAGGTGTTATGGTTGGCATTACAAAAAAAATTGTTTGGAAATGTATTGAAGACAATACCCTCTCTATTGAAGAAGGAAAAAGTATATGATTTCATAGTATTTATATAAACAAAAGATGGTTATTATATATTATTTTTGGAGAGAGAATTTTTTGGAGAATAATTAGGGACAATATTTTTTGAGAAAATAATTAGAGACACTCACTTTGAGACAATATACAAGTGTTATTTTGTTTCAAATTAAGATGATTTGATGATTTGGTCATTTGTTGTCTCAAATACTATTTCAAAATCCTTTGTGTAGTGGTCTGGCATGATCTATTTCATTAGTTATCGAGAAAGTTTGAAGATTCATCCCCCCATCCCATCTAATCAATGCACCTCAAATTTTCATCTTAATGAACCCTAATTAGATTAACTACGTCCACCAACAACGATACTAGTCAATCTAGGCCATTGTAACAACTTGTTGGGTGGGGTTGGTCATGAAAGACTAGGAAAAATACGTAGAAACATATTACTAAGATATATCCTATCTAAACCAATATGGAAAGCATAAAAAGAAAATAGAAGTAGATCTACCAAACAAGAGAGAGGAGACAAAATAATTTATGTGGTAAAACCCCAAGGTGAAGAAACATCCACAAAAGCAAGGCCTTCTTATTCTTCATATAACTCTCCCAATTACAAAATCCAAATCACACACATGTATGGAGTTCAAATGGGATACATACAACTCTCGAGCATATTAACGATCTATCCTAAGGACCTCTAGGGTCCAAGATAATGATTAATACCATAAGCCACCCTCCAACCTCTTTTGATTCAAGACCAATTGTCTTAATTTATAATAACCAGGAGAAACCTAGACCATTGATCATAAGGCACAATCAAGGGTGGAGATCAACCAATCCATAAACGTTGATGATAATATCATCAATATATAAGTGGGAAGTAGTGGATAAGAATGACCTTTGAGTGTAGGTCACTATTACTTGAGAGATAAGTTACCTCCAAATAACTCCCAAAACTATCTCCATGTGCACATGTACAATATTACAAAACTCTAGTGAAGCCATGTTACACTTATAAGTGCCCCAAAAATGATGTTATAATGATCATCATTATGACACAAAGTAGAAAATTACATGAAGCCACTAGACAACAGTAAAACACATTATAGCATTCCCCCATAATCTTGACTAAAGGAATGATCATCTCAACCAAGAAAGGAGTTTTGTAACATAAGAATACTAGGCCAATAATGTGTGATATTTGAGATTTAACAAGTCTAATGGTGCCTCATTCTTTGTATATTTTCCTCAAAATGATGTTTTCACAATCATGATACTAATAATATATACAACAACAAATGTGGCCACTAGACAATCATTAAATAGGGGATGGAATGAACACATTTGGAAGAAGATGGAATTACATTATATTCCCCCTTAATGACAACTTCAAACATTCTAGATAAGTGGAAAATATAGTGTTGAACTTTGTTGATATCAAGGATAAGTTGTTGAGTGGAACAATGCACGAAACCATCAATAAGGTGCAAGTAAAATACACCTTATACCATCAAGAACCAATGCAGAATGACCAGAAATGACAACATCAATATGCTTATTATGAAGTGATAAGTAACTCAAGATAGAGTAGTAATCTTGATCCAGGAGGATCTAGAAGGCCCAAGAATCAAGGTGTTCAGAATCTAGTGAAAACATTGCCAAGTCGAAGAGCTCGTCACGGGATTTCCAGAGATGTGAGCAGCTTGTCAAATGGAGCCAGGACAAAGAAGATATGGCATGTCAAAGTTCTTGGTCAACCATTCAAAGTCAACCTTGACCATACAACTGACATCAACAGCTGATTGTATAGAGATGATGTCATACTGACATGGAAACACGAGAGGCTGCCAAGTATCATGCATTTTGGCATTTTGGGGCAGCTACATGGACCAATGGGGACGTGCCATGTGGCACCCCTAGGTGATTCCACATGGCACCACCCAGGATCTGCCACATGGCAGCAGGATAGGAGGACACACGACATTGATAGGGCATGTGACTATACCAAGGGTAGCCAGTAATAGAGTGCAACATGGTCCAATCTAGAGGTGCCACGTGGCACCCTCAAAATTCCCAAGGAGGGCCCGAACAAACCAAATCCAAATTTAAAAGAGTTGTGGCTGGCCGATGGCCAACTTGACCAATAGACCTTGAAATCTGGTGGATATCTCGCACCTTCCACAAAAAATCCAACAGGATCCTACCACCAGAAGCAAAGTATTATCGTATCGATAAGGGGTTTAATTTGGGTGTTATCTTGTACTCCATGCTTGTGTTGCATCAAGCTTGGCGCCAAAACCTTATCTGCAGCGTAATATATGGTTGGTGTGGTTATACCATATGTTAAATAAGGTAAATGGGTGGTGGTAAGATCACATATGTTATATATGTGGTGAATATATGGACAACCCATATATTAGTTGGTAAAATAATGTTAACACATTCGTTATAACGAAGACCCAAAAAGGGGAGGCCTGCGGATTTAACCCCAGGACCTCCCCAACCAACAAGTCTTTAATAAACCCAAGTTGCCAATGTACCAGGGGGGTCAAACTTGGTAAGTCCGCCCCCAAACCATATTTTAAATCAAGCTTATTCTAGACCTACAGGGGAAAAAGGAAGTGGGTGCCTAGGCTGTAGGATGACACAAAGAACGAGGCAAAAGTATTGTGTAATGATTGCAATGCAGACACACATTGCGAGGCGAAGAGCCCCGGAGGCCCTGGGATGGAAAATATTTGTTTTTCATGTGTAAATATTCAATTTTTCACGTTTTCTCACCAAGATCGCAATGGTTTGATCCATTTCTACATCATAGCTTCATATTAGTAGGCTTGATTCATAAAATCCCAATGTAAGAATGGTCCTATGATTTTATTTTATTTATGAGATATTACAACAATTGTATGCTTGCTACAGGTTTCAAAGAGCATGGAGGGATGCAACATGGCAGAAAAAACCCATTTTAATGTAGGGAACCTCATATCTTCACCCTTGCACATAAACCGAGGTAGTCCAGTGTAGGAGAGACAATTTTGGCACTTGGTCAAAAAGTATCCAATATTGCAGTCAAAAAGTCTTGAAATTTTGAGACATATGTGATGATTGTGTTTTTAATTGGATCTGATAAGCAAATACAAAGATTATCATGGCTTCATATTGATGGAAGTCTTCATTCTTATGCCATAAGTTTGTGAGAGTTTTACCTGTGGATGGTCCATGGAGAGTGCCTCATGTTCATGAGGGATTTTTCCATACCTTATGAGAAACTTTTCTTGATGCATAAGAACACCCTCTTTGATGCTGTCACTAGGAGTAGGACTGCATCCCTTTTAGTTGTAAACAAGAAGCATATTTTTAAAGAGGAAATAAAGCAGCTAAGTGGTTGAGAAAAGCCCAAAGACGTAACCCATCTGGGGAAACTCCGTTATCACATGGTGACTTCTTGTCTCTTTTATGTGATTGTTTATCTTTTGATGTGCTTGTTCATTTCATATTCATAATGCTTTCCTTTATTTCCGAAAATTAAGTATTGGAAGCTTTAAGTGATGATACATGAGATGTAATAAGTTGATTATCCAAGTTTTAATTCAATTTGGATTCAAGCCTATAAAAATTCAATGTCACCTTGTTAAGAAATCAAGTCAATAAAAACGATCTCAAAACTGACCCTTCAAGGAGTGGCATAAGACCAAAGAACAATTGGTAACAGTGTCACCCCGGGCTCATATCAAGTGGTATTAGAGTAGGATTGGCGAATTTTATAGGTGTTGAAGATAAGATGGAGAGAATACCAAAGAAGGCATGGTTCGATGAAATACAAGAGATCAACCAAATCCTTCAAGCAGAGAAGGATCCACGTCAAGGGAAGTAAAGATGTCATCTTGTGGCCATGGTAAATATATTGGTTATGGATCTAATCATGACAATGTTGATGGTTGTGTTTATTGTTATATAATAGAGGATGTGATCCAGGCACCGGGGAAACAAGGAGGTTTTTGGAAGCCTCATCTACCACTCCTTCCCACCCGAAGGAACAATCGGGCACATTTCAGGAAGAATAATGAGTGTCCCAGACTAGAATGGAAGTAAATGATCCGTGTTTAGTTCCTTTCTTCATTGATGTTGATATCTCTTTTGTAGTCTTTGAACAACATACTACATGAATCGGCTTAAAGTTAATGAAGAACATGGGGTATAAAGGAGGAGGCCTTGGAGCCAACGACCAAGGCATTGTGGATCCCATCAAGGTGGTGGAATGGCCTCGATATAACAAGATAGATTATGTCCAATAAGAGGTTGGAGGATGCTCCAAAACCAAAAGGAAGAAAACTCCAAGACCCCAGAAGCCAGTGACAGAACCGAATCAGTGCAGGCTAAGAACACATCATCTCATGATCGTGATTTTGAGACATCTCCAAAGAGAGATGAGCATCACAAAGTAAGAGATAATGCCAACTCTCCTCGCTAGTCCAACACTAGAGACATTCCATCTAGGTATAAGAAGTCTTAGTATTCTAATGTTCCATTTGACTATAAAAGAATTGATAATGTAAAACGAAGCTTATGGCATAAGAAACCATGCACGTTTTGTGGTATGAATAACCATGTTGTTTTCCAGAGTTGGAAAAGAAAATATTTGTACAAGAAAGTTATGGTGAACAAAAAGGAGCCAAGACCTGAAGGCCCTTCTCCACATGAGGAGAAAAGGAAGGGAAAGAAAACCTTGAAGAGGAAAAACTATTGCAACCATTGCGACAAAGGTGGACACCATGAAGCCACCTATTGGACCCTTCATTTAGAGCTACGTCTTAAGAAGTAAAAGAAGGTTAGGCAAGCACCTATGAAGGAATCAATCACCAAAGAAAATCAAAAGGGAAGTGATCCAAAATGGATCTAGGAAGGCCTAAAAATCAAATTTCTTGAAATCAGACAAAACCAACGCCATTGTGTTGGGCTCGTCGCTTCAATTCCGGCCAGATAATTTTTTCTAAAAATGGACACCATATGCGAAAGTTATCGTGTTCTGATCGATTTCCCTAATAGGAAAAAAATTCAACTGGTCAAAGTCAACATGTCATGCTATTGACGTCAACAGTACGATAGGTGAAGTCAACATGACATCAGTAGGGACATGTGGTATCATGAGGAGGTGACACGTGACACTCATTTTTGGCATTTTCAGGGGCTTATGTGGACCAATCAAAAATTGCACATGGCACTGTATGAACGTGACGCATGGCTATACAGAATGTTGACGTGGACTAATGACCTGCCGACATGTGGAAGTACGAATGACATGTGGTAATACAAATGACAAGTGGCAGTATGGATGCCGACTTGGTTATATGGATGCTAACATGGTAGCTGACTGGGTAGGTGACTTGGTTGTACAAATGATGATGTGGTAGGCTTAGGGTATGACACATGGTTGTATGGTAGTGACGTGGTAGGATGGTGATGTGGTGTTGACTGTGTGATGATTGTGTCGGTGAGTGGACTGTACAGTCCAATCACAGGGTGACATGTGGCCCAATCATAGGGCACCACATGGCACCGCGGATTTTTCCAATATTGGTTGGGTCAAAAAAATTTGTTACTATCTCCGCAAGACTCGAACCCGAGACCTACGAACTAGCCAACAACCTCACAAAGTACACCAACCATCCGGGTGCATGTATTACTTGTTAATACAAGTGGCACAAGGTATATTTAAGGTTAATATGCCAAGATTTGGGGGGTTAAACACTCAATCGGCAGGGCTAGCCCGTCGACCAAGGTGTTGGACCAGCATACGACCGTGGCTTGAGGATCCAATTCAACATGGGTGTTGTTTCAAACTAGGACACGACCATATGGTTTCCTTCCACATGACCCAGAGTTGAACGACCAGAGGCTAAGTGCCAGTACACGACCATATGGCGCTTCACATATGACCAGGGGCTCGGGAAAAGGGATTGCACCCAATATTTGTTGGAAAATGGGTTTTTCAACTATATATTATGATTTTAATGGTTTTTTATGCTGATTTTGGGAGATTTTTTCCCAAAACTGAGGATCTGGAGCCCTTTTTGAGGCCAGATCTTAGGAGGAAGTTGGGATAGGATCCCCAACTCAAGATGTATATAATTCAGAGGATTTTGACAGACCAGGAAGTTCATCTTAGTAGAATGATGATGATTTTGTGAAGCTTGAAGCCATTTTTATGCAGGGAAGCCATTGAGGAAGCGAACTTTGGAGGCCAATTCTGGGAGCTACACTCAACATTTTTTAGTTTCGTCAGTTGTGTTCGATTCTTCGGGTTGGGAAGAACATAGATAAACTAATTTTTAATCATTTTAATACATTTCTGATGTATTTTTTAAGCATTTAAGAGAAATAAGAAAGCCTCCCCCACTTAAACAAAGGCCCGGAGACGTAGGCAATCTTGTCAAACTCCGTTAACAACCTTGTTGTTACGGTTTGTTAGTATTTATGATTATATTATGATCTACATTCTTTATGATGGCTGCAATATTATCTCATTAAGTTCTTCATCTTTCCTTAATTCCTAAATGGTAATTGAACACATGCTTAAAACTCAACCAAGTCTTTAAAGGTCATTTTCGGATCAAGTGGTATCAGAGCAGGTTGGTTGTTTGAGTTTGCATGATTACTAGGGAAGAACTAAGTTGTGGTGAAGGTGAGATTGTAGAAGGAGATCCATAGATTGGATCGAGAAAGAGGAATTCCAAAGTGACAAGATGGCACCGAAAGAAGGAATGTCTCAGAATGAGATAGAGTTGCAAAATAATTTATTTTCCATGTCTAGGATGGTAAAGGTCTTATATGAGGATTAATTGGAATGAAAGAGGCCTTTCCAAGGGGAATCTTCAAAACAAGGAAAAATTGAAGAAGGATAGGATCCTCCTAAACCTCCTTCATCTCCATCATCTTCTTCTTCTTCAAGTACAAGTGAAAATTCTACTGCAAGAAAACATTCCCATAAACATAAACATGATATGCTTTTACTTAAGCTTGATGTGAAATTTGAATTGCCCATGTATGATGGTGAAGTCAATGTTGAGAGGCTTGATGACTAAGTAAGATAGATGGAATTTTATTGCAGTGTGAAACAAATCAAAGATGAGGCAACCCAAATCAAGTTGGCATCGCGTCGTCTTGCAGGCACAACACTCATCTAGTGGTAGAGTAAGTTGCAACATGGTATGCAACAAGTTGGTAATGTATTTCCATCATGGAAAGATTTT
>ML795530.1:467451-502327 GCA_009831015.1 Picea engelmannii
AGTTGGTTTGACAGGTAAAATTGGTGATGGATATGATTCTAGAAGTAAATTGTTTCATATAAGGGTGATAATGAAACATACTAAGATCGACACATTGATAGATAGTGGATCACAATCCAACTTGATTTCAGAGGAATTAGTTAAACAATTGGGATTGACAACTAAGCTACATCATAAACCTTACTCACTTAAATGGATAAGCAACAATCATAAATTGCACATAACAAAGCAATGCACTTTAAAGTTTGTAATTTCATCAAAGTTTGTGGATGAGGTAACATGTGATGTGGTGCCACTAAATGAATGTGGAATGGTCTTAGGAAACCCTTATTTATATGATCACAAAGAAATCTTCTACAAGGAACATAATCAATATCACTTAACTAAAGAAGGCAACGAGTATGTTGTACATGCTCATCACTTAAAAGAAAATCAATCTCTTCAAACAATGGAACAATTAAGGAAGGCATCTTATGCAAGCAACACACCTATAATCGTGCCAAGTAAAGCAATTGATCTTAAGCATGAACATGAGATGGTTGTAGAATGGAAATTCAATCATACTTTGCTTCAATATAAGCTAATGTCATGCAAGCACATCAAATATATTAGTTCATTTGCAGTCATATTTGTTATGTTATCACTGTTAATGTTTTCAACATGGATGGTAGTGGCTTAAGTAAGAAGTGAATGAGTTCAAGTGGCTAACAATATGCTCTCAGTTGTCATGTTTTTTTTGCAATTGATTATGATGCAATAGGTGCACAGGACAAAGTTTAAAGACAAAGGACAAGTGGGATGGCCTATCCCACACTTGATGATTGGTTAATATCCTTTTGGAGGACCAAAAGGTATTAGTGGGGAGGCATGATCCAAAATGGATCCAGGAATGCCTAAAAATCAAAGTTCTCATAATCAGATTAAACCAACACCATTGCATCGGGCTCGTCATGTTGATTTTGGCCATATAATTTTTCCTGAAAATGGACACCATCTACGAAAGTTATCGCGTTCTGATCGATTTCCCAAACATGCAAAAAAGTCAACTGGTCAAAGTCAACAGGTTGTACTGCTGATGTCAACAGTACGACAGGTGACATCAGCATGACATCATGATGATGTCAGTGGGGACATGTGGCAGCACGAGGAGGTGACACGTGTCACTCATTTTTGTCATTTTCAGGGGCTTATGTGTACCAATAAAAAAATTGACACATGGCACTATACGGACGCAACACGTGGTTGTATGGAATGTTGACGTGGCCCAATGACTGGACAATACGTGGCAATATGGATGATAGGTGGCAGTACAAATGTTGATGTGGCTATACAGATGTTGATGTGGTAGTTGAATAGGGAGGTGAATTCGCTGTACGGATGATGATGTGGCAGGATCAGGGTACGACACGTGGTAGGCTGACAGGACGGTGATGTGGTGTTGACTATGCACTGACTGTGTCGGTGAGTGGAATCTATGGTCCAATCATAGGGTGACATGTGGACCAATCAGAGGGTGCCACATGGCACCCCATATTTTTCCAATATTGGTTGGGTCAAAAAAAATTGTTACTATCTCCACAAGATTCAAACCCAAGACCTTCAAACTAGCCAACGACCTCACAAACTACGCCAACTGTCAGGGTGCATGTATTACTTGTTAATACAAGTGGCACAAGGTATATTTAAGGTTGATATGACAATATTTGTGGATTTAAGTGCCCATTCGGCAGGGCTATCCTGTCAACCAAGGCGTTGGACCAGCATACAACCAGGGCTTGAGGAGCCATTTCAACGTAGATGTTGTTTCAAACTATCACACGACCATATGGTTTCCTTCAACGTGACCCAGATCTGAACGACCAGGGGCTAAGCACCAATACACAACCATATTGTGATTCACAAATGACTAGGGGCCCGGGAAAAACGGGTTGTGCCAAATATTTGCTGGAAAATGGGTTTTTCAACTATATACTATGATTTTAATGGTTTTTAATGCTGATTTTGGGAGATTTTTTCCCAAAACTTAGGATCTAGAGCCCTTTTTTAGGCCAGATCTTGGGAGGAAGTTGGGATAGGATCCCCAACTAAATATCTATATAATTCGGATTTTTTTGATAGACCAGGAGGTTTAGATTAGTAGGATGATGATGAGTTTGTGAAGCTTGAAGCCATTTTTATGCAGGGAAGCCATTGAGGAAGCGAACTTTGGAGGCCAATTCTGGGAGCTATGCTCAACCTTTTTCAGTGTCGTCAGATGTGTTGGATTCTTGAGTTCGGGAAGAACACAACCAGATCAGTTTGTAATCCTTTTGATACATTTCTGATGTATTTTTGAAGCATTGAAGAGAAATAAGAAAGCCTCCCCCACTGAGATAAAGGCCCGGAGACATAAGCAGTCTTGGCGAACTCCGTTAAAAACCTTGTTTTTATGGTTTGTTGTTCTTTATGCTTATATTATGATCTGCATTCTTTATGATGGCTGCAATATTCTCTTATTAATTTCTTCTTCTTTCCTTAATTCCTAAATGGTAATTGAACACATGCTTAAAACTCAACCAAGTCTTTAAAGATCATTTTTAGATCAGGAAGCCATCTACCAGAAGGAAGCCAACTACCAGAAGAAGGCCAACTACTAGAAAAGGGATAGCTCGAGAATAAGGACCCATTTGTCTTGATGACTAAAAGTATGGAAAAAAAATTCAAGTTAGTTGATAGTGGCCATTATTGTAAATCACTTGTTTCTTCTAAGACCCCATAGAAGGGCACGTTTGTAAAAGTGATGACTTGTATAAAATCACTTATTTATGCAACATGATGATATGTTTAGGCCTTTGTGAGGTAGCATTGGGTATGGGTTCTGATGTCAATGAAGAAACAATTATAATCTCATAATGTACACTTTTGGGGTCCAAAAGTGCTTTCAGTGGGGAGGTATGATCGAGGAGGATCTAGAAGGCCCAATAATCAAAGTGTTTGGAATCTAGTGAAAACCCCACCAGGTTGAATATCTTTTCATATTATTTCGAACGACGTAAGAGACTTTTCAAATGGAGTCGGGACATAGAAGATATGGTCGACCAAAGTTGTTGGTCAACTAGTCAAAGTCAACCTTGACCGTACATCTGACATCATCATTCATATTGTTGATGTCAGTAGCTAACTATACAGAGATGACATCATGCTGATGTGTCAACACAATAGGTTGCCACGTGTCATACATTTTGGCATTTTTAGGCATCCATGTGGACCAATGGGGACATGCCACGTGGCACCACCTAAAAGCTATCACGTGGTAGTAGGACAGGAGGACATGCGGTGCTCACAGGACATGTGACTATACCAAGGTTGGTCAGTAATAGAGTGCCACATAGTCCAATCCAGAGTCACCATGTGGCACCATGTGGCACCCTCAAAATGCCCAAGGAGGGCCTGAACAAACCAAATCCAAATTTAAAAGCTTCGTGGCTGGCCCGACCAACATACCTCGAAATCTGGCTGATATCCCACACCTTCAACACAAAATCCAACAATATCCAATGATTGAAAACAAAGTACTATCGTACCGACAAGTGGTTTAATTCATGTGTTATCCCGTACTTCGTTCTTGTGTCGCGTCAAGCTTGGTGCCAAAACCTTATCCACGGGGTAATATATGGTTGGTGCGGTTATACAATATGTTAAATATGGTAAATGGGTGGTGGAAAAATCACATATGTTATATATGTGGTAAATATATGGTCGATCCATATATTAGTTGGTAAACTAATGTTAACACATTTGTTATAAGGAAGACCCAAAAAGGGGAGGCTCACGGGTTTAACCAAGGGACCTCCCCAACCAACAAATCTTTAATAAACCCAAGTTGCCAATGTACCAGGGGGGTCAGACTTGGTAAGTCTTCCCCCAAACCATGTTTTAAACCAATCGTATTCCAGACCTGCGGGGGGGAGGAAGTGGGTTCCTAGGTCGTACGATGGCACAGAGAATGAGGAAGAAGTACTATGTAATGATTGCAATGTAGGAACACATTACAAGGTGAAGAGCCCATGAGGCCTTGGGATGGACATTGTCCATTTTTTACGTGTAAATAGTCGCTTTTGCACATTTTATTGCCACAATTGAAATCATGTGATCCATTTCTACATCAAAGCTTCATATCAGTAGGCTTAATTCAGAAAATCCCAATGTAAGCATGGTCTTATGATGTTATTTTATTTATGAGATATTGCATCAATTGTATGCTTGCTATAGGTTTCAAAGAGAATGGAGGGATGCAACATGGCAGAAAAACCCCTTTTAATGTAGGGAACCTTGTCTCTTCACCCTTGCATGTAAACTGAGGAAATCCAATGTAGGAGAGACAATTTTGGCACTTGGTCGGAAAGTAGGAAATATTGCAGTCAAAAGTCTTGAAATTTAGAGACGTATGTGATTATTGTGTTTGTTCTTGGATTTGATCATAAGATCCAAAGATTATCATGGCTTCATATTGATGGGAGTATTCATTCTTCTGCCACAAGTTTGCGATATTTTTACCCGTGGATGGTCCATGGAGAGTTCCTCATGTTCATGAGAGATTTTTCCATACCTTGTGAGAAACTATTCTTGATGCATAAGAAAACCCTCTTCGATACTATCACCAGGAGTGGGACTGAATCCCTTTCAATTGTAAAGGAGAAGCATCCTTTTAAAGAGGAAATAAAGTGGCTAAGCAGTTGAGCAAATCCTGGAGACGTAGCCCATCTGGGGCGAACTCCGTTATCAAGTGATGACTTCTTGTCTCTTTTATGTGATTGATTATCTCTTGGTGTGCTTGTTCATTTCATATTCATAATGTTTTCCTTTATTTCTACAAATTAAGTATTGGAAGCTTTAAGTGATAATACATGAGATGGAATAAGTTGATTATCCAATTTTTAATTCAATTTGGATTCAAGCCTATAAAAAATTCAATGTCACCTTGTTAAGCAATCGAGTCAATAAAAACAATCTCAAAAATAACCCTTCAAGGAGTGACATAAGACCAAAGAAGAATTGGTAACAGTATCACCCCGAGATTAGATCAAATCTTTGTAATCAATCTATCTCTGAACTATTCACGCACATCGCTACAAGAAAGAACCTCCACGAGAAAAGGAATGAATCATCATGCAAAGTCCACAATATGTAAAAGAGAAATATCTCCAAGCAGACATGAATGATAGCAAAAGATGAAGCTAAATGTGATCCAATAGGCTGAAACCATCGATGATCAAATGGAGTTCTTTAATAAATAACTTGAACATGGTCTCACAATGATCATCAAGTTCAACGAGTGCTCAAATATGCACCATATCCAAATCAAAATGGTCTCCCCATCACAAATGCATAGTACCAAGAAAAGAACTACATTTTTTCCATTAAGAAATTGTCTCAAACAAATTTTTGTCACTGTCAAACAACGAATAAATATGTGTTCATTACCATCCTCAATAATCATATGGAAAAATCAATAGAAACATATATGACCATTTCGTAGAGTATGAAATTTTATGCACTTAAAAAAATCACTCTAAACGATGTCTGTATTAGCAATTTATGACCACATTAAGTTCCAAAAATGAGTTCTAACCTTGGGTTTTTGGGAACAAATGAAAATAACTAGCATAAAATAGAATGATTAACTAGACAAAAATATGTCACTATGTATAGAACTGAAAAATACACAGTCTGCAAAAAATTTCACCAAAAACTGATGTCGTATGACAATGTTATGGCAATTTAAAAAATCAACTTTAGAATCTTGGTGCTAATCCCCACAAGCTAAACTAGAAATGCCATGTGGAAGAATTTGATTTTTCTGAATGGAATCCACCATAATCTTACATGTCAAGGTAGAATAGACGACATGGCATGCACATTATGTTTATGTTTCATGTACAAAACGTTGATGTGGCATGTATGAAATGATGATCTGGCATGTGATGAAAGTGACATGTGGCAATGTATGAAATGAAACATGGTAGATAATTAAGATTGAAATTTATATTTGGATGCACCTACTTATGTGGGACATTCTATTTGGGTGGATGATCCCACATGGATGTGATGTGGTGAGTCCTCCAAATCATATAGCAATTCAACAAAATGTTAATTACTGTTGAAATATTGTAACTTCGAAGAATATTCTAATTATATTTGAGTTATTATCTTATAAATAAAATCCCCTTTTGTGGATTGATCATGTCGAGACTTGTATAAGACCAAATCCCCTTTTGTGGATTGGTCAAACCATATTTATATAGTGGCATTTGTAAAGTTGGCCCCTAGGGTTTATAAAGTGGTTTTAACCACTCTTGGAAGAAGTCGGCCCTACTAAGTCAAGAGACATAACCCTAGTGCCTCCTCAACGAGTATTTATAAGTGAGGATGGTGCCTCACTTGTTCTTTCACTCACTCACTCATACAGTGCACATCTTTTGAAGGAAGTTGCAGTTGCAGGAGGAAGGAGAAGAGAGGCGCATGCTCAGTCCTAGTTTATTCTTGGAGTTTTTGGTCTTAGTCTTGGCATTGTATTGGCAATATATTATTGAGAAAAAATTTATTGGGTTTTCTCCCCCATGAGGGTTTCCCAGGATAAAATAATGTGTACCTTGTGATTGTGTTTCTTTCAGTGATCCTCTTTATGTCGTTGTTTTGAAAAATTGAAAATAAACTAATAAAAGCATTAATCTTAAAATGGTATCATAGCTTTCTTGAATAGAGCACCTTTCATTGGGTATCTGAAAAACGTCATTGTTGTCGTATAAGGAAATTAAGGATTTTTACTGAAGAGGAATTTATGAATAAAAACTATCTAGGGAAGTGCACCCTACCCTAGCACAACTTTTGGTAGCTTGAGCCCACCTTTTCAGTGTCTAGATTCTCCAGAAAGTCAAACCCTAGTTTTGAATGGTACTAGAGAACCATAAAACTAGGAAACCAGAACCAGTACCAGAAGTACCAGTCCAAAAGTGAGCAGGTCAAGTTTCAAGTAGTAAAACTTGGAATTTTTTGAAACAGTCAGCTCCAGCCAACTCGTCTCAGCCCAACGCATCTCCTGGTAAGTTCAAATTCATTTTTAAGCACTTTCATTTTATGGTTATTTTCTTAGCTCCAGGTCAAGATGTCTAGAAGCACCAAGCTTGTTGACAAGTTAGAAGGTGTGGAAAATTTATGTGTCTAGAAGTACAGAATTGGACTCATTCTTGAAGAGAATGACATTGCAAAATTCATAAAAGAAAATGTATCGGAACCCGAAGAACAAGCAAACAAAGAGAAGTGCAAGAAGGATATGATTATGGAAAAAAGAATAATTGCATATTCCATTAAATACCACTTGATACCTCAAGTGTATTCTAAGAATACTCCAAAATATATGTTTGATGCCCTAACTAGAATGTACGAAGGAAAGAACAATAACCAGAAGATGATTATGAGAACCCAACTCAAGAATACAATGATGGAGAAAGGAGAAACTGTTCAAGACTATTTCTCTAGGGTTTCTCAATTCAAGGAACAATTAGAAGAAATTGGAGACAACTTAGATGAAGATGAACTCATAATGACAACTCTTAATGGTCTCACAAGACCTTGGGATTCCTTCATCCAAACTATATGTGCAAGAAAAGAGAAACTCCAATTTGATAGTCTATGGGAATAATGTGTTCAAGAAGAAGCAAGAGTGGCCAACTGAGAATTCTTACTATTAAGGGATGAAGATCAAGCCCTAGTTGCTCATGATAAAGGAGGAAATAAAATGTCTCATTTCCAAAAGGAGAGCAATTTTCATAAATAATCTCACCCTCCAAAGAGATTCCAAAAATATCATAAAGGTCAAAGAAAGGGAAAATATTTCTCCTCTTATAAGATGGGACACATTGCTAAGAACTGTCATGCCAGAAAGGAAGAATTCAAGAAGAGAAATAACAAAAGACATCATGTCCATGCAACTGAAGATGATGATCCACCCAAGAAGTTGACTAAAGAATAAATTGAAGATTATGTTTTTTTTTCCACCCTCTCAGGATCTGTGACACCTAGAGAGGATACTTTTCTCATAGATAGCAGTGCCTCTAAGCACATGACAGGTCAGAAAGAAATTCTCTCTAGCCTTACATAAAAGGAATTCCCCTAGAAAGTTTCACTTTGATATGATTATCAATACCCTATTAAAGGAATGGGAGAATCCACCTACAAGTTGGATTCATGAACCCTAATGAGAATGAAGGATGTACTCTATGTACCAGGTTTGATAAAGAACTTACTTTCTATCTTAGCCCTAGATAAGAAAGGTTTGGGGTTGCATTCATAGAAGGTGAAGTTATTATGTGGCCTAAAAGGAAAACTATAGAAGATGCAGTTGTTATTGGAACATAAGAAGGAGGTTTGTACAAGTTAAAAGGTCACTCAAATGTAGCCTTAACTCACTCTACTAAAAGTCCTTATGAACTTTGGCATAGAAGACTAGCTCACATCAACTATAAATCCTTACCATATGTAAGCAAGGTAGTTACAAGTTTACCAGAATTTAAGGTTGATCATGAAGGTGTATGCAAGGGATGTGCAGGAGGAATGAACATAAAGAATCATTTCCCAAAGAGCGACAATAAAGCAGAAGGAATCTTGGAACTCATTCACTTATATGTGTGTGGTCCAATGCCATCAATATCTCTAAGTGGGTATGTATACTATGTATCATTTATTGATGATTACTCTTGTAAGACTTGGGTTTATTTCTTGAAATCAAAAGATGAAGTACTCAGAAAGTTCAAAGAATTCAAAGCCTTGGTAGAAAACCTCTCCAAAAGAAAAATCAAGATACTTAGGTCAGATAATGGAGGAGAGTACACCTCAAATGAATTTGGAAGATTTTGCAGAGATGTCAGGATTAAGAGGGATCTCACCACTCCCTATAATCCTCAACAAAATGGTGTAGCAGAAAGGAAGAATAGAACAATTATGGAAGCAATAAAGACTATGATTCACAATCAAGATCTTCCGATGCACTTATGGGTTGAAGCAGAAAGAACAACAGTTTATCTCCAAAACATATTATCCCATAGTGCACTTGGATTCAAAACCCTCGAAGAAATGTTCACCGAAAAGAAGCCACAAGTAAGCCATCTCAAAATATTTGGTTTTCAAGTATTTGTACACATTCCAAAAGAAAAGAGAACTAAGTTGGATCCCTCAGAAAAGAAGGCAATATTTGTTAGATACTGTGAGGTCTCTAAGGACTTCATAATTCACATACCAGGTTACCATCATATTGAGATAAACAGAGATGTAACCTTTGATGAAGATGCAACACCCAAGATATCAAGGAAATTCCATCTTGAAGAAGTATATGAAGAAGAATATGTAGCTCCCAGAGTTGCAGAACCCGTGAAGGAAGTTACAATTACCCCCAATGATGAGATTCTAGAAGATCATGATATGATATAATCTCAAGAGCCTCCCCATACAACAATATCTCACAAGAGAAAGCCAACTTGGGCAAGAGAACTTATTCAAGATGCAGAGAAGTATGGTTCCCCAAAAGGAACCATGAGACAAAGTAAGAAATCTAAGCCATTATCCAACTATATGGCTTTGATGTGTGATATTATAGAAAATGAACCTACTTTCTTTGAAGAAGCCATTCAGA
The DNA here is from genome assembly GCA_009831015.1 of Picea engelmannii. NCBI lineage: Eukaryota > Viridiplantae > Streptophyta > Pinopsida > Pinales > Pinaceae > Picea > Picea engelmannii. Next base: position 477,119 of record ML795530.1, read on the forward strand.
AGAAAGAATGGGTGGATGCCATGACAGAAGAATACCAGTCCATTATAAAGAATGATGTATGGGAAGTAGTTCCCAGAACAAAGAACAAAGATGTGGTATATTCCAAGTGGATATACAAGATAAAACACACAGCGGATAGAAGTATTGAAAAACATAAAGAAATATTTGTGGCTCATGGTTTTTCTCAAAAGGAAGGTATTGATTATGAAGAGACATTTTCTCCTGTAGCCATATAAACTTCTATCAGAACCATCATAGCTCTTGCAGCCAAAATGAAGTGGAAGTTACACCATATGGATGTGAAAACAACCTTCTTAAATGGTGTTATTGAAGAAGAAGTGTATATAGAACAACCACAAGGGTTTGAAGTTGAATATAGAATGACTCATGTCTGCAGGTTGAAGAAAGATCTGGATGAGATGAAGCAAGCTCCTAGAGCTTGGTATGGCATAATTGATATTTTCCTGACAAGATTGGGATTTACTAAGAGTAAAGTTGGTTATAACCTTTACTTCAAGGTTATGAATGATGAGCGAGTTATATTGCTACTATATGTGGATGCCTTATTCTTAACAAGATAAGAAAATCTCATCACATATTGTAAGAAGAAGTTCGCTGCAGAGTTTGAGATGAAATACCTAGGCTTGATGCATTATTTCTTAGGTATATAAGTTTGGTAGAGTCCAGAGAAGATATTCCTTAACCAAGGGAAGTATGCAGTTGAAATACTAAAGAGATTTGACATGTTGGAATGTAAATCCATGAACACACCCATGGAAACAAATTTGAAGCTCTTGGTTGATACTTCATCAAAGTTGGTTGATGCTACTCTATAGAGACATATTATTGGTTTGTTGATGTATCTAACGAATACCAGGTGAGATATATTCTTTGCTCTGAAAACCTTGAGTTAGTATCTGGTAGAGCCCATACCTGTTCACCTTGTATATGCAAAGCATGTGATGAGATACCTTAAGGGTACGTTGGATGATGGTCTCTGTTATACTGGATATCATGACTTCAGACTATATGGTTATACTGATTCATATTGGAATGGAAGTGCTCCTGATAGAAAGAGCACTTCAGGATGTTGTTTCAGTTTTGGGTTAGCCATGACTTCATGGAAAAGAAGGAAGCAATCTATTATTTCTCTCAGCATGGTAGAAGCAGAATATATTGCAGCATGTTCTGCTAGTTGTGAATCCATATGGATTCTTAAGTTGTTGGCAGGTCTATTCGATATGGAGATGCAAGCCACCGTGATTCTATGTGATAACTAGATTTGCATAAAGATGATGGAGAACCCAGTGTTCCATGATAAGTCGAAGCACATAGAGATCCGGTATCACTACATTTGTGATATGGTGTAGAGGGGAGTTGTAAAGCTCCACTATGTTGGCATAGATGAGCAGGTTGCAAATGTGTTGACCAAGCCTCTATCTCGTGTGAATTTTTAGTACTTATGAGACAAGCTTGGTGTTGTCCGAAATGACCTCCCTCGAAATGGGGAGTGATGTTGATGATACTATAGTATCCTGACCAACAACGGGTAGCTCCGTTAGGATTTTATATCATAGGGGATTGATCATCCCTGGGAAGATACTGAAGGTCCGGTAAGGACAGTCTGTCAGATTACATGTTCATGTATATGTTGGTTGTGGTCAATAGTGGTAGCTCCGTTAGTATTTTATATCCTAGGGAATCTTATGATTCTTGGGAATATCCCAAAGGTCTGGTAAGGACGGTCTGTCAGAGTACCACGTGGTAGCTTGTTAGGATTTTATATCCTATGAAATATTATGATTCCTGGGAAGATCTCGAAGGTCTGGTAAGGACGGTCTGTCAGAGTACTGCAAAATGTTGTTGTTGAACCTGCCTCATTATGTTTCCATATGATGATGATGTTGTTGTCTCAACCTCATGCTAATGATGTTGTTGTATCATCCTCGTGTTGTAGATGATGTTGTATCACCCTCATGTTGTTGATGATGGTTTACCAGCCTCAAGTTGGTGATATTTTTCTTCTAGCTTTATGCTAATAAATGTTGATGTTTCAGCTTCATGAAAGTGGTGATGATGATGATGCTACTCTAGATCCATGCTATGAAAGGTGATGATATTGATGATGAGAAAAACTTTCAATAATTTGTAGATGTTCCAGTCAGTGTTCCAGATGATGATTATGATTTTTCCCTCCTTCTCTCTTGATGATGTTGTATTGGGCTATGTCAATAGAATACCCTTCTCGTTAAGGGGGAGTGTTGAAATATTGTAACTTTGAATAATATTCTAATTATATTTGAGTTATTATCTTATAAATCAAATCCTCTTTTGTGGATTGATCATGTTGGGACTTGTATAAAACCAAATCATGTTTTGTGGATTGGTCAAACCATATTTATATAGTGGCATTTGTAAAGTCATCCCCTAGGGTTTATAAAGTGGTTTTAACCACTCTTGGAATAAGTCGGCCCTACTAAGTGAAGAGACATAACCCTAGCACCTCCTCAACGAGTATTTATAAGTGAGGATGGTGCCTCACTTGTTCATTCACTCACTCACTCATCCAGTGCAAATATTTTGAAGGCAGTTGCAGTTGCAGGAGGAAGGAGAAGAGATGCACATGCTAAGTCCTAGTTTATTCTTGCAATTTTGGGTCTTAGTCTTGGCATTGTATTGGCAATCTATTATTGAGGAAGTTTTTTCTAGGTTTTCTCCCCCGTGAGGGTTTCCCAGGATATAATTATGTGTACCTTGTGATTGTGTTTCTTTCAGTGATCCTCTTTATGTTGTTGTTTTAGAAAATTGAAAATAAAATAATAACAACATTAATCTTAACAATTACAATTGAGAGGGAGTGGGTTTTGAACCCAATACCTCATAACAACCAAATACATAACATATTGTTATAACCAATTGATCAAATACATGATATTTAGTATTAATTTTATTTGGTATATTGTTTAATAACTAATTTAAAACATGTCACAGTGAATGGAAGACCCATGTTTACTAGAAGAAATTCTCAATATGTGGGGAAAATGGAGGTTGGTGGTGGTAAAAGAATGGTCAATATTTATTTATTAAACCACTCCAGACATATCTATAGAGTGAAATTACATTAAAAATACACCATTTTGTATATATTTGAAGTATGCATATGAATATTCAATCTTAGATCTAGCTCAAATAGAGATCAAATTTAGGAAAATGAACATTGATCTTGACTATTTAGAATGCTCCAAATGTAATGGTAATGTAAGATCCAGAAAAAATTAGCTTAGAATTAAAAAAAAAAAAAAAGCATGTGACCTAGGGCTAGATTTACAGATATATGAAAATATTGGGCTTAAAAAATCATATTTGAAAATTTAGACTAGCATATCTAAAAAATAAACTAGATATAATTGTAAATTGATGCCAAAAAATTAAACAACAATCACTATTTTTGAATGTTCATGGAAGTAAATAGTATATCTCCAATCTAATATTTCAACACAAAAATAAGTTCATACAAGAAGCTAAATGTATGGATTTGATACCATGAAAGACTAATAATAATTTGTAGAAACATATTACCAATATTTGTCCTATCTGAAATCATATCGAAAACATCAATCAAATAAAAGTGTATTTATAAAATAAGAGAGAGGAGACAAAATAATTTATGTGGTAAAACCCCAAGGTGGGGAAACATCCATGGAAGCACCATAAGGGGATCACTTTGGAGTTCATCCATTTGGTTCTTCCTATCAACCATGACATGACATCAATGATACAACTTAACTTCTTATCAACCACCTTGGACATCAATGAAAACACATCACAAATACACCACATAACATCAACCCTTTGACATCATGACCTTCCTACATAGAAACATTCATGATCATCAACTACCTCGGACATGACATCAATGATATTATACAACACTATGAATGACACCACTAGATACCAACCCTTTGAAATCAATGACAACATAGTCCAATAATCCCCCCCTTTGGCATTGATGGCAACAATTAGACATGGAAATGCTCATTCTCCCTCTCTAATAATCACTCCTCATAAATTTTCATCTCTCCACATCAATGTGACTATCTCTCCCCCTTTGACATCAATGGAAAATGGTATATCTCTTTGGGGTTGCTATCCCTGACGAAACTATCCCTGAGGCTACTCCCCTTGGCTGCATTGTCCTATGGGCTGCTCTCCATGCATATGATGAATCTCTCCCCTTTTGACAAAGGATATCATTCTGATGCAATGTTGATGGAATGATTGTCAATGTTTCCTCTATGATCATCTCTATCATCTCTCCTCCTGGAATCATACCTCTGTAACCAATCAAGGGAAAAAGAATAACTCCCTTTGTGGGTATATATTCCCATGTCTTCTCTACAATATGTTGGGTAATCACTGTGAAACAATATGTTGCCATTGTACTATGCTTCTACTATGGATTCTACTGCTCTATTGAAAAACTGATCAAATTCTCAACTACATCAAGAGAACAACGATCCTTGGACCTATCCATGCATCATACAATGATCCATCAATCTATACCATCAACCAGTGCATCAACCATGCACCAAACCTGTACCACCATGAGTGCATCGACTATGCACAACACAACCTGTCACAACAAGCTCATCAACCACATCAGATCTATTCACCAAGATCAATCACCAAGACAAATCTCAACCATATGCACAATATCACTAATATTTGCATCAATATTTGCATCATCCAATACTACTAATGTACCACAACCAATATGTGAAAAAAGTATATCCATACATAAATGCCACATTATCCATGTGCCAACTAGCAAGTGCCTATGAAAATGTACAAAGTGGGTAACAATCATGCATCATCCATAAATCAAGTTGTGACTCATCGGGATGTAATAATATCACCAAAACATGTGCCAACCATGCACATCATCGAAGTACCATACATCATATATCATGAAATGTATCTCACCCATATGCCAAGAATGTGTGCCAGATGTGTATCAAACTTGTACTTCATCCATATACCAAATATATATGCCAATGTAACCAACAAGAGTAATCTATCAATGCACCAATACCAATAACATTATCAACCATACAACATGCCAACCATGTACCTCAAACAAGTGTCATATCTTTGTATAATATGCCTCAACCAATTACCATAAACCATGTGCCAATGCATCAAAGATATGCACCAATAATATATCTCAACAAGTGAACCTCAATCAATATGCACCATATATGCCAACTCATCAAGTGTCTCAATCATGTACCCAACATGTACATCAACCAAATGTCAAGATAGGCCTTTAAAAATACATCACATTATCATAAACCCATACATCAACCTATGTGACAACAATACATGAACTAATCACCAAGTACATGCTTCTCACAATGCATCTCATGGTATATCAATAGAGCTCACATACGTACCAGCCATGTACTACAACATATCTGCATCAAAAACATTTACTACAACAAGTATAATGCAACAATAACACCTCTATACATGTGCCAAGAACATGCCTCAATATATCAATGATATACCTCTAACTAGTATCACATCACCAATTATGTGCTTCATAAGAAAAGTGCCATAACCTCACTGATAAAGCACTTAACATAACCGACATTGTATATTAACATAAAATTTCTCAATTCACACAATAGTGTTAGTACCATGCATCCAACATAGGCATCAAGCATATGTTCCAAAACTCAACCATATATCTTCACCATACATTCATCAAACATGCATACAAGCATGAAAACCTGAAACATACTATCTCATACCTTGCATAGACTATGTTGTACCATCAAACCATGTTGCAACTCATCTATACACTTCCTTTTTCAAGGCTTCACCTCATGTACATGACCTATCCATAAACCACCTCGTGTATGTATGCGACCTTTACATACACCAACTTGCATATGTACGCAACTATTCACAAAAGAACCCATGTATGCCTCAGAAAAGGATTAAGCTTGAGCTTACCTCATGGCTGCCACTATGTTCTAGTTGTTTAGTCTTCTTATCCACTTCTGAGAGTGTCCCAACTTCTCCGAACTTGTACTCTGAGCTTCCATATTTTCAACATTGTCTTCCTTCAAAGTTTCATGTGATATCCTTGCCATATTGTATGAAGCACTCCTCATTGTCTGTCTCCTTGAATTCCAACAATCCTGAGCTTTGTGTCCAAACCCACTATAGTTGTAACATCTCATGATGTGACAATGTGCAACAATGTGTCCCACTTGATTACATCTCCAAAATCTTAGGATGTTATGGAATCTTCCAACATATTTCCTTGCATAATGTCTGCAATCCAAAGATTTGTCACCATATTCATCACATGAGAAGCAATGATCAAGAAAAACATTTTCATACCTTTTCCTTGGTGTCCACCATGAAGGTGTCTCTCTTCTGAATTTTCTTTAAGGTGTAAAGATGGATTCTTGGTGTCTTCCTTGCTTTGTTCTTCTGAAGGTTTCTTTGTTTTGTGTAGGTGCTTGACTTGCAACTTTTCGTCCAACTTTTGAGAATAAAGGAGTTACCTCATGCTTCTTAGAAGTGCTAGCTTGAAAATGTGTAGCTTCCTTGTTGTATCCAAGACTTGATTTATCATTTGGTGATCTTTGATTACTCGAGGTTTCATCCAAGATTGTTGAGTTGTTCATGAACCATTTTTACTTCTCTTCTTTCCTTCTGAGATCAACTACTTCTGCTTCCATATTATGACATGATTCTTCCTTTTGATTTACCTGAATCTTCAATAGTTCCTCTATTCTTTTGGATTCTTAAAGTTGGTTCCTAAGATTGACATTGATTTTTCTTGTGTCTTCAAGATTTTCATGGATTTTTCTAAGCTCACCATCTACCTCTTCTTTTTTTGTGCTTGACTAATTATTTTAGTCTTTAGTTTCTTGATCTCTTCTTATTTTTCTTCTAATTGAGTCCTTTGCTTGGTTTTTTCATTTCCATCTTGTTTCTTGAACATTTGTTTTAGTGCCATGAAATGACTTTGGTACTTATCTAGGGCTTCCTCAGTAATTATTTCAAGATCTTGAAAAGCATATGGATTATATTTTTGCAAGATACCAAATATAATAAATATGCAGAATAGAAATAAAATGCTAGAAATGATACAAAGGTCTTGGTGAAATCAGGAAGGGCCAAAACCGGAGTGGTGCACATGGTGGTCTTCAAGGTTTGAAAAGCTTGAGCAACGGCTAGAGTCCAAGTGAAAGAGTTCTTTTTTAGGAGAGCAGTGAGAGGTGTTGCAATCTTTCTGTAGTTCTTAACAAACTTGCGATAATACCCTGTTAAGCCCAGAAATCCACGCAAGATTTTGAGAGTCTTTGGGTGCGGCCAATCTTTCATAGCTTCAATCTTTTTCGGATCCACCCTGACACCATCCTTCCCAACTAGATGACCCAAGTATTCTACTTCGAAGGCACCAAAAGAACATTTAGACTGTTTCAGGAAAAGTTGGTTCTGGGAGAGGAGATGGAGCACTTGATCCACATGAGTAAGATGGTCTGTCTAGGTTTTTCTATAGATGAGGATATCATTAAAGAAAACTAAGACAAAATGACAGAGAAAGGGACGAAAGACATGATTCATGAGGCTTTGGAAGGTGGAGGGAGTAGTGGGAGTGACGGGTTTAGGGTGAGGGATAAAGGAGGGTTTTTGGTTTTGAGATGATACAACCTGTTGTGCTTCTTTAGCTCTTTTAGTAGCCTCCACCCAAGTCGAGGGTCGAACTATGAGGACATGGGTCCAAATATCCTCCTTGAGGCCACTAATAAAACACTCTCGAAAGAAAGCATCAGTCATGCCCTCTGTTCAAAAAGTCAGGTGCTCAAAAGAAGCTATGAAGTCTTCTACTGTTCCATATTGTTTCAACTTTTTCAAACGAACCAAATAGTTGGTGTCCGTGTCAAAGTGTTCATAAATCTCAATCACAAATTGGGTCCAAGCAATATACCCTTGACGGGAAGTTTTTCTCCATCTCCACCATTGCCAACATTCTTGATCTAGATGGAGAACACCATACCAGAGTTTGGCCAAGTCATCTGTAGTGTCGTATAAAGAGAAATAATGTTCCATTTGGGTTACCCAACTAATGGGGTCCGAGCCATCAAATTTGGTCATGTCCACCCGCGGAAGGTGTATGTCACGTTGAAAGTGATGGGACTAAAAGGTATGGGAATGGGAGGAAGTTTCACCTTCATGCTTTGGAGGTGCTTCAGAGAAATGGTCATCTATAGGGATCTTCAGTTTGGTTCAAAGTGATGCAAAGACAGATTCAAGCTGGGTGGTCAGTTTTTGTTTGACTTCCTCCATTGAGGATTGCATGGTTGTAATTATGGTAGCATTGATGCACGAATCGATGGAGGCAACAATAACACTGAGTTGTTTCACTTCTTTTTGGGTTTCTAGGAAACCAGATTGCATGGTGTTGAAGCGAGCTTCTAGGTCTTGGCTACGTGTATGGGCCATGAGGATGGGTGAACTGAAAAGGGGCGGGCGGGGTCAGAAATTTTGCCGAAAAATGATATGGAAGAATGTGATAAGGGCGAAGAGATGAATCCAATGGAATAGGTCTCAAATATGGTGAAAAACTTTCCAGACTTTTTTTTTTTTTTTACACCTGCAGAGTTATACTCTGGTCTGAAGAATACTGCAGTGATGAAATGCCCAAATGCCTAACCAGAAAGAGATGTGTATTTACTTGGCAACCCGAACACAGTTGTGCGGCAATAGATCTGGTTTGTTTTAATTTGTTTATGTTTCTGTCCCCCAAGGGTTAGGTATTCAAGGGTTCTGTAAACAAGGGTTTGCCCTGTGCTATAGCTCTCTGATATACGTGCGGGGTCCAACAGTAGTACTCGGCCCAATATCTCAGGGCACTAACTAAGGAGGATAGACCGTACCCTTAGATGTACTACCCGACTGCCCAGGTACTAGAGAGCGTCTTCCCAAGTATTGTTCTCGGTGACACTATAGCAGTCTAGTGACCGATAGGTTTATCTAAAGAGGGCTTCAGGAAATCTAGGCCGATATGTACACAGGTGTTGTTTGATGCGCTACCACTCGAAGGGGTACCAACAGGGGTTACAAGGGTGGCCAACAGATTTGCGCTTAATAACCACTTGTATTTCCTACATGTATGAGTCCCTCAACCGTGGGTTTATGCGCACAATGATAGATCTCTATGGTTTAAAGACACCAAAATACGTCTCTACCCTGGAAAAAAAATTCCCACAATTTCTGCCAAGGAAAGTGTTCTGATACAACTTGCAAGATACTAGATATAATAAATATGCAGAACAGAAATAAAATGCTAGAAATGACAGAATAACAGTAATATATCCAGCATAATCTCCACAATAACACAGTAATGATATAAGGTCAACAACAGAAATAACACTTTGATTCAGAAAGCAATGTTCACAGGCCTCTTCGAGGGGGCAACCTCCAATCGAGCAGCGCTCTATTACAATAATCTCCAAGCTAGGGTTTTCATACCCTCGACCCTTATTTATACTAAATATGTCTATCAAGAGAAGCATCTAGAGAAAGATCCTTCTAGAAGCGGAAGCTTCTATTAGGTCTTCTTACATCCACCGTATTCTATTTTATTGAAAGGCCTTATTAATATTGACCTTTATTATATCCGAATATATTGATCTACCTATGTGCGGGTTAGGACCCTAACAATTTTTCTTTGTTTAAAGCATCTATAAATTTATCTTTAAGCTTCAACAAATCTTCTTCTTTGTCTATTAGATAATTGTTAGTTGATTCTACATAAACTACTTCTAGATATTCTTCTTCATTTCTAGGAGAACATTCAAATTCATTGCATTTAGGATAATTGCAATCATAACATTTTGGAGATTCCTTACCTTCACTGATGACTGAGTCTTGATATGCCTTCTCTAGCTTTATCCATAGGTCCTTGATGGAGGTACATTTTCCTATGCTTTCTTTGACAGAACCTGAAATTCCATTGAAGATGGTCTTGAATGCTACTGCATTACTCTTCTTTGTTGCAACTTTTGACTAATTCTTTGATGGAATTGATCCAACTACAACTATATCCCAAACACTTGTTCCTTTTGACTTCAAATAACCTTTCATGTTTACTCTCCATGCCATGTAATCTATCTCATCAAAGAATGGAATTTCATTTGCATGTTCATCCATTTATGTGTCCATGGATCTTATTCAAGCTTGTAAGGATTATAGTGAAGGACTGCTTTGATACCAATTGTTTGACACACCGAACACCCTTAGAGGCGGGGGTGAATTAGTGTGAGGCTCTTTTTACAACTCTTTCAAAACTTTAGTTAACAACTACTTCAAAAATATTATTCATTCATACTTAGCTACTTCCATGTAACAACAACATTCATCATTAATAGAGAACTATGAACCATCACCAAAATAAACACAAAGAACACTAGATATATGTGTAATATTTTTGTATTATGTGTTACAGGAGACTACAATCTCTAGGTTTTAACAACATCAACTAAAAAAGAGCAACAACTCCAAGAGAGTACCAACTCTCAATACAAGACCCAACTTGCAGATCTTAGCACCAACTAAGATGTGAGGAATCCAACCCCCAAGTACAAGACCCAACTTGTAGACAAAAAAAATCTATCAACAGGTATGCGACATGTCTATACTACAACACGCATATGTATGTGACCTGTCTATATTGCAACATGCATATGTACACGACCTTCCCTTTGTGATCCTACATAGACCTTCAGAAAACCAGGGCATCGATTCGTTTGCACTTCTGAAACTTTCTTGCCTCTATCACATCCACCGGTAACCTGTCACTGCATCCAACCTGTCACTGCAACCAACCTATGCCATACATACATCATCATACATATCCCTCAAGAAAGTACAAGTAGCTCAAAGGTGTGAGCTATAAGAACCATATTAGAACTATCCTATACATGAGAGTGTCGCTCACTCAACCAACCAACCAACATATACCATATCCATATCTCACAACAACCATACTAAGAATGCTTCAAGCATTCACCATACCATAAGCATAAGTGATCATTAAAAACAACCATGCAACCATACCAGAGCTTCTGTAGATGATCTGAACCTGTAGAATGTTGATTTTGAACTTGCTTCAGATTTCAAGGACCTGGCACCAACATCATCTCAAGTCTTCATGACTTTTCCACCTGTACGTGACCTCCTCTATTGTAGCCTACATATACATGTGTCTTCCTTCATTGTAGCCCATGTACGTACACGACCTGATCCACTACATGCTGCGTACACTTCAGAAACTAGGTTTTTTATGAAGCTCTGAAACTTTCACTGTCAAATCTCCCTGCTACCTCAGATTTGTGAAACTTTTGATGCATCCATGAGTACCTGCAAAGAACCTTTCACCAAAAATGGATATTTAATGTGCTCAAATATCATCAACATAAGAGACCCTTTCTCTCTTATTTATATTCACCAAGTAGCTTCCTCTAGGGGTTATCTTCTAACCAACTTTCTTCTTTTAGGGATAACCCTCTTCTAACTGTTTTGTCCACTTACAACAACTTTTTCCACTTACAACCACTTTATCCACAAATAGTAAATTCACTACTTCTAGTTGCAACTAATTTATTTTTAATTATTTTCTTTTTGCAACAACTTAACCCATGATTAACTCCTAGTTACAACCACTTTGACTAGTAAACGTCTTCTAGGAGATTCTAGAACAATTTTACTTCTTTGACCTTCTTGACTTCTAGATAACTCATGAGGGTTCTCTGACTTCACAAGGCCATATCTCCCTAATTGTGAGGATCCACGTGGCGTACCACATATCACCAGAAACGACACAACATGTATTATCCATACAAAAGAGTCTCACCTACAAATTCATTGATCTTCATTACATTATTCCTCAAATAAACTTGGGTTCCTTAACCATAATTTTGTGATGAATCAACCACTTAACCATTTGTACTTTGCAAAGCGTCTTCCCATGAGGTATTTCACCATAAGGGGACCACTTTGAGAACTATATCCAATAGCATCTTCCCGTGAGGGCTTGCACCGTAAGTGGACCACTTTGGAGTTCATCCATTTGGTTCTTCCTATCAGTCATGACATGACATCAATGATACAAAATCACTTCTTATCAACCACCTTCGACATCAATGAAAACACATCACAAAGACACCACATAAAATCAACCCTTTGAGATCAATCCTTTGACATCAATGACCTTACTACATAGAATCATTCATGATAATCAACTACCTCGGACATGACATAAATGATACAATACATCACTATGAATGACACCAATAGAAATCAACCCTTTGACATCAATGACAACATAGTCCAATAATCTCCCCCTTTGGCATTGATGGCAACACCAACATTGATGTCAACACCAATAATTTATGGAAACAATTAGACATTGCAATGCTCATGCTCCCTTTTTTTATCATTGCTCCTCATCAATGTTCATCTCTCCACATCAATGTGATTGTATCTCCCCCTTTGACATCAGTGGAAAAGGGTATATCTCTTTGGGGATGCTCCCCTTGACAGTACTGTCCCTAAGGTGGATTCCCCTAGTTGCATTGTTATGTGGGATGCTCTCCATGCATCTGATGACTATGTCCCCTTTTGAAAAATGATATCATTCTGATGCAATGTTGATGGCATGGCTATCAGTTCTTCCTCTATGATCATATTTATCATCTCTCCTCCTAGAATCATACCTCTGTAACCAATCAAGGGAAAAATAATAACTCCCCCTTTGGGTATATCTCCCCTTGTCTTCTCTGCAAGATGTTGGGTAATCCCTATGAAACAATATGCTATCAATGTACTCTGCTTCTGCTGCGGATGCCGCTGCTCTACCGAAACACTGATCAACTACTCAACTGCATCAAGAGAAAAATTATCCTTGGACTTGTACATTCATCATACAATGATCCATGAATCTATACCATCAACCAATTCTTCAACCATGCACCAAACCTGTACCACCATAAGTGCATCAACTATGCACAACACAACATGTCACAACAATCTCATCAACCACATTAGATTTATTCACCAATATCAATCACAAAGACAACTCTCAACCATATGCACAATATCACTAAGATGTGCATCAACCAAGACTACTCATGTACCATAATCAATATGTGAAAACAGTATATCCATACATATATGCCACATCGTCCATGTGCCAACTAGAAAGTGCCTCTAACAATGTACAAAGTGTGTACCAATCATGCATCATCCATAGATCAAGTTGTGATTCATCAAGATGTAATAATCTCACCATAACATGTGCCAACCATGCACATCATCCAAGTACCATACAGCATATATCATGAAATGTATCTCACCCATATGCCAAGAGTGTGTGCCAGATGTGTATCAAAATTGTACTTCAACCATATACTAAAGATATATTCCATTGTAACCAACATGAGTCCTCTATCAATGCACCAATACCAATAGCATCATTAACCATACAACATGCCAACCATGCACCTCAAACAAGTGTCATATCTCTGTATAATATGCCTCAACCAAGTACCATAAACCATGTGCCAATGTATCAAAGATATGCACCAACAATATATATCAACAAGTGAACCTCAATCAATATGCACCATATATGCCAACTCATCAACTAATTGTCTCAATCATGTACCCAACATGTACATCAGCCAAATGTCAAGATATGCCTTTAACAATACATCACACTATCATAAACCCTTACATCAACCCATGTGCCAACAATACATAAACTAATCACCAAGTAAATTCTTCTCACAATGCATCTCATGATATATCAATAGAGCTCACATATGTACCAGCCATGTACTACAACATATCTTCCTCAAAATTTTTTACTACAACAAGTATAATGCAACAATAACACCTTTATACATGTGCCAAGAACATTCCTCAATAGATCAATGATATACCTCTAACTAGTATCAAATCACCAATGATGTACTTCATAATCAAAGTGCCATAACCTCACTGATAAACTACTTAACATAGCCAACACTGTACCTTAAGAGAAAATGCCTCAATCCACACACTAGGGTTATTACCATGCATCCAAGATAGGCATCAAGCATATGTTCCAAAACTCAACCATATATCATCACCATACATTCATCAAGCATACATACAATCAGAAAAACATGAAGCATACTATCTCAGACCTTGCATAAACTGTGGTGCACCATCAAACCATGCTGCAACTCATCTATACACTCCTTTTTTCAAGGCTTCACCTCATCTGCGTGACCTATTCATAAGCCACCTCACGTATGTACATGACCTTTACATACACCAAATCGCATATGTACGTGAATTTTCACACTGGAACCCGTGTATGCCTCAGAAAAGGATTAAGCTTGATCTTGCCTCATGGTCGCCATTCTATTTTGGTTGTTCAGACTTATTCATCCACTTCTGAGAGTGTCCCAACTTCTCAAAACTTGTACTCTAGGATTCCAACTTTTCAACATTGTCTTCCTTCCAAGTTTCATGTGCTCTCCTTGCCATATTGTATGAAGCACTCCCCATTGACTATCTCCTTGAATTCCAACAATCCTGATCTTTTTGGCCAAACCCACTGCAGTTGTAACATATCATGGTGTGACAATGTGTAGCAATGTGTCCCACTTGATTACATCTCCAACATCTTAGGATGTTATGGAATCTTCCAACATATTTCCTTTCATAATGTCTACAATACAAATCTTTGTGATCATATTCATTACATGAGAAGCAGTGACCATGAAAAATATTTCCATACCTTTTCCTTGTTGTCCACCTTGAAGGTGTCTATCTTCTAAATTTTCTTTGAGGTGTAAAGATGGATTCTTGGTGTCTTCCTTGCTTTGCTATTTTGAAGGTTTACTTGTTTTGTGTAGGTTCTTGACTTGCAACTTTTCTTCCACCTTTTGAGAATGAAGCACTTACCTCATGCTTATTAGAAGTGATAGCTTCAAAATGTGCAACTTCCTTGTTGTATCGAAGACCTGATTTATCATTTGGTGATCTTGGACTATCCAAGATTTCATCCAAGATTTTTGAGTTGTTCATGAACCTTTTTTACTTCTCTTCTTTCCTTTTGAGATCAACTACTTCTGCTTCCGGCTTATGGCGTGATTCTTCCTTTTCATTTACATGAATCTTCAATAGTTCTTCTATTCTTTCGGATTGTTCAAGTTGGGTCCTTAGATTGACATGTATTTCTCTTGTTTCTTTAAGATATTCAAGGCTTTTGCTAATCTCATCATCTACCTTCTTCTCTTCTTTTGCATGACTAATTATTTCATTCTTTAGTTTCTTGATCTCTTCTTCTTTTTCTTCTAATTGAGTCCTTTTCTTGGTTGTTTCATTTCCATCTTGTTTCTTGAACATTTATTTTAGTGCAATGAAATTCCTTTGGTACTTATCTAGGGATTCCTTAGTAATTCTTTCAAGATCCTCAAAAGCATATGGATTATCTTCTGCTTCTTCTAAAGCATCTATAACTTTATCTTTAATCTTCAACAAATCTTCTTCATCATCTATAAGATAATTGTTAGTTGATTCTACACAAATTACTTCTATATCTTCTTCTTCATTTGTAGGAGAACATTCAACTTCATTTCATTTATGATTATTGCAATAAAAATATTTTGGAGATTCCATACCTTAATTGATGATTGAGTCTTGATATGCCTTCTCTAGATTCAACCATAGGTCCTTGGTGGAGGTACATTTTCCTATGATTTGTTTGACAAAACATGAAAGTCCATTGAAGATGTCCTTGAATGCTACTGCATTATTCTTCTTTGCTCAAATTTTGATTGATTCTTTGATGGAATTTATCCAGCTACTACTGTATCCCAAACACCTGCTCCTTTTGATTTCAAATACCCTTTAATCTTTATTCTCCATCCTAAGTAATCTGTCTCATCAAACAATGGAAATTAGTCTACATGTTCACCCATTTATGTGTCCACAGATCTCCTTGAAGCTTCTAAGGATTATAGTGAAGGCCTACTCTGATAAGAATTGTTGGACACATCGACCACACAAAGAGGGGGGGGGGGTGAATCAGTGTGAGTCTCTTTTTACAACTTTTTCAAAATTTTAGTTAACAACTAATTCAAACATATTGTTCATTCATACTTAGATACTTCCATCTAGCAACAACATTCATCATTAATAGAGAACTATGAACCATCACAAAAATAAACACAAAGAACACCAGATATATGTGTAAGATTTTTGTATTATGTGTTACAAGATACTACAATCTCTAGTTTTTATCAACAACAATTGAAAAAGAGAAAAAAATCCAAGAGAGTACCAACTCTTAATACAAGACCCAACTTGCAAATCTCAGCACCAACTGAGATGTGAGGAATCCAACCCCCAAGTACAAGACCCATCTTGTAGACATAAAGCAATATGTCAATAGGTACGTGACCTGTCTATATGGTAGCATGCGTATGTACATGGCCTATCTATACTGCAACATGCATATGTATGTGACTTTCCCTCTATCAGCCTACGTACACCTTCAGAAAACTAGGGCATCCATTCTTTTGCACTTTTGAAACTTTCCTATCTTTGTCACATCCACTAGTAACCTGTCACTGCATCCAACCTATCACTGACACCAACCTGTTCCATACATACATCATCATACAAATCCCTCAACCAAGTATAAGTATCTCAAAGGTGTGATCTATAAGAACCATATCAGAAATATCCCATACATGAGAGTGTTTCTCACTCAAACAACCAACCAAGATACCATATCCAGATCTCACAACAACCATACCAAGAATTCTTCAATAATTCACCATACCATAAGCATAAGTGGTCATAAAAAAAAACCATGCAACCATACCAGAGCTTCTATAGATGATTTGAATCTGTAGAATGTTGATCTGGAACTTGCCTAAGATTTCAGGGACCAGGCACCCACATCATCTCAAGTCTTCATGACTTTTCCACCTATATGTGACCTCCTCTATTGCAACCTGCATATACACACACCTTACTTCATTGAAGCCCACGTACATACACAACCTGATCTACTACAACCCGCGTACACTTCAAAAACTAGGGTTTTCTGAAGCTCTGGAATTTTCTCCATCAAATCTCCTTGCTACTTTAGATTTGTTAAACTTCTGATGCATCCATGAGTACCTACAATGAACCTTTCACAAAAAATGGATATTCAATGTGCTCAAAGATTATCAACATGAGAGACCCTTGCTCTCTTATTTATATTCTCCAAGTAGCTTCCTCTAGGGGTTATCTTCTAACCAACTTTCCTCTTTTAGGGATAACCCACTTTGTCCACTTACAACAACTTTATCCACAAATAGTAAATTCACCACTTCTAGTTGCAACTAATTTATTTCTAATTATTTTATTTTTGCAACAACTTAACCCATGATTAACTCCTAGTTAAAACCACTTTGAATAGTAAACGTCTTCTAGGAGCTTCTAGAATAATTTGACTTCTTTGACCTTCTTGACTTCTATATAACTCATGAGGGTTATCCAACTTCACAAGGCTATATATCCCTAACCATGAGGATCCACATGGCGTACCACATATCACAAAAACAAAATGACATGTACTATCCATCTAGAATAGTCTCACCTGCAAATTCATTGTTCTTCATTACATTATTCCTCAAATAAACTTGGGTTCCTTAAACATATTGTTGGGATGAATCAACAACTTAACCATTTGGACTTTGCAAAGCGTATTCTCGTGAGGGATTTCACCATAAGGGGACCACTTTGAGAACTATATCCAAGAGTGTCTTCCTGTGAGAGCTTGCACCATAAGGGGACCACTTTGGAGTTCATCCATTTGGTTCTTCCTATCAACCATGACATGACATCAATGATACAAATTCACTTCTTATCAACCACCTTGGACATCAATGACAACACATCACAAAGACACCACATAAAATCAACCATTTGACATAAATGACCTTCCTACCTCATGATCATCAACTACCTCAGACATGACATCAATGATACAATGCATCACTATGAATGAAACCACTAGACATAAACGATTTGAAATCAATGATAACATAGTCCAATACTAATAATTCAAGCATTTGAACATGTTGAAAAAATCCATTTCTTGATTTTGAAAACATGTTCTTGGAAATTATGTTTTTTCCCTATTTCACCTTGGTAAGTGTCATGGTTTCCTAGTAAGTGGCCACCCTTGGGTAAAGGGTTGATACTGAGTGGTATCCTTGAAGGTTCATTGTACCATTCCCACTCATACTTACCACTTTCCATCACTCCTTGCCCTCTATTTCCCAATCTTTTAGGTCTTTGGGCATATTGACCCAAGAAGGGCATGCACCTCATTTCATGGGAAGAAGGGGATAAAAGCCCAAGGGTAAATGTAGTTGTTCAAAAATAAAATCCAAATCATAACTTTATAGATGCTTTACCAAGAGGTCTTGAGAACAATGAAATGTTTCTCTTGAAAAATTGGAAGACCTACAAAAGTAGATTCACATTATATAGATGTCATGCTCGTTGAAGTGTGTACATGTATATGGTGTCCCTTTATTTCCATGCATATGGCACTCTGTGTACCTATAGCTTCAAGTGAGGTTGGAGTACTCTTTTCTTTCCATGTCTTATAGCACCCAATTTTTTTGGACTTTAATTAATTAATGGAAAACTAATGGGCTTGGAAAAATGTTGCATCATGGACGAAGGGCACCACACCCTCTACAAAGGCACCCATAAATGAGACAATACGATCATTTGCATGTCATGAAAACCCATACCTAGAAGCCTGACCCCCATCCACTCCACATTCACTACTTGAACTAGAGAGGATTATCCTTGGAAAATTCCCCTACTTGAGGAATTTGTTTACCCAATAGGGCACTATGACACCACTCCCATATCTAAATTTGGAAAATTGTACAAGGTCTTTGAGCATATGTTTATTTTGAAAAGGGGGGATTTGATGCACATGTTCGGGTGGTTCTTTTATTAGATGTTTCTTACTTGGCATACTTGCTTGTCTTTGTGGGTCTTTGACAGATGACAACTTGATCATGGAGGCACAAGGTCACTTGGACCTTCACTTGGGGAACAAATCCCACATGATGGATGATGCACCCCCTCTCCTAGGGACACATGGATGATGAAATTTTCCTTTGGAGGCATGAGATTACTCCTTAGAGGAGGAAACTAGCCCTCCATTAGCCCAACATTTGTCCTTGGAGGCCCAAAACGTCACATTCTAAGGCGTGTCATCATATTTGAGTGCTAGGGTTCGATGGTATTGGCGGATTCAATGATGACTTGGCATGTTTTGATGGAGGGAGGCCCTTCCACATGGATACCATGCCTTTGGAGTCCCAATGAATGCCTCACACAATTCAATGTTTTGATCTCAATGTCAAAACCTCACCCCTTTGGGGTATGATGTCATCATCTAGGGTTTTCTTCTTTATGTAAAAATCAAATTATATTTTGTAAAGGGGAAAATTAGGAGGTAGGCCTCCTTAATTTGTGTTTTACCCTAAAATATGTGGACAAACTATTTTGTGAGGCCTTGTATAAATGAAGGCCCTGTGACATTTCATTGAAGCATAACATACTTGAGAGTTTAGACTCGGATGAAATTTGCGCCCTACTTGGAAATTTTACACTATCTCTCTCTTTAGTCTCTCTTTGTGATGATAGATCTTATCTATTGGTGAATAAGTAAGGAACTATCTCTTGGATGCTTGTTCTTGGAATACACCCTCCATCAGGTCTACCTTGTTATCTTTGAATAAGCTATTTTGCAAAGGTTGCTAAGAGGAGTAAAAGGGCTTACACCCTCCTAGATTTACCTTGCTAGTTTAGTTTGATCTAGAGAGTAAAAGAGCTTACACCCCTAGAGAATTAACAAAACTAGATCTTACACAAGAGACTCCATTGCCCAATTGATTAAGCACTAGTCTAAATTGCATTGGAGACATAATATTCTTGCATTTGAATACATGAATTTACAAGATATTGCAATTGTTCAAGTTGGATTATTTTTTACATGTTCCAAGCATTCTTATGCCCTAAGGGCATCCTATTTTAGCCAAAAAATTTGTTGTTGTAATAACTTTAATGCTACATCCATTAGGTCTGTAGAAAACTCTTTTTTTCACTCATTACTCTCTAATCTACCGCTAAAATTTACTTGTGAACCTAGATTATTATTCTACTGATCATTGGCTATATTTCTAACGATTTACTTGTCAATTTTTGTAGTTATGTTTTGTTGTTGTAGAAATTTTTTTCTACTGCCACTTGGATTTTATAATACATTGTTGATAACACTTAATAAACAACCCTAAAACTCACCAAAGTATTGCTTCATTAATTGGAAGTTTAACTAGTCTTTGCTAGCTTTATTTTCCTCATCTCTTACTTGATTTTGGTGGTTAGATTTGTAGATAATATAACTTTTTTACTGCAGAAACTATATTTCCATACCGCTGAAATTTTGGGACAACAAGTTTTCTTGCTTGTTCTCCTTTGGTTTAAGTCTTGTATATTAATCCTTTGTCTTGTTATGGGAAGGGTTAACATTGTCTTGCATGTATAAAATGTTTGGAAATCATTCTCCATCCACAAGACTCGTTTTTCAAGCCTTTATTCACCTCCAAGATTGACCTATAGGGGGTTCACTCATCATCTTATCACTTTCCTTCTCAATCCCCCTAGGGTAACTGGGATTCCTCCCTTGTGGTGACATGTCATCACTAAAGTGAGGGGAGTGTTTATATAAGGTGATAGTGGGTAGGTACTCCCATAGTTATCACACTCTTGTTTTTTGGGTCAGGATTTTCCCAACCTACAATTTGTGCGATAACATTTTGGAACCATTGTTGAGGAGGATTTTGAATCCTCCTTCGAGCCCTAACGAAATTTTGGAAAGTTTTTCCCAAAGCCTTCACCATAGATTGCCTAGCGACTCCATTTGAAATAAGTTCCCTTCCTTTCTCGATGAGCTTTCTATAAAGTTCATCTGGCGACTCCATTGAGGGAAGATACCCTCCCAATATTCGATAAGCCTCGAGCCCATATGGAGACTTCATTGATAAACCATGGAGGTATATGATGAACACCTATTGAAAAGGTGGGATGATATCCCAAAGATCGATGGAAACCCATGTTCAGTTGTTACACATGTTGTCGAGTTTGTTGAATACATTTTTTGGTATCAGATAACCCAGGATGATTTTCTAATATAATTGTTCTCGACATCCTTGGACAATAAATAGAGGAATTTTATTAGTCACACTTGCATCCCGAGTGGTTTTGACTTTGCGACCATTTTCATCTTAGAATTTATCAAACACCATGGACCTAAATCCAAACAACTTGAGGATATTTTTCAGGACCTTGAGGATGCTTTTCAGGAAAGAATGCTTCCTTTGGATCTGATCGAACATTTGATGGCGATTTCTTTTGAAGGACATCTATAGAAAGATGAATACTCCAAGGAAGTGCAGGATCTTGACAAAACATCACCTGTCAAAGAGAAAGTCCACAATGACGAGAAGAATGGAATTTTTCCTTTTATTCCTTTTTGGAAAAAGAAAACAAGGTGCTCTGCATTGAGGGTTAAGACCTTTTTGATGAAGATAAATTGGATCGGCATGTCCATAAAAGGGGGTGCCAAGAAAAGAATGAAATATTCCAACAAATTGCAACATGTTGATGACCCTGATCAAACATTGATCTTTGTTATCCTTCTTGATGTAGGTGATCTTGTTCAACCTTACCTTCCTCCTACACATGAAGTTGAAGAAGCAATTAGTCTCAATGATGAAGAATATGTTGATAAAGAAGACTTCTATGAAGTAAATTGTGTTAAATATCTAATTGAAACCACCCTAGTATTTGTTCTTCCTGCACATGAAGAAAAAGAGATGGTCAATTTCAGTCATATAGATGATCTTATGAAAGAACCCTTGGATGTGTTTGAATAACATATATACACTTTTATACATTTTGGGAGATGTATATGGGGCATGGGTTGTTTCATTTTCAATGGAGATCTCATCTACGACATCAAGGGAACCTTTCAGATAAAGAACACACAAATCTCTCCTTTGGAGGATTGCTTTACACAGGTAGGTGATCCATATATTTGGCAGCCTAATGATGATATGGTCATAGATTTGTTCCATCCATTTTGGGATGGAATGCCACCATATACTCATGATGACTTTAGATCATCCTTTGGGATTTGTGATGCATATCCTTTTAGGGATTCAAATTTTCTCAATGAATATTTCCAACCACCATCATGCTAATATTTTGATGGATACGAGGTTGTGTCCAGTCATGAGAAATCAAAGACTCACACTACTGAGTAGCAGTGTTTTCATCCCGGGGATTCTTACAAGGGTATGATAACCAAAGAGAAACATTTGTTTAGCCACATGAGGATTTATTTCTCCATACATGAGGCGGCCCATTACCTTTTATGTTCTCCTTAGGGAATCCATGCAGTTTTCTTCCGATATCTCATCTCCTCTCAATCTTCATGAAGAAATGGTGTGCTTAAGGAGGATGAAGACAAGTCTTCATCTATACAAGGTATACCTCTTTAGAGATGGATTGATCAGGATTGTGGCCATTCTTTGCAGCAAGATTTCCTCCCTCCCACCCATTTCCATGAGTTTCATTTCATGTTTATTTATGCTCATGATCATTGTGTTCTTAAATTATCTTTGTTGCAACACATGGGGATATACCTTGATGATATGATGAGTAGGTGGTTGCATTGTTGTATAATTTCACCTAACATATACAAGACCTGATCTCCATAGGGCCATGGGCCCTAGGTAAGTAGGTAGGTAATCTTTCTCTCTTGCATTTGCATTTTCTTGTTCATTATAGTTTAGTTTCATTTATTCATGTTTGCATGTCATATCTAATTTTTCATTTTTCTCTACTTGCATTGTTACATAGTTTTTGTGCATCATTTAATATTGTCAGATTATATGTTAGTTAGAAATTTTTAATTTTCTTTTTTAAGATTAGTTGAAATTTTGGACTTTTGATCATATGGACAAACAGTGAGTGAGCCACCCTGGATTTCACAGTTTTTTGTTGTAGTGTATGTAGGCACATGTCTTACCAAGAGATGTTGAGGTTCTCATGCACTGTACAATGAGTACATGTCCCCAAGTAGGAGCCAGATGTTATCCCCCATTTCTAGGGATAACTAAGGATATGATATCTCGAGGCCCTCAGGTTGTAGACATGGAGTAATTGGAGGCATCCAAACATGGAAAGCCCTTCATTCACCACACATCACCACTTTATTGATGGCAGCAACGTCCACCGCACTTATATTGGATCACAGAGGACAATGGGTCTTGATCCATGAGGTAACAAGTCCAGTATTGTGGTAAATGTCATTCTAATAATTCAAGCATTTGAACATGGTGCAAAACGTCCTTTCTTTATTTTGAAAATATTTTCTTGGAAATTATTCTTTTTTCCCTATTTCACCTTCGTGAGTGTCATAGTTTCCTAGTAAGTGGTCACCCTTGGGGAAAGGATTGCTACCGAGTGGTATCCTTGAAGGTCCATCGTACCATTCCCACACATACTTACCACTTTCCATCACTTCTTCCCCTTTGTTTCTCAATATTTTAGGTCTTTGGGATTATTGATCCAATAAGGGCATGTACCTCCTTTCATGGGAATAACGGGCTAAAGGTGTGAGGGTAAATGTAGCTAGAAAAAGACAAAATCAAAATCATAACCTTCTAGATGCTCTCCCAAGAGGTATTGAGAACAATGAAATGTTTCTCTTGAAAAATTGGAAGATCTACAAAAGTAGATTCACATTATATAGATGTCCCACTTGTTGAGGTGTGTACACATATGAAATGTCCATTTCTTTCCATGCATATGGCACTTTGTGTACCTCTAGCTTCAAGTGACATTGTGGTACTCTTTTCTTTCCATGTCTTACAACACCCAATTTTTGTGTACTTTAATTAATTAATGGAAATGAATGGGCTTGGAAAAATGTTACATCATGGACGAAGGGCACTGCACCCTCTACAAAGGAACCCATAAATGAGACAAAACAATCCCTTTTATGTCATGAAACCCCATACCTAGAAGTCTAACCCCCATCCACTCCACATTCACTACATGACCTAGAGAGGTTTCTCCTTGGAAACTTCCCCTACTTGAGGAATTGGTTTACCCAATAGGGAACTATGACAGCCCTCTCATATATAAATTTGGAAAATTGTATAAGGTCTTTGAGAATATGTTTATTTTGAAAAGGGGGTATTTTATGCACATGCTTGGGTGGTTCTTTTATCAGATATGGCTCAGTTGACATGATATTATGTCTTGCGGACCCTTGGAGGGCATACTTGCTTGTCTTTGCAAGTCTTTGACAGGTGAAAACTTGATCGTGGACTCACAAGGTCACTTGGACCTTCACTTGGGGCATGAATCCCACATGATGGATGATGCACCCCCTCTCCTAAGGACACATCGATGATGAGTGTTTCCTTTGGAGGCATGAGAGTACACCTTGGAGGAGGAAACTATCCCTCCATTAGCCCAACGTTTTTCCTTGGAGGCCCAAGACATCACATTCTAGGGCTTGACATCATATTTGAGGACTAGGGTTCAATGGTGTTGGTGGATTCAATGATGAATTAGCATGTTTTTATGGAGGGAGGCCCTTGCAAATGGAGACAAGGCCTTTGAAGGAACAATGAATCCCTCACACAACTCAACATTTTGATCTCAATTCCAAAACGCCACCCCTTTGGGGTATGATATCATCATCTAGGGTTTTCTTCTTTATGTAAAAATCAAATTATATTTTGTAAAGGGGAAAATTAGGAGGTCAATCTCATTAAAAAAAAAATTACCCTAAAATATGTGGACAAACTATTTTGTGAGGTCTTGTATAAATGAAGGCCTTGTGACATTTCATTGAAACATAACACAATTGAGAGTTTAGACTCTCTTGGCTGAAAGTTGTGCCCGACTTGGGCATTTTGCAATATCTCTCACTTGGGTCTCTCTTTGTGATGTTATCTCTTGTCTATT
>ML795531.1:23996-38393 GCA_009831015.1 Picea engelmannii
TATTTAAATTAGAGGTAATTTATATTATAAGTGTGATGCAATACATATAAAGTGAGGAGGAGCAACACGGGGTAGAAGAAGGTGGAAGGGCATTGATTACACTGTTGAAGTATCCTTGTGCAAGAGATACATGGGGCTAATGAAAATTCCACAAGTGTTATGGATGAAGATGAAAGCAGAGGTGGATGCATGGTTCTATGTGTGCTTGTTAAATGGTGCACACCCCCTCCTCTCCAAGGGTTGCACGACCTCCCGGTCTAGGATCTTCTCAAGACTGAATCGAAATAGTCTTCGATTCTCTATTGGAACCTCTAAGAAAACAATCCACAGGTCTTCATGAAAAATTTCGCCCATGTGAACAAACACTAAGTGAAATCCTTTTTCCACGTG
This sequence comes from Picea engelmannii, assembly GCA_009831015.1. Lineage (NCBI taxonomy): Eukaryota > Viridiplantae > Streptophyta > Pinopsida > Pinales > Pinaceae > Picea > Picea engelmannii. Next base: position 24,387 of record ML795531.1, read on the forward strand.
ACCACGCCTTATGACCACACGCTTATTCGAAAAGGCACATCGTGATTTTGCGTATCGACTATATGAGTCAACTGACTCTCCGTCATTCGAACTTCCGAGTCCCGAAATTCCAACAAGGGTCTAGCGCATGCTAGCTCCTCCCTTATCCTCTATCCATATGACCCTTCACTATGACCTGGGGCCAATCCTTCCGAGCGAGTCGGGATTTCACGTATCAGGAATTCCCAATGCAATTCGCCTCTGTTCTCCCGATCCTCTGATACCCGAAATTGTGAAATATTCGGATCAAATCAACAGTCCACACTGGCTCTCCAGTCAATGGTTGTGATTATGTCATGATTTCACATTTCACGAATCCTCACGACTTGTACCTCCAACTTCTCGATTTATGAATCAGTGAAATGTTGATATGTCACCACGTGTCCTCGTTTAATGGACTGTCCTTATGATTTCGGGATTTCGCATTTCATGAATTTCACTCTGCTTCTTCCAAATCTTTTGGTTTCCTGAAATTACGATGACTCCTCGCAACTAACCAGTGCGCTACTTCTCTGAGATCTAACGGATTGTAAGATTTCGACTCTTTCTAAATGGGTCTTGACCCTCAATCTTGTCCAATCTTCAAAATTCTTTTCTGAAGGATTTCTCCCGCTCAATCCTCCATACTTGTTCTTTCTTTGAAATTCAATTTTCTACGCTCCACCTCTGGACGCTTCAACTCTTCAAAACTTAGAAACTTTTCTAAGTGTTTCCTCTCAAGACTTAAAACCACTACTCGTCCTGAACTTTTGGCAAATGAAATTTATATCTCGCCCCTTAGCACACACTTGCACTCTGTGTCTTTTTCAAAAGAATTTTTTACGCCCTTCTGGCATACTCTGTGCTCAACCTCTTGAGCTTTCAAACTTTAACACAAGTTTGTTTCTATACACACTCCTTGCACTTAATATGCACACTCTACATGCGAAATTTCTCCGCTATCTCTTCTGATATTTAAGTCGAAAAAGACTTGTTCACACGCACTCCTTGCACTCTGCATGCACTCCTTGCATAATATTACATAAGAGAAACAATTGAACTCATTCAATTATTCATTCATTCACTATGAACATCATCCATTCACAAACAAATAACAACATAGTCAAACCATAACAATATCAACACTGTGTATTTGGGTCAATTTCCTCTGTTCTATTCATTTCATAAGGAAAAATAATTACAGTCGTTTATCCTTTACAACTATTACAAGAAAAACTTGTCTAAGGACCCAAATATTTTTCGCTCTTCTTCCTCCTATCTAAATACTATTACATTCTGTTCAATTGGTTACCTACTCAATTGATGCAACCTAATGACTAATCAAGGTTAATATCTTACACCTGTAATACATTTACAGTCGTGAAGAGGATTTGCAATGGTTTTGTCATTTCAAATGGTGGCCCAGTTTTACACAACCAAAATTAATTAACGAGAATTCCAAAAAGTCTTTTCACTGCTTCCAAGCTAGTTAATTATCGGTTCAACTCATTCGATGTGTTAAGGTGTCGATTCCAATTCCACGTCCGCTTCCTTTTGATGTGATTGCGATGCTCCTGCATCATACTCTTTTGCTAAAATATTCATGGACTCTTGTCCATGAACTCTCGCATTGTCTTTCTATTTTTCAAAATACTAGGTTCAGTTACCCAACTTGAATCTTCCATTGGGTGATCTTTCCACTCTACCAAATATTCAAGATACATTTTTCTTTTAGTTTTCCTTCCAACTCTTTGTTCTAAAATTTTCTCCATTTGTGGTTTTTCTACTATGGGCATCTGTTCTTCCCACTGAATCTCTTCTTGATCATCCAATTCTCCTGTATCATCTCTGTTATAAGGATACAAATCTGCAACATTGAATATTGGTGATATCCCAATATTATCTGGCAACTCAATCTCATAAGAATTTGCTGCAAATTTTCTAAGGATCTTGCATGGTTCTTCTAGGAAACCTTTCCTTCCTCGAATGAGCTAAAACTTCATCTCCCACTTCAAATTGAATTTCCCTTATTTTCTGATCAAATCTGTCCTTATACTTTTGATTACTATCCTATATCTGCTTCTTAACTTGATCATGAAGTCTTTGCATTTATGTAGCAAAATTTTATGCTCCAGCGCTTCTAAATTCATCTTGTTTCAATTCTCATAATTCTGCAACCCCTCTCAGTTGTCTTCCATATAGTATCTCGAATGGAATTTTTCTAGTGCTTCTATTAACTGAATTGTTAAATGCAAATTCTGCTTGTGCCAGAATCTGATCCCACTGATGACCTTGTTTAGTGACTAAACTCCTTAACAAATTTCCTAGACTCCTATTCACCACTTCGGTTTGTCCGTCTTTCTAAGGGTGATATGTTGAACTAAAAGATAAATTAGTTACCAGCTTCTTGCATAGATTCCTCCACCACAAACTTAGTATCCCTATCTGAAACTATGCTTCTCAACAATCCATGTAATCTCACAACTTCTCTGAAAAACAAATTGGCTATGTGTGTAGCGTCATTTGTCTTGTGGAATGATATGAAAAGTGCCATCTTGGAAAATATATCAACCACAACAAATATGGAATCACTTCCCTTCTGGGTTCTATGTAATCCCAATACAAAATCCATACTAATTGCATCCCAAGGTCTTTCCAAAATAGGAAATGGTTGATACAAACCAGTGTTTTGTCTCTTCCCTTTTGCATGTTGACAAATCTTACATCGGTCTACAAATTTCTTCACATCTTCCCTCATACCTAACCAATAATACAAACTACTCAACTGTGCAAATGTTTTATCATGCCCAAAATGTCTGGCTAAACCTCCACTATGTTTTTCCTTCAACAAATTATCTCTCATTGAACATCTTGGTATGCACAATTGGCTTCCTTTAAACAACAATCCATCCTAGATCAAATATTATGACCATGAGTTTTTATCCCTCAACAAAGGATTTTCATATGCTTCATAAGCCTCCTTAAAATCTGAATCTTCTTGATACATTTCCTTAAGGTGTTCAAACCCTAAGGTCTTCACTTGAAATTCTTGTATAACCAAACTTCTTCTACTCAAAGCATCTGCAACTTTGTTAGCACTTCCAGAAATATGTTTAATAACAAAAGTAAAATTATGCATGAATTATACCCACTTAGCATGTCTCTGATTCAACTTCTCTTTCCTAGTAACAAATTACAAAGCTTGATTATCATTATACAAGACAAACTCCTTTGGAATTAAATAATGTCTCCATTTTTTCAAATCTTGAATCATTGCATAAAATTCCTTGTCATATGTAGAATATTTCTCCTTAGCATCATTCAACCTCTCACTGAAATAAGCAACTGTCCTATTATCTTAACTCAAAACTTCTCCAATGGCTATCCCACTTGCATCAAACCTCACCTGAAATGTCTTTCCAAAATCTGGTAAAACCAAAACTGGTTGTTTTGTTATCTTATTTTTCAACACTCTGAATATTTTCTCAGCCTCCTCTGTCCAATTAAAATACTTATGTTTCTTCTTCACAGTGTCCATAATGGGTGCACATATACCACTAAAATTTTTGATAAACTTTCTATAAAAACTTGCTAAACCATGGAAATTTCTCACCTCAAATATGCTCCTGGGTGACAACCATTCTTTGATTGCTCTCACATTTTCTGGATCCATCTTCAATTCATTTGAAGAGATAAAAAAACCCAAATATATGAGCTCTGTCTTCATAAAAGAACTTTTGATCTTCAAGTTTATTAACAACTTTTCTTGATGCAATTTCCTCATCACTAATTTCAAGTGCTTTAAATGTTCTTCCTTTGTTTTGCTGAAAACTAATATATCATCCAGATATACAATGACAAATTTACCTATGAAGTCCTTCAATACTTCATTCATCAGCCTCATAAATGTACTTGGAGTATTTGTCAATCCAAATGGCATGACTAGCCATTCAAACAAACCTTCATTTGTCTTGAATGTTGTCTTCCACTCATCTCCCTCTCTCATTCTTATCTGATGATATCCACTCTTCAAGTCTATTTTTGAAAAATAACTTGCTCCACTCAAACATTCCATCAAATCATCCATCCTAGGTAAAGGAAATCTACACCTGATGGTAATCTTGTTGATGGCTCTGGAATCTATACACATTCTCCATCCCCCATCCTTCTTTGGACTCAATACAGTTGGCACTGCACATGGGCTTAGACTTTCCCTAACTAAAACTTTATCCAAAAACTTATGAACTTACTTCTTAAATTCTTCATTCTCTCGAGGTGTCAATCGATACACTGCTTTGTTCGGAAAACTACATCCTTGAATCAAGTCAATATGGTGGCTAATACACCTAATAGGTGGTAATGAGTGAGGCAACTCATCCACTACTATGTCAGCAAAATTCTCCAACAATTCTTGGATTTATTTAGGTAAATCATCCACAAAAGTATTGGTAAGGAGAACTCTTGGCTTCCTTACTACAATAAATTGCATTTCTTGATCTTTTTTGACCTCCTTCAAGAGTTCCTTCCCACTCATGAGAAGTGTTATTGTGCTTCTTGTGCTGGCTTCTTTCTTTTCTTTCTTCTCTTCTATTGGCAGTAACATGTGGGTTCTACCATTCCTTTCCAGAGTATAGGTATTTTTTCTCCCATCATGGATAACATTCCTATCAAACTTCCATGGTCTCCCCAACAAAATATGACAAACATCCATGGGAATTACATCACACAAAATCTCATCTTTATAGCCTCCTATTTTAAATTCAACTTTGCATTGTTGACTTACCATTACTTGATGTCCTTTCTACAACCATGATACTTTGTATGGACTTGGATGTCCAGTTGTCTCCAGCTTCAGCGTCTCCACCATCTCCGTTGATACTAAATTATCATCACTCCCACTGTCTATAATCATCTTGCAAACTTTGTCCTTTGTTTTACAAGCAATCTTGAACAACCTCATTCGTTGAACTGGGTCTTCTATTTCTTTCCTTGGCTTTAGAAGAACTTTCCTCATAATAAGATTTTGTCCTCCTTATGCTGCCTCTGCTTCCACATTCTTCTGGGCTTCAGAAATGTGTGCTTCTCCTCCTCCTTCTCTCTTCCTCTTGGGACATTCCCAAGACATATGTCCTATCTTTCCACAGGCATAACATTTAACTCTGCCTCCTCTACTTCTTCCTCTTCCTCAAGGAAAATAATTTCTCCCACCAAACGGTCTTCTTTGGGAAATTCCTCCTCTTTCAAAACGACCCTATGATTTCTCATTCTCATCCTTAGCTTTCAGTTCCTTATCATAGACAACTCCCTTACCTCTATTTAAGTCTTTGCTTCTGTTCCACTGACTCTGGTTTCTAGCCAACTTTTCTTTTGCCTTCAGTGCAATCTGATAAGCATATTCCATTGTCCTCGCAGTCATCATATCGATTTCATCTTGAATTTCATACCTCAAACCATTTATATACCTGAAAACTTTTTCATCATCCTTATCTCTTTGTCCAATACTCTTTCACTGTCATACCCCTGTACCTCAGGTTTTGCAATTTTCTGAACAACTCTATCCGGTAATCCTTAGGTATGAATTTAGCCTTCAGTTTGGCTACCATCCTGTCCCAATTCTTTATCTTATGTTTTCCTTTGCTCCTCCTTTCTGCCTATAGTTCATCCCACCACAGTGTTGCATGTCCATTTAATTTGGTGACAGTATATCTCACCTTCCTTCCTTCATTGACCTCTTCATAGTTGAAATACTTATCCATGGACCTTATCCAGTCCAATAGTTCTTCAGCATCCAAATTACCTTCATACATGGGAATGTCCATCTTTTCTCTAGCTCCCAACTTCACAACAACTTTCAATAAGCGTTCTTCACCCTCATCCTCCACTGTAGCTTCTTCAACTTCTATTTATTCACTTTCTACATCACTGACATCTTCAACAACATGTGTTCTCCTTTGCATTTCTTCCATCGCTTCCAACCTTGCATGAAGTTCTCTCACTTCTCTTCCTACAACATGGTTTTCCATAGGTATTCATGTGCGTATCCTCGACGACATCGCTTCAAATTTTCCTAACACACTGAGTTTAACTTCAAATATTTTTCAGGATATGATACCACTTGGTGCAGACCCCCTCCTCTCGAAGGGCTATGCGACCTCCTGGTCTAGGATCTTCTTAAAACTTAATCGAAACAGTCTTCGATTCTTTGTTGGAACCTCTAAGAAAACAATCCATAGGTCTTTATGAAAACTTTCGCCCACGTGAACAAGCACTAAGTGAAATCCTTTTTCCACATGACCACACCTTATCACCACACGCTTATTCAAAAAGGCGCTTCATGATTTCACGTATCGGCTATATGAGTCAACCGACTCTCCATCCTTTGAACTTCTGAGTCCTGAAATTCCGACAAGGGTCTAGTGCATGCTAACTCCTCCCTTATCCTCTATCCATATGACCCTTCACTATGACCTGGGGCCAATCCTTCCGAGCGCATCGAGATTTTGCGTATCAGGAACTCCCAATGTGATTCACCTTCATTCTTCTGATCCTCCGATACCCAAAATTGTGAAAAATTCAGATCAGATCAATGGTCCACACTGGCTCTCCAGTCAACGGTTGTGATTATGTTGTGATTTCATGTTTCATGAATCCTCACGACTCATACCTACAACTTCTTGATTTACGAATCAACGAAACGTTGATCTATCGCCACGTGTCCTCCTTCAATGGACGGTCCTGATGATTTTGGGATTTCGCGTTTCACGATTTCATGAATTTCACTCTGCTTCTTCCAAATCTTTTTGGTTTCATGAAATTTTGATGACTCCTCGCTAATAACTAGTGCGCTACTTCTCCGAGATCTAATGACTTGTAAGATTTCGGCTCTTTTTGAATGGGTCTTGACCCTCGATCTTGTCCAATCTTCAAAATTCTTTTTTGAAGGATTTCTCCTGCACAATCCTCCATACTTGTTCTTTCTTTGAACTTCAATTTTCTGCGCTCCACCTCTGGATGCTTCAACTCTTCAAAAATTAGAAACTTGTCTAAGTGTTTCCTCTTGAGACTTAAAACCACTACTCCTCCTGAACTTTTGGCAAATGAAATTTAAATCTCTCCCCTTAGCGCACACTTGCACTCTGTGTCCTTTTCAAAAGACTTTCTGACGCCCTCCTGGCATACTCTACGCTCAACCTCCTGAGATTTCAAACTTTAACACAAGTTTGTTTCTATATGCACTCCTTGCGCTCAATATGCACACTCTGCATACAAAATTTCCTCGCTATCTCTTCTGAGCTTTACTTTGAAAAAGAATTCTTCACACACACTCCTTGCACTCTACATGCACTCCTTGCATAATATTACAGAAGATAAACAATTGAACTCTTTCAATTATTCATTCATTCACTATGAACATCATCCATTCACAAACACATAACAACACAGTCAAACCGTAACAATATCAACACTGTGTATTTGGGTCAATTTCCTCTGCTCTATTCATTTAAGAAGGAAACATAATTACAATCATTTATCCTTTACAACTATTACAAGAAAAACTTGTATAAGGACCCATAGCTTTTTCTCTCTTCTTCCTCCTATCTAAATACTATTACATTCTATTCAAGCGGTTACCTACTCAATTAATGCAACCTAATGACTAATCAGGGATAATATACCACACATGTAATGCATTTACAATCATGTAGAGGATTTACAATGGTTCTGTCATTTCAAACTCTGGCCCAGTTTTACACAACCAAAATTATTTAACGAGAATTCCAAAAAGTCTTCGCACCGCTTCCAGACTAGTTAATTTTTGGTTCAGCTCCTTCGATGTGTTAAGGTGTCGATTCAAATTCCATGTCTTCTTCCTTTTGATGTGATTGAGATGCTCCTGCATCATTAAATTACAAGCATTTGACATTATTTGTCATTTATTTAATTATTGAGTGCAATGCAATGTAGGGAAAGTAACATGGTGGTTCATTGATAAAAACTATTAAAATATGTATGTGACAAAGACTATAGTATACAGTGAAAAGGTAGAATCCAAGGTGAGTTCTCTTTTGGATCAAATCCATGTATGATCTGATATGAAATTCTTCTCATTTAAAATATAATGGTTCTCCTCCCTCCTATGATTTTTGTTGTTTTCATAAGATTACTCATAGGATATTTGGTCTCTATTCAGGAGTTTTCATCAAATACTTCAGTTTATGTTTCATATTTCTCATAAAATATTTGGTGTATTAAATATTTATCATCATATTTTATTGTATCTATTTAATATTAATATTTTTTGGGTGTGTTGGGTGTTCTTGGTTGGCCATGGACACTTTTTGGGGTTGCAGAGTAGAGTCTGCATCTGTTATTTCTCTTTGTTTGTTTTCTTTTGATTATTTCAGTTGTTTTTTGCTATTATTTTTTGTATATTTTTCCATTGTTGTTTCCATATTGCTATGGGTGTTATTTTTTGCATTTGTGAGCATGACCATGCTAATTTGTTGTTTAATATTTTTTTTTTCATTTGTTTTTCCTATCTTTGTGAATAGTTTTTGTTTTTGGGTTCAATTAGTGGTGAAATTTAGGCAAATTATAACAATCCATATTTTGGGTTTAATACTGATGCAAATTCCACATGTATAGTGGGGAAAGATGAAGTAGGTATGTATGGGGGACTTTACTTGTTTTTTGTTAGATAATTTTATTTTTCCATGCCATTTTGATTTAACTCATTTGTTGCTTCATAATTATATCATGTTTGTTTGTTAAAATTTAGAGGCAATGTGGGTAAAAGAAACTAATTGCGAATTCCATGCATCAATGGAACTTTCTTGTAATTGAGTAGAGTTTGTAGATATGGATGAAACAAAATAAAATTTCCAATCTTGGTTATGACCATACTAGTCTTAATCTACGATTGGGAGGGGGGGTAAGCTCTTCATGCTACTGGAGGTTGTGGGATTCTCCCTTGTGTCATTCAATCCCATCGTTTCTTTAGAGTAACACATTTTTCCTTTCAACTCCATAAAATTTATAACATGCTCCATGGATCACATGTTACCTAGATTTTTCTCCAGCCCTTGGATACACTCCTTTGCTTCAAATTTCACCTCTACATGTTGCATGAATGAGCCAAAGGCATCATGGAATCCCTCTATCACTCTAAGATAAAGTGCCTCATTGATGAAGAAATGCATGTTTGACAAAGACTCACCCTAGTAAGGAAATATATCAATGAGTAGAAGAAAATTGGCTTCCATAGAAGGTTGGGAAAGAGTGTGTCCCACTCTAGTATGTTGAGGGTTTGGAGAGGGTCAAACTTCAACATTATGTAATGTCCCTTTCCAAATAGGAGATCTAGAGAGGAGGCTTAATGGTCTAAACCACCCCATTAGACTATAGCCAGGGACAAAGAGGGGTAAACAGGGTTACTAGAGGTCACTCCAGTCACAGGTGTTATATTCGGAAAGTGACATTGAGCTAAAAAGGGTTAAAAGCGCTTTTAAGTCATTATGAGCTAAAAATAGAAGTCAACAGTGAATTAGGGTTTCAACATGATTTAGGGTTTTGGAAAGATATAAAGGAAGGGTCAGCGACCTAATTCATCATTATGCAGATTATGACTTGTCATTGAGGAGAAGAGGTGCATCTAAGGAGAGATAGTTCAGTGTATTCTAGGAGGAAGACACCAGTTGGCTGATTTTGGTGTTGAAAGACACACCCTATTCATAGGAAAGATCATCCAGGTCTTCCATCATTCTTCATTGATTCCGCAGTGCTCCCATATTCTGGGTAATATCTTTTAGTTGCTTATTTTTATTCTGGATAAGATCCTTTTGTCTTTTGATCTAGCCGAGTGTTGTTATTTTATTCAGCCGTAGTTTCTTATTCGTATTCCAGCTAAGATCCTTTGTCTATTGATCTAGTCGAGTATTGCCAGTTTATTCAGCTGCATTCGGCCATTTTGTAATCCACAGAGATCATAATACAAACTTTGCAGTCCTTTGTCGCCTTTATTATTTTTATGATCATTTATATGCTGTAAACCTTTGATCCTACACACACATTAACAGTGTTTCCTAGACTAGCCAAGTCAAGAGCATTACACATTACTCCAGGAATCTCTTTAGAACTTATCCTATATACATCATTCTACAATTTTTTAGTCAACTTCAATTGGTCCTCATAGTGCATATTGTAACGATAAACTACCTTCTACCATTACTCCCATCCTACCAAGTGTACCTTTACCTTTTTTTGACAAAGTCTTTCGACAAGAAACCAAGAGTTATAAGACTAAAAGTTAGAAAACAAACACATACTAGTATAGGTACCATAGGGAGCTTAGATCAATACTGCAGGGTAATAAATCATTCACCAATAACAAAGACATGCACTAATTGGTTGAAAAAAATACAAGTCCAACCTCTTAGCAATCAAGAGTGAACAAACATCTTGTGCATGGACCTAACAGTCTCCCTTTCCCAAGATAATAGTCTCTTCTTGGGTAGGGATGATGACAAGTGCGATGCCTACACTTTACAACATTAAAGTTTAGGATTCCAAGGAGGTGCTTACTTTTTTTGAGACCAAGCTTGAGAAAAGACTAGTAACTCAATCCAGCTAAAACCAAATAGGATCTCTAGCTAGACGTCAAGGAGATGAAAGTGAGTAACAAAAGAAAAAAATGTATCAGAAGATTCAAGCCATAGATTTATCTCCTTTCTCAATACCTTATTTACTTTCACTGGATATGATTCTTCCATCCTACTACCCCACACAATAATGTGATATTTATCCTTTAGTTATGGTATAGGGTGAAACAATTTGTTTCTGATCCTTCTCTTGGGGTCAAGATCCTTTGTTGTTGTATCATGAGGGTGCATGCATTTTCACCTTGTTCAGTCATGCTGGTTTGAGGTGGAGTTCCTATGCCTATTTTCCCTAATATACCCATGACAGGTCTAAGGGGTGACCACATCTAGCAATCGCTTGTGCAAGCCACCCTATTTTAAGTTTTTACCCTTGGCATTAACATCGATATATTTGAGCCAATAGTATAAAACAAAACATAGTAACATAGACCAACTAAAAATAAATAGATTTTAACTAGACAACAAGGAGATAAAAAAAAGAAACAAATGCATGATAAGGGTGAATCCATTGTTTTATCTCCATTCTCAACACCTTATCCACATGTTCTTGCTATGATCCTTCCATAATGCTACCCCACATTTTAATGTGACTTCTAGCACTTAATACTTACAGAGGGGGAAACAACATGTTTCTAAACCTTCTCTTGGGGTTAAGATAAATGTCTTATCATGAGGGTGCATGGTCCTTCCCCTTGCTTGATCATGTTGGATTGAGCTCAGGTTACCACATTTATTTTCCATCCTATACATGTGACATGTGTGACAACTTTTGGTGGCCACTTGTGCAAGCTTTCTTGTTTTAACTTTTTACCCTTGGGATTAACATCGATATATTTGAGCCAATAGTCCAAAAAAAATATAGTAACACAGACCAAATAAAAATAAATAGAGTCTAACTAGACAACAAGGAGATGAAAACAAGCAACACAAGCAACAAACACATGATAAAGGTGAATCCATTGCTTTATCTCCATTCTCAACATCTTATCCACATGCACTTTCTATGATTCTTCCATCATGCTACCCCACATGATAATGCGACTTCTAGCACTTAATACTTTAAGAGGGGGAAACAACTTTTTTTTTAACCTTCTCTTGGGGTTAAGATAATTGTCATATCATTAGGGTTCATGGTCCTTCCCCTTGCTTGATCATGTTTGATTGAGGTCATCTTACCAAATTTATTTTCCATCATATAACTGTGACAGGTGTGACAACTTCCGGTGGACACTTGTGCAATCTTTGTTGGGTATGTGTTATATTATTTGCATGTGTGTGTGTGTGGGTGCGTCAGATATGAAAACTACGTCTGATGATACCTCTAGTAGTGCTCTTTGTGTCGTGTGCGTCGGTTTCTTTCCTCGGGGGGGAAGGTATGCCCCCTCCCCGGTTACGTGCAGTGTTCAGCAACGGGTAGTAGGTCGGGGCAGCGCCCTGAAATTTGTTTTTGGGTAGTTTTTGCTATTTTTAGCGGTTTTGTAAATTAATCCCGGATTAAGGGATTAGGGTTTTGGTATCTATGGAATACCTAAAAACATTGTATATATATTGTATGGTGAATGGTGAAATTCAATATAATGAATATAAGAAAGGTTTTCCCGATTGAGGGTTTCCGATATAAAATATATGTGTACTATGTGTATGAGCCATTGATTAAATTTTGTTTCCCTTAAGAATCTATATGCATTGTTTTACTTCACAGGTTTAAAACTTACATGTGGTATCAGATCTTGTTTTTGGCTTCAGAGGGATGCCTTTGTTGTTGAGGGTTTGTCTCAGTCTTGATAGATCAAGTTTATCTTGGGTCTGTGATAAACCTGGGTTTAGTGGGAGCTTTTGCAGTGGAGATTCGAGTATAGAAAGAGGAATGGCGAGCTCATCTAGAATCGAGATAGAGAATTTCAACGATAAAAAATTTGAGATATGGAAGCTCAAGATGGAGGACGTTCTTGTAGACAAAGAACAATGGATCATTGTGGATCCTGGTACACAGCCTACTGGTACACTGTCTACTAGCACACAAGATACTGGTACACAACCTACTAGAACACAAACTATTAGTACACCAGCTAGTGGTATGTCGAAGGAAGATTGGGAGAAGTTGGACAAAAGAGAAAGGAGTATTATTCGAATCTGCCTGGCAGATTCGGTTTTTTTGAATGTCTCGGGAGAATCTACAATGAAGGAACTATGGGATAAGTTGGGGAATTTGTATCAATCAAAGTCCTTGGTAAACAAGTTGTTTCTTCGAAATAAGTTGTATCATCTTAGGATGGAAGATGGAGATCCTGTGATAGAACATCTAAATGCCTTTAATACTCTGGTAAGCCAACTTGTCTCTGTTAATATTACGATTGCATAAGAAGATAAGTGTATTACTTTGTTATGTTCTTTGCCAGACTCTTGGGATAATTTGGTTGTAGCAATTGGTAGTACCACTCAATCTACATTGAAGTATGAGGATGTAGTTTCATCCTTGTTATCTGAAGAGATGAGGCGGAAAAGTATGGATAGTCATAGCACAAATGCTTTATTTGTAAGAGCTCGTACCAAGATAGGAATCTTGGTAAACCTTCGGGGGAGAGATCTAAATCTACAGGTAGATATAAGTCTCCAGAAAAATATTTGAGGAAATGTTGGAAGTGTGGTAAAACAGGGCATTATAAGAAATATTGCAAGTCTAAGAAGGTTGATAAACCAAAGGGATATGATAGTACCTCTTCCACAGAGGCAAAAACCTCAATTGAAGAAGGAGGTGATGTTTACCTGGCATCTACAAGTACACATGCATACCGTGATGTATGGTTAATCGACTCAGGTTCGTCATACCATATGACTCCTCATAGGGAGTGGTTCTCTGAATATGAAAAATACGATGGTGGTGATGTATTCCTAGGAGATGGATCGACATAAAAAATCTTGGGATGTGGAAGGGTTAAGTTGTTGCTAAAAGATGGAAGGATTTGAACTCTCCCTGGGGTTATGCACATTCCAAAACTAGCCAGGAGCCTAATATATGTAAGCAAGATGGATGATGCAGGAGTGGATACTGTATTTGGAAAGAACACTTGCAAGATAGTACGAGGAGCAATGGTGTTGATAAGGGGAGTTCAATGTGGAGCTCTGTACAAGTTGCTGGGAAGAACTTATACTAATGGGTGTAACAGTTATGTTGTCTCTGAACAGATAAATAAAGAAGACAAGACCAATATTGTCCCTGGAAAGAAGACCATGTTGTGGCATCAAAGACTGGGACATATTGGAGAAAAGGGCCTTCGAACACTACACGGTAAAGGTATGGTTGAAGGTATGTCTAATTGCACTCTGGATT
>ML795531.1:104638-118827 GCA_009831015.1 Picea engelmannii
AATTAAGAAGACAATACAAAGTAATCAATGATGTAACTTAAGTAAGGAGTGAGTAACCTTGTGAGTAACAAAGCATCACAAAGACAAGGATAACAATAGGAAATCAATAAACTTGTAATTATAATTATAATTATAATTTATAAATTTTTTAGTGTACAATGCTTCAAAACCACCCTTGTATTTTATATTTCAAAATTATTCATATTGTAGTTAAGTTAGTTTAATTAAATATAGATACTTACCATGTCACATCATTTATACCCCATTTCAAAAGATTGGACACAATTTATGTCATGGTTTAATATGCATTTTTATTATTATTAGTGTAATGATTGATCATTAAAATGTTAGTTGAGATTAATAAACATTTTAACCATTTACAATGACATAGAAATAAAGTTAAATGTTAATTAGTTTCTCCAAACAATATATAATATTATGTTATTACTTATCATAATTAATAAATAAACCGAGGTAAGTTATTATGATTTTATAATTCTTTAATTTCCTAATAGGATGATCAATAATATTATATAGTTTAAAAATCACCTTATATTATTATTTTTTTATTAATATTATATAGTTTGAAAAACATTTTGATTTTTCTATTAATAACAGTTTCATTAATATTTGTCTCTATTAATAAATTTATCCAACTTTAAAAACTATATCTATTCCCACTTTTTGTTTATACTATAACTTTTCCAAATATAACATTTAAATAATTTATAATATTTATAAATATTATAAATATACTAATTTAAAATAATAATCTTCTTTTAAAATGTTTAAAGACAGTTATCATTTATTTTTCTCTTTCCTCTAAAATATATCTAAGTCACTTGTACTTTTCGCTTTCCTCTAAACATTTAGGTTTATATTAATTAATTAAAAATTTATTTTAATTCTCTAAAATACATATTTAATTCTCTAAGTTAGCATTTTTTGATTCTCTAAAATACACTTATTTTATTTCTCTAAAATACATAGATTAAATTTCAACGTACATGGCCATGGCCGTCCTACCGAATCTCCAGTACTTCGCTTTTCTTGATTTTTTTGCAGTTACACGTAATTCTGGGCAATTCATTATTGTTCTTGATGAGTCGATTTTACCTGATTCGCATTCGAAGCTCTATTGTTCCGCCATCTCTGGTAATGAAGCTTTATTGTTTCTTCCCTCATTCATTTGTTGTTTGGAGACTCTGCATAGCTCAAGGAAATCATCATAAGCTCCAACAGAGGTAAAGCTATTCTGACAGAGGGCATAATCCAACAGATATTATTCCGCCACGAAGTTTCCGCTATTACCTTCGGACCTGAGGGCGCTGGAGACTACTGAACAGTGGTTAAGCCGGTGAACACCAGGAACTGTGGCCCTCTGTCACTGCGCCAAATAAATCACCTTAAGAACCCTCATAGCTCTTTGTGCGACACGTGGCAGTGATCTGACGGGCAAATCCGACGACCGGAGACGATCCACGTGGCGGAAATTTAACAGGCAGATCCGATGGACGGGAAGAAACCACGTTGCAAAAATCTCACAGGCTGATCCCATGGTCCAGAATGAGCCAAGTGGCAGCTATCTGACGGGCAGATCCCATGGTCTGGGTTAGGCCACGTGGCAGCGATCTGATGGGAAGATCCGATGGTCCAAAATGAGCCACGTGGTTAACGGGCAGATTCCATGATCTGGATTAAGCCACGTGGCAGAGATCTGACAGGCAGATCCCATGGTCCAGAATGAGCCACGTGGCAGAAATCTAACGGGTAGATCTGATGGTCCAGAATGAGCCACGTGGAAGTGATCTGACGGGTGGATCCCATGGTCCAGAATTAGCCACATGGAAGAGATCTGATGGGCAGATCCGATGGTCCAGAATGAGCCACGTGGTAGATCTCTGACGGGCAGATCCGATGGTCCAGAATGAGCGACGTGGTAGAGATCTAACGGGTAGATCTCATGGTCCGGAATGAGCCACGTGGCAGAGATCTGACGGGTAGATCCGATGGTCCAGAATGGGCCACGTGGCAGAGATCTGACGGGCAGATCCGATGGTCCAGAATGAGAAACGTGGCAGAGATCTAACGGGTAGATCTGATGGTCCAGAATGAGCCACGTGGCAGAGATCTAACGGGCAGATCCGATGGTCCAGAATGAGCCACGTGGCATAGATCTGACTGGCTGATTCCATGGTCCAGAATGAGCCATGTGGCAGAAATCTGACGGGCAGATCCCATGGTCTGGGTTAGGCCACGTGGCAGAGATCTGACGGGAAGATCCCATGGTCTGGGTTAGGCCACGTGGCAGAGATCTGACGGGAAGATCCGATGGTCCAGAATGAGGCACGTGGCATAGAGTAACGGGTAGATCTGATGGTCCAAAATGAGGCACGTGGCATAGATTTGACGGTCAGATCTGATGGACAGAAAGAAGCCACGTGGCATCCCAGATCTACGGCTTAGAGAAAGACACGTTTCAAATCCGTACAGGCTGTTTTGCAGACCGTACGACAAAATGGTACGGAACGCACCTTGCTAGTTCCACGTGGCTCGGATGGTACGGCCTGACAAGAGACGTGTCACTGATCGTATGGCATGTTAGTTGATCCGACGACCTGCAAAGTGCCACGTCGGACAAGCGGATGCCCTTCTGGCGCAAATCTGACGGCTTAGCAATAATGATGTGGCACATATCCGAGATCAGAGGATTCGGCAAGCTCCACGGTGGCAGAGATTTATTATTAGCGTGGCATGGGTCCGACGCATTTGCAAGCGGAAATTGGAAGGATTGATTGTCGAGGGCCAGCGGAACGAGAAAGCAGCAGAGGCGTAGGGACACAACTACAGTTACCTGGAAAGTTGAGAGATAAGAAGATGGCCATTACAGAGTTATACATATTTTTAAGGTTGAAGCGGTTCAGTCCAAAGTACCTTTTATAGATTCCCTACTTCTCAGTCCAGAGCCGACGCTAGAGCTCTTGAGATCGGGCGTTTTCTCCTCGGCTTTTTCGAACTCAAAAGATAAATATTGCACGCATCATATTTGAAGACTGAAACAGACAGAACGACACAGTCAAGATTTTGGCACAAAGAATTTACACCTCCGTACTCAAATTCGCAGTCACGCAGTCAAGATTTTAAATTTCATATAAAATGAAAAGTAATAAAAAACTCAAATATGGAAAGAGTTTTTCATTTAACTTTCTAAAAGGTATATTATAAAATTTAATAATAATAATATTTTAATCATTTTAATTTTTAATTTTTATATTAATTAATTTTTTTAAATGAAAATAATAATAATAAATAAATAAAATTTATTTCTTTTTAATTTATTATCTTTCTTTATATTATCATGAGAAATATGTTTGTTTTTTTTTTCCTTCAATCAAAAAAATCACAATTTTTATTTCATCATAGAATAAAAATCACATTACATTTACATTAAAAAATTATGTTATTTTGATCAACAAAAATAAAAAAATTATGTTAATTTTCTATTTCAAATCTAAGTAAGTAAATCACAATTTTTATTTCATCATAGAATAAAAATCACATTACATTTACATTAAAAAAATTATGTTATTTTGATCAACAAAAATAAAAAAATTATGTTAATTTTCTATTTCAAATCTAAGTAAGTAAATGTATATACATTGCATTTATATTTAGAAATTATAGAATTTTGATAAACAAAATTACATTTTTATGTTAATTTTCTATTTCAAATCTAAGTAAATGTACACACATTGCATTTATATTCAGAAATTATATTATTTTAATCAACAAAAATACATTTTTTTTTAATATAGGTTTTCTATTTCAAATCTACTATAAATAAGCCCCAACATCACAAACCTTCATTTGGGAATTGAGACCAAAGCAAGAGTGAAACCTCTCTTCAAAAATGGATACCTATGAGCTCACTAGATCCAATGTCCCATTGACGTATTTCCAATCTACTTTTACATCATTAAAAAAAAGGTAATTTAAGTACAAGTACTAGGAGTAACTATTTTATCAAAATAGTCTAAAATCTTGCATGTATCCTCATTCCTTTGAAACTTATGCATGTATATTAAATTTATTCCAAATTACATTTCATATATATATATATATATATATATGAAAATAAAATCTCATGTGTTTCCTAGAGAGCCTCTCACAAGAACCCATCAATTAATATTCTTTATGATTATGATTTATTAGTATTTTATGGAGTCTTGAATTGTATACATTTCATACTTGGGTTTAGTTAGCATATATGATTAGAAACTTAGACATTTTAATAGTTGTATATTTTCACTAGGCCTTTCCAAAAAGGTGTAAGTGGAGATAACTAATTGTTATGTTGAATCACTATTAAGCTAAAGGTAGTTAAGTTAATCAAAAAACGTGAACCCAAATGTTGTAATGCAAAATGCATGTTTTCAAAACTTTTTTTTACACTCCATCCTTTTTTCCTCCACCACAAAGGGTATAACAGATTCTAAATGTGAGTTATTGGTGACTTAAGCAAACCAATGCTTCTTTCCTCCACCATAAAAGGTACATGAGAGTCCATTGAATTTCTCTTAAAGTATTGGTTTTTGGGTATGTTTATTTGTTATCATGGCAATCTAATTGGTAGTTAAATCACATGTATTCATGGCATTCTAATTGTTGGCAACCTGAAATCACAAATATTCGGAGGAAATCCCCAAGTACTTCTCATATCCACTGTAAACCCTAAAATATTCAAGGAAAAAGGATGGTCAACAACATGGCTCAAAGCCATTACAACAATATACTCGTTAAGAGCTCAATATGTCACTTGCATGAATTGAAACTGGGTGGGAAGGATAAGAATCATTCCTCTCAATCACTCGAGCTAAACCCAATTAACATAAATACATTGAATGTTATGTAAGTCACTTTATTAAATGATAGATTCTCAATATTATATTATAAAGTTAGGTTAACCACCTTAACTAAATAACCGGATTTATCCACATTTTTGAATTGCTAAACCCATATAACTCTAAAAACTTTTGGAAAAACTGACACATTGGCAGGATTATAGGGAGATTTTTAACATAATATTACCTCTTCAATGGAGGCAAAAGATCTAATACACATAACTCTTATCATTATTTTGAATTAGTAGAGTGGTGACAGACAAAGGGTTGTCACTATTAAAACAAGGGAATATAGGAAGAGAGCAAATAAGACAATTTCACGATGCCTAGAATGCCAAAGACTGGAGTTTCCAAAGTAGATTATAGACTCCTCGCAATGCCTAAGAAATATATAACATAATTATGGCTAAATTTCTAGGGATAACCAAGATACTTGTCAGATTTGGCATGGGATACTTATGTAGTAGTAGAAGTGCAACAAAATATACTACAAATCAACTACACTAGTTTGTGTAAAATTTTAGACAAGACAAAACTATAGTTGGCGAGAAATAAATTATTAGCAATGAAGAGTTAATAGTAGATGCAACGATAGTTCCAAAGGAGGGAAAGAGTTGGGATTCAAAACATAAGAATTTGATGAATTGTGTTAGAAGTTATTCAACGGGAATGTACTAGAAGGAATTACCTCTCAAATTGGAGTGCTCAAGAAGCATTTAACTATTGATTGGAAAGGAGTTGCAAGTATTAATTTCTAAATTGATCTTATGCAGGAAACATCCCTCATTACTTTACATATTTCTCTCAGGTTGACGGTATCTTGAAAAATCAGATAGATGATGAAAATGGAAAGGAATTTAAAGGAATCGATAGTCAAAATATAAGAGATTGGAGTTTGAAAAAGGAAATTAATCACCCATGCTTAATTCATAATTTAATAGACCATATCATAAACGCTTTAAAGTCATCCATGATATCTACTATGACTAGCACATATGACAGAATAAAGAAAAATCCTAAGCCTAAGGAAGAGTTACACAGGTAAAGAAGTCTTAGAAGTGTCTTAAGATGAACTAAAAAACATCAAAGTAGAAGGAATCGAGTTTGATCACAAGGGAGATGATGAAAAGGAGGAGGTTGAGCCTAATAATGAGGATGGAAATTTTATGATATTAGACATTAGAGGAAGGATTAAGATCATCTTAATAATTGATCTTATGTACTTTAGTCATGTGTGCTTCTTAGTGTGCACAGGTGATGCGATGATCATAATTCTATCTTGTACACGAGTGATGTGATGGTCATAGTATTCTCAATAGTCATGACTCTTGATCCTCATTACTTCATATTATTGGTCTCTACACTCTCTCCACCCTTGGGAGAAACTATCTAAAAGATCTTGGGAGCGATTTTTATGGGCATCATGGAGTGTTAGCTATTGAGAATAGTATTAAAGTTTTTATTTTGCAAAGTGGAGTTTTCTTCCCCATGAGGGTTTCTCCATTATAAATTTTGGTGTCTTGATCTTATATATGCTTTGTGAGTTAATATTTGAGTTGCTCAACCTTGTGATAATAACGCACTTGTTTTCTAACATGGTATCACAACACATTTGAGGTTAGCTCTGCTTGTGATTAAGATTGGGGTAGCTTTCAACAGGAAAGGAGGCTTTTTTTTGTCCATGTGTAAGTTTTTATCTTCATTTGCATGGTTTGGCCTTTCATCAATATTCTTTGTTTGAAGAGATTCATATTTTTCTAGATGGACATGAAATTAGACTTGTGAAAATATCAAAACTAGCACTCGAAGGTTCGAGGTTGCTTTTTTGTTCTGCTAAAATATGGGGTCTTGTAGTTGTTTTGATCCTACCATTACATCCAAAACTATTATTGATATGGAATGGCTCATCATATAATTTGTCATTTATTTTGGTACTTTATGGGTGGAAAAATTGGATCTATTGACTTGTAGGGTCCATTTTAGGGGCATCTCCTACTTTGGAGATTTAGGGTCCAAAACCTTCTAGAGTCTGTTTGAGGCCATAAACCCTTTTTTTTAGGGTCAAAACTTTGTGAGCATTGCTCTCGACCTCTCAATGTTGTTCTACATTTCAAGATATTTTCGATGATGTGAAAATCCCCTAAATCGTAGTTTATATGTGGAAGTTATGCCTTATGCAAATTGACCTATCTTGTTGACCACCATGGTATTAAGTGGATGTCATGTCAACTTCCATTAATTACATATGTGGAGCTAATCACATGTGGGCTTTAAATAATATTCTAGAGGGTCCCAAACCCTAATATTAATTAGGGTTTGAGGCATGCAAAAACCCTAGCCCTAACCCTGGACGACTATTAGGCTATTTTAAATATTGGGACAATAAGAAAGGTAGGGGTTCCATTCTTATTGTATTGAGTTTTATTTTATAGGAAAGTATAACATTGAGAGTGGAATATTGAGGGAGATCAAAGGAAGAAGGAGATCATGTAGTATCCATATTGGCCACAATGTCCATGGCATCTCCATAGAGAGTCCCCTTTTCTCTGTATTCACATTTCATAATTGAGAAGAAAAGAGCATAGCATAGGCCTCACCTTCTAGTTGGGTTTTTCTTGTATCAGGTTTTCCTAGGGTACATCGTGTGTTCATTGTGTGGATGGTATGTCATCACTTGTCTCTTTCATTTCAATTTTTTTCCAACTTATTTCAATATTATATGTTAAATTTAGAAATATTAAGTTTGCAATCTTCAATAGAATACTGCATGGTAAAAAGTTTGTAGAACATTAAAGGATTTTTGGTGATGAATTGGTCCAATGGAATATCCATGGTAGTTTACAGATTATATTGGTATCAAAGAAAATTTTCTTTGGGGTTTTATGGGAAGTTTCAACATCCAAGAATTGGTGTAAAGTATGAAAACCCTATCCATGGTGAATGAAGACAATAATGCTCCATGGGATGAGTCAGAAGATATATTTTCAAAGCTAGAAGCACAAGTCTCTGACATCTGTCACAACGTGGATCAACATAACACAATTTGACCTCTTAAAATTTATGTAAGAGGTAATGAACTAAAGGATCAAGTCTCCTTTTCTCCCCCAAACTCTGCCAACTTCTAGTGAAGTTTAAGTCACCACCCAATATTACATTGTCATTTTTTAAATAGTCATGTAGAAACTAGTTGTCCCATTAATATCTTCTATTTAGCTAATGACCATAGAAATTAAATATAAAAATGTTTTCCCCAAATCCAAATACTGCAAGTCACTCCTAATTGTAGATTGTAATAGGTTAGAAATCCTCAACCTACATTTTGTGTTCCACCTCGTGATGATCCCCTAGACCTTCCATTGGAATCTAGGACAAGAAACTCCCATCATATCAAAATGCATTGCAAAATCTCTATAGGGGAGCTTCCCAAAATTATAGTTTCCTACAAGCATAAACATCTGGATTATTAAAAAAAAAAAAAAAACCTATGGATTGTACTTTTTTAAGGTCAATTCTTAGCCAAGGGATATTTATAGATAAGATTAGCATTATTTGACCCTTTTGAAGCTTGTTATTGCTCCAAGGGCTAGGCTAAATGTTGTCCTTTGCTTCACAACTTTTGTCTCTCTCTCAACTTTTTACTTTATAGAAGAATATGTGATTTCCTTTCTTAGGTTGTGTCAATCACAAGGTTCCCTCCATCCATTTGGATTCCCCTTGCTACTTATCCATCATGAGTCATAAATAAATTGTTTACATGATCTCAAGAAGTACCTTTTTTCAGTTTTTCCATCAAAGGATTTTGATTGGGTGGAAGGGATACTAGAAACTCTTTTGATGATGAGGCCCTCCTAACGTACCTTAATAAATTTAGTCTATTTCTAAGGATCTATAGCTTCCTTAGCCATTCTTGATTTTATTAGCAAGTATATTCCATCTTGATCTTGTGATGTAATAGAAGAGGGAGGAAGTCCTAGTTCATTATGAAGAGTACATTCATTTTTGGCCACAAGAGAGCCAACAAATCCTAATCTAGAACCAATTTTCCTTCCATGCATCAACACATGAAGATGATTAGAGTTTGATGTAGCCCTAAAAATAATATTCCCCTTCCCACAAACATCCTTCAATTTGGGAACTTTACTATCATTTGTTTGTTCTTGTCAGGGCTTGGATTTAGGTGAAGGGGCAATGAGCCAAAATTTGAGATTTTCTCACTATCACTTGCTAGCTTTCTTTTGAAATCACCCCCACTCTAGGAAATGGGATAATCTTGAGGGTTCAAGAGTGAATCTACTCGCCTACTACTTCCAAGATTACTTAATCTCCTTAATGGGATTTCATACTTGAGATAACCATGTTAGTGATATAGATGCTATAAAAAGGGGATATTTTGGTAATCCGAAGTTTTCCTATGATTCCATTTTCCATAAAGAATCTAGAAGTCGTCATCTTAGATCCATTTCAATACATATTCTTGCCACTATCCTAATCAATTTATAGAAAAATTGATCTTCAAAACACACAAGGGTTCCAATTGATTTTCCATTTTTTATGAGTTGTTCTTCATCCCACAATTTAATAAAGCCCTAGTAGTTTGACCCATAATTCTTGTTTACCTACTACCACCCTAGTAGAGTCAAATCATGGCTCCCAAACCTTCAAAGACAAATATGTATTGACCCATAACCAACATTTTTTCAAAATAGTCTCTTGGTACTTCTCAAGGCTAAATACAAAAATGATCTAGCCCTTGGATTTTATATGAAAAGATGGAATAGATCACAAAATATGTTTCCAATTCATGACTAACCACTAATTTAATGATCCCATTGATATGAAACATCCATGAAATTTTTCGACCATAGCCAACCTCTAGAAAATAGTGATCTCTGTAGAATTACACCTTCTCCAACTTTGAAATGAGGTCATTCTTCATAGACCTTCACCACTTTCACCTTTCTTCGGCCCTATTTAGAAGTATGCATCTCATTATAACACCTTCTTCTTATTTTTTAGTAAAGCTTTGGCTGCGAACACGCCCTGGAGGGTTTTAAAGTGTGGAGGCATTTGGCACAGAGTTATTATGGACAAATATCTTCCCCATTCCACTGTTACAAATTGGTTAAGATCTCACTCTTTCAAACAGAAGGCGTCCTCTAAGATTTGGAGAGGTTTATTAGGGTCCGTGCACTTAATTCTTCATTGGTTAAGCTGGAACCCAGGCCCAGACCAACTTATTACTCTCGGAAAAGATATGATTCTTGGGATGGATTCTCACTCTTTCCTCTCTCTGAATATGGTGTCATCTCTAAATCAAAGGAATATTGTAACTCTTGCTCAGGCCAGGGGGCACTCTGACAACCAACATCTATACAACTATTAGTTAAGTAGAAGAGATTTGGGCCTTTTGGGAGACATGGCGATTGAATGGGATCTATATAGGAGGGCACTTATCGACTCCAGAGTTTTATTACAGGACATAGAAGATGTTCTGATGTGGATAGGAGGTGATAACCCGGGTGCTTCCTCAGTGAAAAACTTCTATTGGGGCATACTATCTACAAAAAAATCTGAAGAAGGTGGAATTATGGCAACAATCAATTTGGCGCTGGAAAATCCAACTGAAGATAAATTTGTTCAATTGGTTGGCTACAGAAGGAAGGATTCTCACTTCGGATTCTTTACAATCGAGAGGTTGGGAGGGACCCGGTCTTTGTTATCTCCGCAAACAAGAAACATAAACTATTTCACATCTGTTTATATTTTGTCCCTTTACAATCTCGGTTTGGGAGAAAGTGACTAATCATCTAAACCTTAAAAATATTTGGAAGGGAAACACAATGTCAGAGTGTTTTATGAATTGGTTTGTGGATAAGTCTGCTTCCACTCAGCTCACGACCCATATATGCTGGTTCATTTGGATCGAATGGAACAAATCTTTATTTGAAGACTCCATTCCCTCTATCCAGACTGTGCTATATAAGACCTTGGCTCTCCAAAACAGAGTTACGTTTCCTTTGAAGGATAGACCCCCAAGAGTTATTCTGATTTCACAAAAAAATAATGCTTCCTATGCTTGGTTCGATGGGGTAGTTAAGCTCAATGGTAATTCGTGTGGGGTGGGTGGAGTTATAAAATCCCAAGACTCAACAGTCATTAGATGGTTATTTAATTGCGGCAGAGGCACAAATACAAGAGCATAAATTCTAGGAGCCTGGGCATCTCTTGTTATTGCAGATCATTTGTCATTTCATCGCCTACAGGTCATGGGGGATTCTAGAGTGATTATCAACTAGTTGTCAAACAAGAGTAGACTCCAGGTGTGTGCAGTTGAAGGGTGGAAAACCAGAATTAAAGATTTAATTAAACGTTTCCAGTCTATCAGTTTTCATCACATCTACATGAACTTCAACTCAGAAGTTGATATGCTCTCAAAGCAGGCTCTAGGAGAGCTAGAAGGCCATATTTTCTATGTTCGCTAGTATAATGGGGTTGAAGGACCAAGGGAGATTTTTAGAATCCATTAGATCTTTTTGTTTTTAGAGGCTTTTGAAAGTATGTTTTTTGAGATAGTTTTTTAATCTTATATCAGACTTGGATGCCCACTATGATGTCAAGCTCCTTTATGAAGGATCGACCATATTCTATTTTGGTATTTTGTATCATGGATCTTGGTGGCGGTTATTTTCTCATGTAATGATCCTTGCAGTGCATTGAAAGATGTAAACAACTTATATTTTTAATATAATTGAGCTAATTTTCTACTAGAAAAACAAAGCATCACAAAGACAAAGATAACAATAAGAAATCAATAAGCTTGTAATTAAGAAGGTATCATAAGGATAATAATACATAACCCTTAGTACTAAAGTAAGGGAGGAATTTTTTTTTAATTCATAATTTTTTAGTGTACAATACTTCAAAACCACCCTTGTATTTTATATTTCAAAATTATTCATATTGTAGTCAAGTTAGTCTAGTTAGATATAGATACTTACCATGTCACATCATTTATGCCCCATTGCAAAAGATTGGACACAATTTATGTCATGGTTTAATATGTATTTTTATTATTATTAGAGTGTAATGTTTGATCATTAAAATATTAGTTGAGATTAATAAACATTTTAACCATTTACAATAATATAAGTAAAAGTAAATGTTAATCAGTTTCTCCAAACAATATATAATATTATGTTATTACTTATCATAATTAACTGAGGTAAGTTATTATGATTTTATAATTCTTTAATTTCTTAATGGTATGAAAATCAATAATATTATATAGTTTGAAAATCATTTTATATTAATATTTTTCTATTAATAACAGTTTTATTAAAAAAAAAATCTAAATTTTGAAATAATATTAATAAAAAAAATTATATTAATATATATATATATATATATATATTTAAACTAAGAATAATGTAATTATAATTTTTTTTAAAGAAATAAAATTTTAAATAATTAAATGTAAAGGAATCCTTATTCTTGAATTTTTTGCAGTTACCCCTAAAAATGGGGTCTTTGCACTGTTAATTCTGGGCAATTCATTATTAGTCTTGATGTAGCCAATGGCGAGATGAGTCGATTTTCCTTAGCAAAATATCTGGTAATGAAGCTCTATTATTTGTTCCCTGATTCACAATTGAACCCTGTAAAGATGCGTATTCATTTGTTGTTTGGAGACTCTGTAGAGTTCAACGAAATCGATGACAGGACAAAATCATCAATCGAACAGCTCCGCAGGAACACTTTCTACACATATTATACACTGAGAAGCATAAGCTCCAACATAAGTGATTCCAGATGGAGGTAAAGCTATTCTGACAAAGGGCGACAGAGGGCAGAATCCAACAGATATTATTCCGCCACGGACTTTCCAACCTTAACTTCCGACCTGAGGGAGCTCGAGACTACCGAACAGAACAGTGGTTAAGCCTGGGGCTGTAGCCGGTGAACGCGATCTTACTACACCAAGAACTGTGGCCCTCTGTAACTGCGCCAACTAAACCACCTTAAGAACCCTCATAGCTGCGCAGGACCAGGCTTGCCCTCTCTTTGTGCGACAAGTGGCAATGATCTGACGGGCGAATCCGACGGCCTGAGACGACTCACGTGGCGACGATCTAACGGGCAGATCCAACGCACGAGCAAGACCCACGTGGCAGAAATCTAACAGGCAGATCCAACGCATGAGCAAGACCCACGTGGCGGAAATCTAACAGGCATATCCGACGGAAGGGAAGGAACCACGTGGCAACGCTCTGACGGGCAGATCCCGTGGTAGAAATCTAACAGGCAGATCCCATGGTCTGTATTAAGCCACGTGGCAGAGATCTGACTGGCAGATCCCATGGTCCAGAATGAGCCACGTGGCAACGATCTGACGACCAGATCTAATGGTCTGGAATAATCCACGTGGCAGAGATCTGATGGGCAGATCCCATGGTCCAGAATGAGCCACGTGGCAGAGATCTAACGGGTGGATCCATGGCCTGGATTAAGCCACGTGGCAAAAATCAGACGGGCAAATCCCATGGTCCAGAATGAGCCACGTGGCAGAGATCTGACGGGCAAATCCCATGGTCTAGAATGAGCCACGTGGCAGAGATCTGACGGGTAAATCCCATGGTCCAGAATGAGACAGGGGGCAGCAATCTGACGACCAGATCTGATGGTCTGGAATAATCCACGTGGCAGAGATCGGACGGGCAGAACCCATGGTCAAAAATGAGCCACGTGGCAGCAATCTGACGACCAGATTTGATGGTCTGGATTAATCCACGTGGCAGAGATCAGACGGGCAGATCCCATGGTCCAGAATGAGCCATGTGACAGAGATCTAACGGGTAGATCCGATGGTCCAGAATGAACCACGAGGCAGGAATCTGATGGATAGATCTGACGGACAGAAAGAACCGAGGTGGCATCCTAGATCTACGGCTTAGAGAGAGACACGTTTCAAATCCGTACAGGCTGTTTTGCAGACCGTACGACGAAAATGGTACGGAACGCACCTTCATTGTTCCACGTGGCTCGGTTCGTACGGCCTGACAAGAGACGTGTCACTGATTTTAGGGCTTGTAAGTTGATCTGATGGACTAACAAGTGCCACGTCGGACAAGTGGATGCCCTTTTGGCGCAAATCTGACGGCTTAGCAATAATGATGTGGCACAGATCCGAGGATTCGGCAAGCTCCACGGTGGCAGAGATTTATTATTAGCGTGGCATGGATCCGACGCATTGGAGCTCTTGAGGTCGGGCGTTTTCTCCTCGGCTTTTTC
>ML795531.1:139164-149666 GCA_009831015.1 Picea engelmannii
TTATGTTGAATCACTATTAAGCTAAAGGTAGTTAAGTTAATCGAAAAACGTGAACCCAAATGTTGTAATGCAAAAGGCATGTTTTCAAAACTTTTTTTTACACTCCATCCTTCTTTCCTCCACCACAAAAGGTATAACAGATTATAAATATGAGTTATTGGTGACTTAAGCAAAATAATGCTTCTTTCCTCCACCATAAAAGGTAGAGGAGAGCCCATTGACTTTCTCTTAAAGTATTGGTTTTTGGGTATGTTTATTTGTTATCATGACAATCTAATTGGTAGTTAAATCACATGTATTCATGGAAATATAATTGTTAGCAACCTGAAATCACAAATATTCGGGGAAAATCCCCAAGTACTTCTCATATCCAGGGTAAACCCTAAAATATTCAAGGAAAAAAGTGTTAGAATATAATGGATGTGCTCGTTTTACCATTGCCAATATCGCTATTGTCACCCAACCATAGGGCGAAGCCACCCTCCGAGCACCTTAACCTTGACAGAGAATCACTCTGGAAGCAAACCCTAGGCCAGATAGCCAAACAAAGGGTAGTGCACCTTTCCCCAAGGATGGTGCACCAACAAGAGCTGATCAGATAGTCCAAACCCTAACCAAGAGATAGTCCAAGCCAAACATGATCTGCTAGCTGCAACAACTGCAATGACAGCTCTCCTCCAAACCTGCGCACAAAATTGGGCACTGCAGTGCGCACAAGTGTATCTCTGCAATTCTGAGACTGCCTGCCAGAATGAAGACTGGCCTCCTATATTTATAGTAATTCTGGCTAACTGTCTGGTCCGACTTCTCATTCTGGGTATCTGTCTGTTCAGTATATATTATTTCTTTTGGCCGACTTCTTCTCTTGGAGGCTAATAACCTAATACAAGTTATCTTCTTGAGTTGACAAGTCTTCTAGGGTTATTAGCCAACTCATTAGGGTTTCTTCTTACTTCCCGGAGTATTCTATTCTCGTTAGGTTTACACGTGGAGGTATATACCTCCCGCAACTACCATAATATCAACACTCCATCCTAGCTAGGAAGGTATTACAGGTAATGGTCTTGAGCACAAACATACCATTCACTCAGTAGCATCAACATAGTTGTATAGACTATCTCATGACTAGATCATGAGCACCATCATCACCATCAGTGTCATCAGCTGCACCATCTCTCAGAACCATACTCTATCTGAGTAATCAAACATGATGGTCACTCCACAGAGTGACACAAGGGCCATTCTTCTAATCTAGAAGAATAAATGTTCTAAACCATTTTCTGTCTGGGAAATCTATGTTCATTGATCATTCATCTAGTTGATAATCATTTCCAACATCGATGATAGTCTTCAAGGCAATCAGAATAATATCATTCAATAGAACACAACTGTGTCTATCCATAGTAGTACACAACTACAATCTAGTGGTACACTATCACACTAAGTAGCACACAAGTACTTAATTAGTAACGTATATTCACACATAGTGGAACACATCCACCACAGTAGTATACATCTATTGTCTAGAGACATACAGTCTTCATAACAATCATCTGATATCAACCTACACAAAAACAATGTTAAGATATAAACTAAATCATCTGGGCCATCCTTCTACTCACATCTGTGAGATCTTGGAAGAGCATATGCCCTAAAAAGGTAAGACATCAATGATGAGCTATTTGGACTATTCTTCTCAAGCAAGGAAGAATAATTTTCCTGATTTCTGAGCTTGGGCCATTACCCACCTCGGGTCATTCTTCCAACACTAGACAAAGTGTAACCTGGAGAGAATGAGTCTGCCCTAAGGAATGTCTGTCCCTGATTGTTGAACCTGGACCATTCCCCACCTTGGGTCATTCCTCCGACACTAAACAAAGTGAAACCTGGAGAGAATGAATCCGCCGTAAGGAATGACTGTCCGAACCATTTCCAAAGGAAATGACTGTCTAGACCATTTCCAAAGGAAATGACTGTCCTACACCAACCTCCAAAACGAACCATTCCCCATGTTAAACACAATGGGAAATTGTTGTCCGGTGAGGCGGGCTAGTATTTTTGAGTAACCCTCAAGAAGAGAGAATGTCCTAGACCACTTCCCATGTTAACCACAATGGGAAGTCATTGTCTATGGTACATCAACAATCTGGACCATTTTCCGAACTGGAAAATGTATGTCCGTCAGAAATCTCAATCCACTTTCCGAACTGGAAATAATCTTCTCATCATATCCATCAATCAATAATACATTAGTGCTCCCTCCCAACCTGGGAGTCATCTCTTCCTTTTTCAATAAGGAAGTCGTCTCCACGAGCTCCAGCTTGAGTACGCAAACTCTTTCATCTTGAACAGAAGCTTTATCAAAATGTCTGCTTATCTACTCATCTATGGAGATATGTATTGGAGAACCACTTTCTCCTTTCTGGACTTCATCATGGATAATGTAATGCTTGATTTCAAATGTACTTCAGTATGGAACACTGGTCTTCTTTGAAGGCTTTATGTAGCTTTGATCAATAAAGTATATCATTGTTGGAAAATTGGAACATATCCATGTGGCACTTCTTCTGTCATCATGAAATCTGATCTTCTGAGTAATCATCTTGATACAATATCTTTGTTATAGAAAATATTCACCATGCCTCTACTGTGCACTGGAGGTTCTCCATCAAGTTATCTTCTTCCATCTGCATATAAGGGTCTCTTTCTGGTATGCCTCAAAGTCTTGAGGTTTCTCTTCATATGCTCTTTGTTCAATTTCTCTGGAGAACATTATTTGCATTCATCTGATGTAGAATTCCAACCCATGGATATTGCGGATGATATAAAGACTAATGTAGAGGTATGTCTAGTTTACTGGAACAAGTAATCGTCGTAATCTTCTCCCTCCATCTGGTAGAACCTCTAGTTCTGGATCTTGTAATGCTTGCATATATACACTGTTCTTCATCACAACTTTCAGTTCCTCTTCTTGATTGCTTTTAGTGAGTTCATATCAGGCTGGTACTCTTGTGATTCTTAATGACTGGTTGTTTTGGCTTCTCTTTCTTTCTTGGAATCTTCATGTTCTTCCTAATGTTTTTCTTTAGCTCTTGGGTCCATGGAGTTTCTTATAGATTCCATGCCCTAAATATTCCACTTCTTGCTTTCATTATAGAATCATGGATGTGGATGGACAACCAGAGATACTTTAAGGCTTCTCTTCGAAGAAGACTTCTTCTGAGGTTGAATTGAACACGTACTATCTTTCATGGCTGCTACCATGGATATATACTTCATCATCTTCAATGGATCATAGGATTAGCTCCCTCCTAATCCTTGCTTCATGTATGAGTGTATATAATCGGCTCCCTCCATCTAATAGAGTCCATGCTTCCGTCTGCATCCTTATTGTCTTCTGCAATATATAATCGGCTCTCTCCTTCTAACAGAGTCCACACTTCCATCTTATTGTCTTCTGCAAAACGTCATAAGTCTTTCTCCAATTTTCTCTTGATTGGTGACTTCTTTCTGTCTTTCCTTCTACTAAGTCTCTTCATGATTGATTCGAATTTCGGCTTATCTTGTAATAGCTTCCACATGATTTGTTTGATGTATTTCATCCTTTCATGTGTATTATTTGACTTGTATAATGATAGAAATCCTTATCTTGTTGTTCTTCCATAAGTATAGTTCTTCTTGGAACATATTATCTTCTAAGAGATAGATATACAAGATATGTACATAGACTATGCAAACAAGATATGTATAAGAAATAAGAAGAGTATTGTTACCTTCAGAAGAAGAAGTCTCTTTCATCTTGCTTAGTCTTCTTTGTAGGTTCCTTTTCTTCGACAACTGATGCTTTGTGTTTCTCCTTCCTTTTCTTTAGCCCAAGACAATGATTCTTGTAGTGACCATACTTTCGACAATTGAGGCAATGTATTTCTGAAATATCTTTCTCTTGATTTGTCTTCCTTTTTGAACCAAACTTCCTTTTGTTACTGAATTTCTTGAATCTTGATGTGAAGGCTTGATCATCGTACTTCGTTTGGGGTTTCTCTTTTGCACTGATCCTGGATTCTTCTTGAGCACAACAAGTCCAAAGTTCTTCAAATGTAGGATACTCCTTGGTTGTGTTCATGCTTGCGGAAAATGCATCCCACGTCTTGGGAAGACCATTGAGTACTATGTTTACCAATTCCTTCTCTGAAATGATTTCTTCAATAGCTTGTAGTTGATCTCTTAACTGAGATATTCTCACAAAGTATGATGTTATGTTGTCATCATCATTCATCTTCATGTCACATAGCTCATTCTTCAGCCTCATTATTTGTCCAATGTTTCTGACTGAGAAGAGGTTTGTTAGGGCATCGTGCATCTTCTTCGATGAGTCAAGATGGGAGATGTAGGGTATCAAGTGGTATTTTATAGATTCCACTATGATACTCATAGCATTGATGTCACCGTCTTTGAACTTCTCCATAACTTCAACGTTCTGCAGTTCCTTCTCTTTTCCTTCTTCAAATTATGGTTTCACGATCTTTCCTTTCATGATATCCAACACTTTATTCTTGGCAAGGATGAGGTCAATCCTTGTCTTCCATGCTCTGAAGTTAGAATCTCCATATAACTTGTTTTATGACTTCATAGAGTAAGTCATGGCTTCTTTGACTTGGTCAACCCTAGATTTGACCAAAAACTCAAACTTGACGTCTTGGCTTGTTGAGAGTACAAGGAGATGCGCTAGGCTAGGGTGCATTGATCTATCCAGAAATTAGGTCAATCCCTTCACTTAAGGTGCCTCAATGAGAGGATTAGAGTTTCTGCAACTGCACCTGCTAGTAACCCTAGCAACAGTTCTATGGTGACTGTTCCTTCTAGAAACCCTAGTGGTAGTTCTTCGACGAGCTTAATATCCTTCTTGCTATGTTTCCTTCTAGCAGTTAGACTGAATTAAGGAGGTGTGGGCCCATAACTTGTTAGAATATAATGGATGTGCTCATTTTACCATTGACAATATCGTTATTGTCACCCAACCATAGGGCGAAGCCACCCTTCGAGCACCTTAACCTTGACAGAGAATCACTCTGGAAGCAAACCCTAGGCTAGATATCCAAACAAAGGGTAGTGTACCTTTCCCCAAGGATGACACACCAATAAGAGCTGATCAGATAATCCAAACCCTAACCAAGAGATAATCCAAGCCAAATGTGATTTTCTAGCTACAACAACTGCAATGGAAACTCTCCTCCAAACCTCCGCACAAAAATGGGAACTGTAGTGCGCACAAGTGTTGCTCTGCAATTCTGAGACTGCCTGCCAGAATAAAGATTGACCTCTTGTATTTATAGTAATTCTGGCTAACTTTCTGGGCCGACTTCTCATTATGGGTATCTATCTATTCAATATATATGATTTCTTCTAGATGACTTCTTCTCTTGGAGGCTAATAACCTAATACAAGTTATCTTCTTGAGCTAACAAGTCTTCTAGGGTTATTAGCCAACTCATTAGGGTTTCTTCTTGCTTCCCGGAGTATTCTATTCTCGTCAGGTTTACACGTGGAGGTAAATACCTCCCTCAGCTACCATAATATCAACAAAAGGATGGTCAACAACATGGCTCGAAGCCATTACAACAATATACTTGTTAAGAACTCAATATGTCACTTGCATGAATTGAAACTGGGTGGGAAGGATAAGAATCATTCCTCTCAATCACTCGAGCTAAACCCAATTAACATAAATACATTGAATGTTATGTAAGTCTCTCTATTAAATGATAGATTCTCAATATTATATTATAAAGTTAGGTTAACCACCTTAACTAAATAACTATATTCATCCACATTGTTGAATTGTTAAACCCCTTTAACTCTAAAAACTTTTGGAAAAACTGACACATTGGCAAGATTATAGGGATATTTTTAACATAATATTACCTCTTCAACAGAGGCAAAATCTCTAATACACATAACTCTTATTGTTATTTTGGATCAGTAGAGTGGTGACAGACAAAAGGTTGTCACTATTAAAATAGGGGGATAGAGCAAGAGAGCAAATAAGACAATTTCATAATGCCTAGAATGCCAAAGACTGAAGTTTCCAAAGTAGATTATAGACTCCTCGTAATGCCTAAGAAATATATAACATAATTATGGATAAATTTCTAGGGATAACCAATATACCTGTCGAATTTGGCATGGAATACTTATGTAGTAGTAGAAGTGCAACACAATATACTACAAATCAACTACACTAGTTTGTGTAAAATTTTAGACAAGACAAAACTATAGTTGTCGAGAAATAAATTATTAGCAGTGAAGGGTTAATAGTAGATGGAACGAGAGTTCCAAAGGAGGGAAAAAGTCAAGATTCAAAACATAAGAATTTGATGAATTGTGTTAGAAGTTATTCAATGAGAATGTACCATAAGGAATTACCTCTCAAACTGGAGTGCTCAAGAAGCATTTAACTCTTGATTGGAAAGGAGTTGCAAGTATTAATTTCTAAATTTATCTTATGCAAGAAACATTCCTCATTACTTTACATATTTCACTCAGGTTGACAGTATCTTGAAAAATCAGATAGATGATGAAAATGGCAAGGAATTTAAAGGAATCGATAGTCAAAATATAAGAGATTGGAGTTTGAAAAAGGAAATTAATCACCCATGCTTAATTCAGAATTTAATAGGACATATCCTAAGCACTTTAAAGGCATCCATCATATCTACTATGACTAGCACATATGATAGAATAAAGGAAAATCCTAAGCCTAAGGAAGAGTTACACAGGTAAAGAAGTCTTAGAAGTGTCTTAAGATGAATTAAAACACATCAAAATAGAAGGAACCAAGTTTGATCACAAGGGAGATGATGAAAAGGAGGAGGTTGAGCCTAATAATGAGGATGTAAATTTTAGGATATTAGACATTAGGGGAAGGATTAAGATCATTTTAATAATTGATCTTATGTACTTTAGTCATGTGTGCTTCTTAGTGTGCACAAGTGATGAGATGATCATAATTCTATCTTGTACACGAGTCATGTGATGGTCATAGTATTCTCAATAGTCATGACTCTTGATCCTCATTACTTCATATTATTGGTCTCCACACTCTCTCCACCCTTGGGAGAAACTATCTAAAAAATCTTGGGAGCGATTTTCATGGGTGTCATGGAGTGTTAGCTATTGAGAATAGTATTAAAGTTTTTATTTTGCAAAGTGGATTTTTCTTCCCCATGAGGGTTTCTCCATTATAAATTTTGGTGTCTTGATCTTATATATTCTTTGTGAGTTAATATTTGAGTTGTTCAACCTTGTGATAATAGCGCACTTGTTTTCTAACATGGTATTAGAGCACATTTGAGGTTAGCTCTTCTTGTGATTAAGATTGGGGTAGCTTTCAACAGGAAAGCAGGCATTGTTTTTTCCATGTGTAAGTTTATATCTTCATTTGCATGGTTTGGCCTTTCATCAATATTCTGCGTTTGAAGAGCTTCATATTTTTCTAGATGGACATGAAATTAGACTTACGAAAATCTCAAAACTAGCACTCGAAGGTTCGAGGTTGCTTGTTTGTTCTGCTAAAATATGGGGTCTTTTAGTTGTTTTGATCCTACCATTACAACCAAAACTATTATTGATCTAGAATGGCTCATCATATAATTTGTCATCTATTTTGGTACTTTATGGGTGGAAAAATTGGATTTATGGACTTGTAGGGTCCATTTTAGGGGCAGCTCCTGCTTTGGAGATTTAGGGTCCAAAACCTTCTAGAGCCTGTTTGAGGCCATAAAGCTTTGTTTTTTGGGTCAAATCTTTGCGAGCATTGTTCTCGACCTCTCAATGTTGTTCTACATTTCGAGATATTTTCGATGATGTGAAAATCCCCTAAATCGTAGTTTATATGCAGAAGTTATGCTTTCTGCAAGTTGACCTATCTTATTGACCACCATGGTACTATGTGGATGTCACGTCAACTTCCATTAATTACATATGTGAAGCTAATCACATGTGGACTTTAAAGAATATTCTAGAGGGTCCCAAACCCTAATATTAATTGGGGTTTGAGGCATGAAAAAACCCTAGCCCTAACCCTAGACGACTATTAGGCCATGTTAAATATTGGGCCAATAAGAAAGGTAGGGGTTCCATTCTTATTGTATTGAGTATTATTTTATAGGAAAGTATAACATTGAGAGTGGAATATTGAGGGAGATCAAAGGAAGAAGGAGATCCTATAGTATCCATATTGGCCAGAATGTACATGGCATCTCCATAGAGAGTCCCCTTTTCTCTGTATTCACATTTCGTAATTGAGAAGAAAAGAGCATAACATAGGCCTCACCTTCTAGTTGGGTTTTTCTTGTATTAGGTTTTCCCAGGGTACATCTTGTGTTCATTGTGTGGATGGTATGTCATCACTTGTCTCTTTCATTTCAGTTTTTTTCCAACTTATTTCAATATTATATGTTAAAGTTAGAAATATTAATTTTGCAATCTTCAATAGAATACTGCATGGTAAAAAGATTGTATAACATTATAGGATTTTTGGTGATGAATTGGTCCAATGGAATATCCATGGTAGTTTACAGATTATATTGGTATCAAAGAAAATTTTCTTTGGGGTTTTAAGGGAAGTTTCAGGATCCAAGAATTGGTGTAAAGTATGAAAACCCTATCCATGGTGAATGAAGACAATAATGCTCCATGGGATGAGTCAGAAGAGATATTTTCAAATCTAGAAGCACAAGTCTCTGACATTTGTCACAACGTGGATCAACATAACACAATTTGACCTCTTAAAATTTATGTAAGAAGTGATAAATTAAAGGATCAAGTCTCCTTTTCTCCCCCAAACTCTTCCAAGTTCTACTGAAGTTTAAGTCACCACCCAATATTACATTGTCATTTTCTAAATAGTCATGTAGAAACTAGTTGTCCCATTAATATCTTCTATTTAGCTAATGACCATAGAAATTAAAGATAAAAATGTTTTCACCAAATCCAAATACTGCAAGTCATTCCTAATAGTAGATTGTAATAGGTTAGAAATCCTCAACCTACATTTTTTGTTCCACCCCATGATGATCCCCTAGACCTTCCACTGGAATCTAGGACAAGAAACTCCCATCATATCAAAATGCATTGCAAAATCTCTATAGTTGAGCTTCCCAAAATTATAGTTTCCTACAAGCATAAACATCTGGATTATTAAAAAAAAAACAAAAAAAAAAACCTATGGATTGTACTTTTTAAGGTCAATGCTTAGCCAAGGGATATTTATGGATAAGATTAACATTATTTGACCCTTTTGAAGATTTTTATTTCTCCAAGGTCCAGGCTAAATGTTGTCCTTTGCTTCACAACTTTTGTCTCTCTCTCAACTTTTTACTTTCTAGAAGAATATGTGATTTCCTTTCTTAGGTTGTGTCAATCACAAGGTTTCCTCCATCCATTTGGATTCCCCTTGCTACTTATCCATCATGAGTCAAAAATAAATTGTTTACATGATATCAAGAAGTACCTTTTTTCAGTTTTTCCATCAAAGGATTTTGATGGGGTGGAAGGGATACTAGAAACTCTTTTGATGATGAGGCCCTCCTAATGTACCTCAATACATTTAGTCTATTTATAAGGATCTATAGCTTCCTTAGCCATTCTTGATTTTGTTAGCAATTATATTCCATCTTGATCTTGTGATGTAATAGAAGAGGGACGAAGTCCTAGTCCATTATGAAGAGTGCATTCATTTTTTGCCACAAGAGAGCCAACAAATCCTAATCTAGAACCAATTTTCCTTCCATGCATCAACACATGAAGATGATTAGAGTTTGATTTAGCCCTAAAAATAATATTCCCCTTCCCACAAACATCCTTCAATTTGGGAAGTTTACTATCATTTAGTTGTTCTTGTCAGTGCGTGGATTTAGGTGAAGGGGCATTGAGCCAAAATTTGAGATTTTCTCAGCATCACTTGCTAGCTTTCTTTTGAAATCACCCCCACTCTAGGAAATGGGATAATCTTGATGGTTCGAGAATGAATCTACTCGCCTACTACTTCCAAGATTACTTAATCTCCTTAATGGGATTTCATACTTGAGATAACCATGTTAGTAATATACATGCTATAAAAAGGGGATATTTTGGTAATCCTAAGTTTTCCTATGATTCCATTTTCCATAAATAATTTCCATAGAATCTAGAAGCCTTCATCTTAGATCCATTTCAATACATATTCTTGCCACTATCCTAATCAATTTAGAGAAAAATTGATGTTCAAAATACACAAGGGTTCTAATTGACTTTCCATTTTTTATGAGTTGTTCTTCATCCCACTATTTAATAAATCCCTAGTAGTTTGACCCATAATTATTGTTTACCTACTACCACCCTAGTAGGGTCAAATCATGGCTCCCAAACCTTCAAAGACAAATATGTATTGACCCATAACCAACATTTTTTCAAAATAGTCTATTGGTACTTCTCAAGGCTAAATACTAGCATTGAGATGTATT